>JADEYG010000009.1:1335000-1653258 GCA_016906335.1 Novakomyces olei
ATACAAAAACAGGCAAACTTTTAGGCCAGCCGTTAAAACGGCACTCTAAGCCTATAATGTCGATATCCTGGGAACCGTATCACTTGTGCGAAAACGAAACACAACTGCGTCTAGCCTCGGGGGCTAAAGACGGTAGCATACGCACTTGGTTTGCTGGATCTCAGCGCCAGCAGCATTGCTTAAGTGCTCATTCAGGCCCTGTGACTTGCGTGAAATGGGGAGGCAAAGGCTGGATTTATTCGTCCTCGTATGATCGGACAATCCGGATATGGGACGCTAGTACTGTATGTGATTGCACATTATTTATAATCACAGATTTTCTATAACATTTTTACAATTCCGTTTATATTTATGTTTGATTTTACTTTTCTTTTTTCCCTAAAATAATTTTTTTAAAACAATTTTAAAATAATTTTTCAACGGGTCTTTAATATTTTTTCAAATTTCAGTTCTATATGTATATACCTTTTTCTTTTTATTTCGTCTAATAACTAGGCCCAACTATTGCATACTCTTGCAAGCCATTCTGCACGAATCAACCATTTAGCTCTTTCAACGGACCAAGTATTAAGATCTGGCCCGTTTGATCATTATGGCCGACGGGCGAAAAACACAGAAGCAGCCAGAGCACAGGCTCAGGAGCAATACGAAACAGCTCTTCGCCAGTGTGGAGGCGTTGAGCGGCTTGTTTCCGCTAGTGACGATTTGCAGCTAATGCTCTGGCACCCAGAGCAAGGAACAAAGCCTGTTGCCAAAATGCATGGCCATCAAAAAGTAGTAAACCACGCGGCCTTCTCGCCCGATGGACGTACAATTGCTACAGCATCTTTTGATAATTCTGTTCGGCTGTGGAACAGCACAAATGGCCAATTTATTGCGACACTTCGGGGACACGTTGCCGCTGTTTACCAGTGTGCCTGGTCGAGTGATTCACGTTTGCTTGTTTCATGTTCACGTGATACGACGCTTAAAGTTTGGGATATCCGGCAAAGACGGTTGAAAACGGACTTGCCTGGCCATACAGACCAAGTTTTTGCTGTAGACTGGAGCACGGACGGGACCCGTGTTGCTAGTGGTGGAGCAGATAAAACGGTGAGGATATGGCAGCATTAAATTTAGATTAGCATTTTTAGACTAATGATTGTATAAATAATATGACAATAATAGACATATATTCTACAATGCCCATGACCCTGCTACGCTAGTGGCAAGTCTATCAAAAAATCTTTTGTATTTATCAGGCGTCGGCGTTGTAACACAGCCAACTATTAAATAAAAGTACATGCGTATATATGATCCTGTGGTCCGCTTAACCATCAATCTTGGCAATTGTTTATGCAACAGCGTATTCCTTCTACCATTTTAACCAACCATTAGTTTCCAATACCCCCGTGTGTATATACCCTACTTGCCTACATAATCGAGCAATCTTCTGGCCGGAATCCGTATATAACACGGTCCACGTCCCGTTTTACCCGCAGCCAGTCCGTCCGGCACTGTGCAAACTCGTAAACGTCCTCGGGCCGAAGTACACCAGCAAACCGGGCCACATCGCTCACTACTTGGCCAACGGCTTTGCCATCGCAACCATCAATAATAAAGATATTGCCTACTTCCTTTAGGGCTACAAAATAAGGCATAATCTCTGACTGACGAAGGGAGTCGATATAGTGGTGGTACAGGTTCATATCGCTAATAAACACAATACCCCCGTCCAGAGTGACACGCTGCCTTTTTATATGCTTACACAGGACACTAAACAAACGAATGGCGACTTCCTGGTAGAACACATCCAACACGTTCTTATCCGTGTTTCCCACCAGCAGCTTCAGATGGTCGTCGAGGCACTTGACCACCAGTTTAGCCGCCACTGTAGGACCCAACTCGTCCGGTCGCCCGTTGCCCAGCAAAACTGCAGGCGGCCTGTAATCCTCTGGCAGCTGCTGAGTCAATAGTATATACTCAACCTGACCCATAAGCACATCGATGCCCTTATGCAGTCCTGCGGCAACGTACTCGTCAATCATTTGCTCAAACTTTTTCTTTTCTTTGACCACCGGGTTCAAGAAATCAGATTTATCAACAAGGCCCTCCATTTCCCGCGCGTAAAAGACGTCCACCATTTGCTGTATTAGATCACCGACACTCACCAGCTCGAGAAATACTACGAGCGGCTGAACTTTGGCAGCAGAAGCTTCAACCGTTGAAGAGCTGGATACCCTCTGGCTTCTTTGCTGGAGCATTTCCCGCTCCTGCCGAGGATTGTACGCAGACAAGTGTAGCAGCGCCTGGTTGAATCCTACTTTTACATGCTTGTCACCGAGATACTGCAAAAGCGTAACAAACATTGTCTGGCAGGCAGCAGTAGCGTCCTGGCCAAGTTGGCCATTGAGCGATGTAAAGGACCGGACTTGCCCCATACACGTGCGGCAATTATGGATCAACTGGAGCGCGACTTCCAGGCTGAAAAGCGAACGAATGCCCTCCAGACGATGGGCCATAATTGCAGCCTGCGCCGCCAGCTCTGTTGTAGGCAGATCGCTCTCTGTTGAGCTCTTGCCCTGCTGTACTATTGTGGGCGAAGAATCATTTGCTGTGTTGGCTGAAGGCGGCGGCGACGAGGAAGACGATTGATGGAAGGCTTTCGGTATCGCTGTCACCGGCATGAGAATCATTTTCTGGAATGAAGCAAGAAAATTGCCTTTCGAGACGTCTCTGCTCACATTGCTCAGCAGAAGAGATTCTGTGGTTTCCGACTCGGTTTTCAGCTGGATTTTTAGTTTAAGGGTAAATTGAATAAAGAAATAATATTATATGTATATATACATGACAAAAGAGGAAAAGCAATAAAATATTATACAAACCTTTTCGGTGTAAGCATCAACCTCTGCTCTGCATTTTTCTGATAATGTTTCTGTTTCTTCCCGCAAAAACAAGGCGAGTTCGTGTTCAAATCCAGGCTGAAAAGCGGATATAATTTCTGTCTTGTCGACGGCTTCTATAATTATTTTATTTTGAACGAGCCGATCAGTCAATTGTAAGCAAAGATCGAACGAGCCGGAAACGGCCTTCATGTATAACTGAGTTTCATCATTGGGGATGCTTTCAAGAAGCATCGTAATGTATTTTGAAAATCCTTCACGAAGTAGTAACAGAACAAGACCCCGTAAAGGCTTAAATTCCACGGGGAAAGCGGTGCTTGCAACTTTTGCCTGCTTGTCCAGGGTATCGGCGATAGCGGAAAGAAGGCTCAGCATAGGCTCGAAATGAATTTCGGTCTCATTGTTCCTGACATTAGAATATGGGACTGGAGAAAATTGCGGAGTGTAAACGATTCAGCAAGGTCCTGGTAGAGTGAATGAAAAATAAATAAAAATATATAGTAGACATAGCAAAGTTTCGTTAATGATCAGGCTAAAAAAATATAGCTTTGTAGCAAATACGAAAATAATAGCTCATCAAAAAAGCTTTTCACTTACGTCAAACAGTCACGCGGGTCCCTAAACTGCATACACTGCGTCAAGAAAAATGTTTTATATGCTTCAAAAGCGGCACGTCCACCATTTAGAAGTATCAGTACATTAGAGAACCTTCTTATCCCGTCTGCCCGATCAGGCAGGGCAAAACATTGGCCCAATTCTTGCAGACAATGCCCCTCAAACTCTTCCGTTATTTCTATACGTCGTTTTTCCCGCTCTCTCCAGAGTGGAATCAGCAAAGGGCCTAGACGCGAAAACTTTGCAAACTCGTTCAATACACGAGCCTTTTCTTCCGGTTCACTAAATCGAACAAATAGCAGAGAGTTGGAATTCATGTCGGTCAGGTTCCTAAATGCCGGCCAAAGCGCACACCAGATTTGAGCAAACTGTAATTTCGCTCGCCGGCCATAAGCTCCCTGCAAACGAAGTGCAGTCAACAGCCTGGGCTTATCGTGCTCACTGTTAAAGCGCAATAGATCAATACAATGGCACTGCTCCAGAGCCTTAGAAATATGCTGCTCTTCCACGTACTCGATACTTTTTTTCTCGGTCAATAAATCCTCTTTTCTGTTTCTGACTTGAAGGCTTCTCCGTCTTGCACTACGCAGACGCCTTTCATTTTCTCGCGCTTGTGTCACGTCCCAGACACCAATTCTTTGAAGAGGCTCAATCCATACTTCGTCACGATCAGCCAAGTCACGAAACCGTTGGCACGTCTGTGCAAACCGGCCACGTGCTTTTACGGGCAGCAGGTAAAGCACTTCAATGAAGAACGAGTCGGGTAGTGCAGAACAAAGATTCCCTGACCGAAGGGTTCTGTCAGCCGGATCTGCTGCCATAATGTTGGCATATCTCATAAAATTGTTGGCCCTGCTTTATCCATCGTCTCATACAGAGCCTTACTGGGGGTTTTGCTGAATTGCTCAATGACCTTGCTGGATGCTTGGTTCGCAATAATAATAATAATAATTATTATTATTATTATTATTATTATTATTATTATTATTATTATTATTATTATTATTATTATTATTATTATTATTATTATTATTATTATTATTATTATTATTATTATTATTATTATTATTATTATTATTATTATTATTATTATTATTATTATTATTATTATTATTATTATTATTATTATTATTATTATTCTTCTTCTTCTTCTTCTTCTTCTTCTTCTTCTTCTTCTTCTTCTTCATTAATAATCCCAATTTACAGGCCGCGGCTTCTTCAATAGCAGCACCGATAATGTAAGAAAAGCGGCTCAGATCTGGTCGAAAATGGGCTCACCGTCTCAAAAATCGGCACTTGAACAAAGCTAATCATAAAGGAGCGGAAACATTAGCAGTAAAGCCTCGCAATCTGTGGCTGGGCGCTTCTTCGCATGGGCGCGTTCTCCCGATGCTATTCGCTACGTATGCAGCACACACTTTTGGGGGCCAGTTTCGAATTTTGGAATCCCGCTTGCTGCTATCGCCGATCTTAAAAAGGATCCTAAATACATTTCTGGACCGATGACATTTGGTGCGCCGTATTGCGATAAATTTGCTTTGCATATTACATTTGCTTTGCACCTTACTAACGGTTCAGCTCTCATTGGATACTCTGCTACATTCATGCGCTATGCTATGGTACAAAAGTGCTTTTGGTTTAAACGTATACTAATTATAGGCTGTTACACCCAAAAATTATCTGCTGTTGGGCTGCCATGTCATTAATTTTGGCGCCCAGGTGACACAGGCCGCCCGCTTTACCAATTACCGGTGAGTCTGTCCTTTAGGCACACAATCTTATCGGCCTTTTATCAACTCTGACTAATTATGTAGCATGGCCAGTAAGCCGGCTACGGCTCAGACGGCATAATTTGATTTGTCTATATGTGCTTTTTAACGTTGTCAACATGTGTGTGTGTTTGTGTATCATGTGGGGAAGGTTTGTCACATTAATACATAGACTTTTTATGAGTGTGACTATTGTTTGCTGCGGGCGGCCAGTAACATCAGTGTTATGATAATCTATTGTATGTACGCAGTATCTTTTGCCTGTTTAACCGTTTTCGCAATGCAGCAATTCGGCTCTGAAGTAGTCTATATTCCCTGACATGTCTGTTTCGTTCCAATACATTTCAATAGCACGATTGTTCTTGCTTGAACTCGAGCGATTTTCTAGCCTTTGAAGGTATAGATTTTGTAGATTTAATGGGTTTGGTAAACTTTGTAAATTTTGTGCATCTAGATTCATTAGGACCTATGCTAATATTTTCATGCATTATGCTAATCAGTGTACTTTTTCCATAAGGACGGCAATCTCTACAACAAAACTTTCGCCTCAATACCCACTACTCCCCCCTTACCCAGCGGAAACATTGAGCCGAATGGAATTCGGGTACGCTTTGAGGATTTCCCTCCCTCACCTCGTTATACACAGCTTGCAATTCTTCATCTGTCTCTGGCGCATTCAACAGTATCTGACGTGAAACTTGTAGGGCAGTTCCGTCGCTGTCACCAGTTGGGAGGCAAGTCAAAACGGCCATACGTCCTAAATCCGTGGCTGATGCGAGTCCACTAGACTCTGCAGCTCCTGTTGAAGGTGGCCCACCATGTGTGGCTATAGCAGCAGCCATATGCGTAGCTGAAACCACACGTTTTACGCGAAGGTTTTCTCCAAGCAGACCAATCGCGTTTCCAATCTCGTCCTCAATTGTTCGGACCGAGTCGGGATCACGTCCATCCATATACACCATTTGCAATGCTCGTGCAGGCTCAATTACGCTTATTTCCGGCTTAGTAGACGATAATTTAGATACATTAAATGCCACAGTGAGGACAAGTCGACGTGCCAGTTCTTGAAAGACTGGGCTGTTTGCGACAAAGTCAGTTTCGCAGGCAAGTTCCAGCATGGCAACCGCTCGAGCGTGCCTTATAGATTCAAAGACACGAGAAAGGTAGGGGTTGGAATCGCCTGCCTCCTGGCTCGGCATAGAGATACAAGAGATCCAGCCCTCACGCGTCTCGCGGTCCTTGACTTTTTCCCGTATCTTATCCGCTCGCTTTGCCATTTCTGAGCGCAGCATCGACATTGCTGAAACGTACGTCTTGTCCGACAGATCTACCGCAGTTTTGGCCACGTGTAACGGGACATTGGTCTCTGCACGAAGCCGTTTAATAAGCTCGATCGGTTTGATTGGTGCGCTTGACATTGACCTCCTCGTGCCCGCCGCGAAGGGCCATAATGCTCTTTGCAGAATCATGTCGGCCGTATTGATTTTGACTAATTAATTATTTTAATTATAATTTCTAAATTACTATTTTATATGGGCGACTCGACTACATCGTAGATGATGATTATTATTATTATTATTATTATTATTATTATTATTATTATTATTATTATTATTATTATTATTATTATTATTATTATTATTATTATTATTATTATTATTATTATTATTATTATTATTATTATTATTATTATTATTATTATTATTATTATTATTATTATTATTATTATTATTATTATTATTATTATTATTATTATTATTATTATTATTATTATTATTATTATTATTATTATTATTATTATTAAATCATCGACCATCGATGCTCTTTGCCTGATGGAATCGCAAGCGGGACCGCAGCAAAGGCACAGGGCTGGAGCTTCTGTTGCCTTACACAATACCGTCAATTCTGATGGTCAAGACGGAAATTATGATAAAATTGACGATGACAGCAACGAGACAGAGGACGAGGAAAAACATGCACATCAAGGAAGAGTTTACCAGAATTCTGTGACTTCTAGCGCTCTGTCGCTGGCTAATCTGGCGTATCTCCCGCTTCCACAAAACGTGTTGGGACGATTGACTTCAAGCCTTGGAGACGAGGATCCAGTGACTCCTGATCCTTACCGAAGAGCAGATGTGCCTGCGAGACAAAGGGCTGCCTCTCACCGTCACAAGGCACGCTCACAGACTTCTCTGCCAGTGCAAATTGTGGGTTTACCCATCGTCAATTTCCTTGTCCGTGGCCTGCTTTTGTTTGGTCTTGGAAATCTTATTGCATTGTATGTTTGCTACTCTTTTGCCTCTTTATGTATTGTGGTTTTATGCTTTATCCAGTCTGGGTCGGTCCAACCATTTTTTTTCCCTCCAATCGAACCGTCCCTAGCCTGAGGCCGTTTGTCTTTTTTATGCGAGCTTGGTGATACAGTTTTTAAACAAGGGGGCTTATTGCTGTCTATTTTGCTGTTTGAACTATTGGCGTTTTGGTTTAAACTTGTTCCTATTCCTCATACCTCTCTTGCAAAACGGAGAATCAGAACCCGTTCTTCCCGCTGTCGAGGACAAGCTCAGTCCGTCTCGTTTAATTTCTCAAGCTGCTTGCGTAATGTACTAATTCCAGGTTGCTATTGCAAATGCAGCTACAGCATCATTTGTACATACCGAAACTGCATCTAATTTCATCGTATGGCGTTGCAGGGCCAACTCTTTCTGGCATATTCCTAGCCAACGTGGGTCTTCTCTTCCCACTGGCTGACCAACTACTACGGCGAGACAAAGAAGAAAACGATAGTGACCAAGCACAGTACGAGGACGCTTTCAAACGACAAGATCTTCCAGGATCTAGCCGCCAAAGAGCTTCTTCTTCAGACGACAAACAGACTTCTCGAGCGGGTCGTGAAATTGGATCGCGAGATGATTCACATGTGCCTAGCGACGAACAAAGTCCGTTTGTTGATGTCGTTCGCTATATTGCTGGGTTTTTCGGAATCGTATATGCTTTTGGGGTACGCTTTACAGTTCGTTTCTGAAGATTTGTCCGATTGTGCTTGATAAAGATTTATATGGCACGTTGTTTCTTGCGTTTCTGATTCTGCTTCTCAATTTAGAAGGCTCGAACTTTTTCATTTGTTTGAATTGATCTAACTCAATAGCACGTCAAGTGGTCCAATAATCTTCAGGTGACTACAAATCTTTGCCTCGTGTCACTAGGTGCATGGTTTATGTACGACCAGACTCCACAGGGCTTTTCAATTTCGGTTATCGTGGCTGTTGTCGGTACCTTATTTTATATCTTCATACTGGAACAGACCAAGGTGTAAGTATTCTCTAGAATTTTTAATTCCACTTATTTATTTATTTATTTATTTATTTATTTATTTATTTATTTATTTATTTATTTATTTATTTATTTATTTATTCACTCATTTATTCATTCATTCATAATACATTATTCTGACTCTTTAGGGATGCTTGGCATATTTTGAATGAATTGAACGGTGCACACAGCTGGATGGGCTGTCTTTTATTCACTGCTAGTGTTGTTTTTGGAAATGTGGGCCGCCGTCTGTATGCAGTTCTCAACCAGCGATAAATATATAGCGGAGCTCCAAAATACTCGTATATTCATATAAAATTATGGGTCCTACAAGTGTAATGCAAAAGATAGTTCATTTCTATGAATCTGTAATGGCTATACACATATGAAAATAAAGACAGCGAATAATGCGCATCCGGCCATCACCGATGTTCTCAGCAGGCGGGTAACTAAAAATTCGAGATAACAAACTACTCGAGCTCGTCCACCGACTTTTTGAGTCGCTCAAGCATAAAAGTCTCATAGTTACCATAAACTTTCAGTTTCTCCTTGCTTGCATCCGGAACCCGTTTGAATTCTTCGTCAAGCTCGAACCATTCTGAATTGTTGCAGACATCGTCAGCAAAGATAGCCCAAAACTCAGCCCATGAATTAGCCCAAACGACATGTTCCTCTTCGTCCCGTCCAGACGTAATGACCTGACCTTCTCGTCCCTTTGGCCCCGGCACGAAATCCAGGCTGATACTGTTCCCGCATCCATCGGCCGTAAGGGGAATCCATTTAGGATGAGCGTAAAAAGACCCAACAGCATCCGCTGGAAAAGATGTAAACTCCATCTCGCAATCGTATCCGCACTTTGAACCAGCTCCAAGAGACTCAAGAACCTCCGTCCAGCATGTGTGCTCGTCTTTTATGTGTTCCGTATCCAGTAACGAATGAGTGCTCAAGAAATCGTCCCCACTCCTATCCTGGCCATTGTGCACGGACAAGTACTCGCGTACATCCTGAGGCAGCTTGACACCCACTTTGCTCTCTACCTCGTCCAGCTCTTGCTCAGTAGCACCCGGGTTTAAAGAGAAATACGCCAAATCAATCTTCTTACTGTACTTGTCCTTGATCCGCTGCCACGAGTCCGCAACCGCTGGCGGATCTGGCCAGCTTCGTAGGGGATTGCGTTCAACGAAAAATAAACCCCAGCCTGGGTTCCGAGGAAGTTTTGCGCGCAGCTCTTTTTGTGCCGAAGACTTGGCCCCTCTTTCGGTTTTGTTTGCAGTAGATCCCTCATCCGATCCCAGAGGATTGCTGCTGCTTGGTGAATCGTTGTTAGAGTCACTCAACGACTGTCCCTCGGCCTGGCTTGCTTTGCCAGACATTTTGGTAAAATGGCTCGTCTATATGATTAAACTGACCAATCCTCACCTTGAAGGGTCTATGACAAACACGCCATACTGTACAGCCAATTTATACAGCGGCTTGCTGCCTCGTTTTTCTCATACCGCCCACGCTCCTTGTACATGACGAGCATGATGCCATGCCATTTTCTCATATTATTGCTATTATTATTATTATTATTATTATTATTATTATTATTATTATTATTATTATTATTATTATTATTATTATTATTATTATTATTATTATTATTATTATTATTATTATTATTATTATTATTATTATTATTATTATTATTATTATTATTATTATTATGTTATCTCCAAGATAACTTTTTCCCTTGTTTCCTAAATAGGTAAAGAGGACGCCTTGCCCACGTTAACAAGAAGAAGTCCTTTAAACAAAGAAAGTACCTTGTTCTTGGATTAACTATAAATACAAGGCCACGTCCCATAGGTTCCGTAGAATTGTTAAATTGTTTTACTGAAAATCTACAGCTTCTAAACTATCTTTAGATTCATAGCAGAAAGCGCGATTGTTACAATCAACCACTAACATATTATTATTATTATTATTATTATTATTATTATTATTATTATTATTATTATTATTATTATTATTATTATTATTATTATTATTATTATTATTATTATTATTATTATTATTATTATTATTATTATTATTATTATTATTATTATTATTATTATTATTATTATTATTATTATTATTATTACTAATATTATTATTATATTCCTAATATTATTATTAAATCATCGATCATCGATGCTATATAGCGGAGCTCCGAAATACTCGTGTATTCATATAAAATTAGGGGTCCTGTTTGTTTCCCCGTATTTGCGCCATACAAGTGTAATGCAAAAGATAGTTCATTTCTATGAATCTGTAATGGCTATACACATATGAAATAAAGACAGCGAATAATGCGCATCCGGCCATCACCGATATTTTCAGAAGGCAGGTAATTAACTACTCGAGGAAACAAACTACTCGAGCTCGCCCACCGACTTTTTGAGTCGCTCAAGCATAAAAGTCTCATATTCATCATAAACTTTTAGTTTCTCCTTGCTTGCATCCGGAACCCGTTCAGAATGTTCGTCAAGCTCGAACCATTCTGAATTGTTGCAGACATCGTCAGCAAAGATAGCCCAAAACTCAGCCCATGAATTAGCCCAAACGGCATGTTCCTCTAAGTCCCGTCCAGACGTAATGACCTGACCTTCTCGTCCCTTTGGCCCCGGCACGAAATCCAGGCTGATATTGTTCCCGCATCCATCGGCCGTAAGGGGAATCCATTTAGGATGAGCGTAAAAAGACCCAACAGCATCCGCTGGAAAAGATGTAAACTCCATCTCGCAATCGTATCCGCACTTTGAACCAGCTCCAAGAGACTCAAGAACCTCCGTCCAGCATGTGTGCTCGTCTTTTATGTGTTCCGTATCCAGTAACGAATGAGTGCTCAAGAAATCGTCCCCACTCCTATCCTGGCCATTGTGCACGGACAAGTACTCGCGTACATCCTGAGGCAGCTTGACACCCACTTTGCTCTCTACCTCGTCCAGCTCTTGCTCAGTAGCACCCGGGTTTAAAGAGAAATACGCCAAATCAATCTTCTTACTGTACTTGTCCTTGATCCGCTGCCACGAGTCCGCAACCGCTGGCGGATCTGGCCAGCTTCGTAGGGGATTGCGTTCAACGAAAAATAAACGCCAGCCTGGGTTCCGAGGAAGTTTTGCGCGCAGCTCTTTTTGTGCCGAAGACTTGGCCCCTCTTTCGGTTTTGTTTGCAGTAGATCCCTCATCCGATCCCAGAGGATTGCTGCTGCTTGGTGAATCGTTGTTAGAGTCACTCAACGACTGTCCCTCGGCCTGGCTTGCTTTGCCAGACATTTTGGTAAAATGGCTCGTCTATATGATTAAACTGACCAATCCTCACCTTGAAGGGTCTATGACAAACACGCCATACTGTACAGCCAATTTATACAGCGGCTTGCTGCCTCGTTTTTCTCATACCGCCCACGCTCCTTGTACATGACGAGCATGATGCCATGCCATTTTCTCATATTATTGCTATTATTATTATTATTATTATTATTATTATTATTATTATTATTATTATTATTATTATTATTATTATTATTATTATTATTATGTTATCTCCAAGATAACTTTTTCCCTTGTTTCCTAAATAGGTAAAGAGGACGCCTTGCCCACGTTAACAAGAAGAAGTCCTTTAAACAAAGAAAGTACCTTGTTCTTGGATTAACTATAAATACAAGGCCACGTCCCATAGGTTCCGTAGAATTGTTAAATTGTTTTACTGAAAATCTACAGCTTCTAAACTATCTTTAGATTCATAGCAGAAAGCGCGATTGTTACAATCAACCACTAACATATTATTATTATTATTATTATTATTATTATTATTATTATTATTATTATATTATTATTATTATTATTATTATTATTATTATTATTATTATTATTATTATTATTATTATTATTATTATTATTATTATTATTATTATTATTATTATTTTATTATTATTATTATTATTATTACTAATATTATTATTATATTCCTAATATTATTATTAAATCATCGATCATCGATGCTATATAGCGGAGCTCCGAAATACTCGTGTATTCATATAAAATTAGGGGTCCTGTTTGTTTCCCCGTATTTGCGCCATACAAGTGTAATGCAAAAGATAGTTCATTTCTATGAATCTGTAATGGCTATACACATATGAAATAAAGACAGCGAATAATGCGCATCCGGCCATCACCGATATTTTCAGAAGGCAGGTAATTAACTACTCGAGGAAACAAACTACTCGAGCTCGCCCACCGACTTTTTGAGTCGCTCAAGCATAAAAGTCTCATATTCATCATAAACTTTTAGTTTCTCCTTGCTTGCATCCGGAACCCGTTCAGAATGTTCGTCAAGCTCGAACCATTCTGAATTGTTGCAGACATCGTCAGCAAAGATAGCCCAAAACTCAGCCCATGAATTAGCCCAAACGGCATGTTCCTCTAAGTCCCGTCCCGACGTAATGACCTGACCTTCTCGTCCCTTTGGCCCCGGCACGAAATCCAGGCTGATATTGTTCCCGCAATAATCGGCCGTAAGGGGAATCCATTTAGGATGAGCGTAAAAAGACCCAACAGCATCCGCTGGAAAAGATGTAAACTCCATCTCGCAATCGTATCCGCACTTTGAACCAGCTCCAAAATCCCCAAGTGTCTCCATCCAGAGTGTGTGCTGGTCTTCTATGCCTTTTGTATCCAGTATCAAATAAGTGCTCAAGAAATCGTCCCCACTCCTATCCTGGCCATTGTGCACGGACAAGTACTCGCGTACATCCTGAGGCAGCTTGACACCCACTTTGCTCTCTACCTCGTCCAGCTCTTGCTCAGTAGCACCCGGGTTTAAAGAGAAATACGCCAAATCAATCTTCTCACTGTACTTGTCCTTGATCCGCTGCCACGAGTCCGCAACCGCTGGCGGATCTGGCCAGCTTCGTAGGGGATTGCGTTCAACGAAAAATAAACCCCAGCCTGGGCTCAGAGGAAGTTTTGCGCGCAGCTCTTTTTGTGCCGAAGACTTGGCCCCTCTTTCGGTTTTGTTTGCAGTAGATCCCTCATCCGATCCCAGAGGATTGCTGCTGCTTGGTGAATCGTTGTTAGAGTCACTCAACGACTGTCCCTCGGCCTGGCTTGCTTTGCCAGACATTTTGGTAAAATGGCTCGTCTATATGATTAAACTGACCAATCCTCACCTTGAAGGGTCTATGACAAACACGCCATACTGTACAGCCAATTTATACAGCGGCTTGCTGCCTTGTTTTTCTCATACCGCCCACGCTCCTTGTACCATGGATGCCATGTCATTTTCTCATTTTATTATTATTATTATTATTATTATTATTATTATTATTATTATTATATTATTATTATTATTATTAATTATTATTATTATTATTATTATTATTATTATTATTATTATTATTATTATTATTATTATTATTTATTATTATTATTATTATTATTATATTATTATTATTATTATTATTATTATTATTATTATTATTATTATTATTATTATTATTATTATTATTATTATTATTATTATATTATTATTATTATTATTATTATTATTATTATTATTATTATTATTATTATTATTATTATTATTATTATTATTATTATTATTATTATTATTATTATTATTATTATTATTATTATTATTATTATTATTATTATTATTATTATTATTATTATTATTATTTTATTATTCATTCAAAAGTCCATGTCCACGTGTGTGGGGAGAGAAGAGTAATTTCACACTATAGTACCTTGTGTTATTAACAATATACGTTTATTCTAAACATTACGTCTATTTTATACACTTTTTTTATATTTTAAACGATTATTCACTGCAATTCGACAATTTCTTCCTGTCCCGTTCCTTTGCGTCATCGCGCGACGCGTATTTCACAAGACAAGAAATAAACGCCAAAATATAGATGGCGATTACGTTTATTTAAAAAATGTTTTACGTTTACAATTATTTTATTTTTAAAACTTTCGCGTAGATCGTTACTAGTAGGTAATAGTATAGGCTTTGTGTTGATCCAAACTCTAAATACTACTATATAAATAACACTATATAAATAACACTATATAAATAACACTATATAAATAACACTATATAAATACCACTATATAAATAACACTATATAAATATTGGCAATAAAAACGAGTGCCACGAGACAATCACGCCACAGGTCAACAGTCAAAATGCGCGTCGGATCAGCGTTGGGAAAAGTATGGATAGCGATTACGCTGCTCGCACTGGGCCAAATGGCCGCAGCTGCAGAAATTGGCTCAAAGGTGTTTTTCGACATTGAGCAAGGAGGAGTACCCTTGGGCCGGATCGTCTTTGGATTGTATGATAAAATCGTGCCGCGTACTGCGGAAAACTTTCGTGCTCTCGCAGCTGGCTCTCATGGTTTTGGGTACGAAGGCTCGGCGTTCCATCGCGTCATTAAGGACTTTATGATTCAGGGCGGAGGTAATGGATAAGTATTGAAACGACGAGCTAATTCCTATCCAGACTTTACCAAGGGAGATGGCACTGGCGGAAAGTCAAGTACGTGTACAATTGTGTCTTATTGCTAACGTCAGTCTTTGGCGAAAGGTTCCCCGATGAGAACTTTAAACTCAAGCATGACCGCCCTGGACTGCTGTCTATGGCAAACGCGGGTCGCGATACTAATGGCTCTCAGTTTTTCATCACTACCGTGAAAACTCCGTGGCTCGATGGGAAACATGTAGTGTTTGGTGAAGGTATTGTTTTGTTCAAGTATCCTTGTGATGGTAAATTAACTCTTTTGGATTAGTCATTGAAGGGTTCGACATCGTTGGTAGGATCGAGCATACAAATGTCGACGCCAATAGTCGTCCATTGGAGCGTGTTGTTATCGCCAAGAGTGGCGTTATCGTTGAAGATACCATAAATCCCGGCAGCACAGCGGACACAAAGGATGAATTGTGACTAGACCCGGGACTGAAGGCGTACATGCGGCACTTTAAAGCTTAGCCGTACTGTGTGGAAGCGGAGCATTCTCTCCGCCGCCAAAGTTGGAAATGGCCGCTTTGAAAAGCGGCCATTTTGAATCTATTGGAAACTTATTAGAATGCTCTGGAATCAAATCAAAATTAATCCACACAATTGTCTCCTTTGAAGCTTTTGCTCGTAGCTCAAAGGCCCGTCTCGTAGATATGTATTTTTATTTCATTGTGCCGTAGGGCTTTTCATAGAATCCCCAAAATTAAAATAGTCTTAATCCATTATTACTATCTACTGTCCTTTCTGATCCTGCCCTGGCCGCGTTGAAGGCTCGAAGGCGCCATACGGAACCTGCACTGAACCGATTGCCTTGCCGGCAATAAGGATTGCCGGGATAATGATAGGTAGAAATACTACGTAAGCCATCCAGATCCCTGGAGAAAAGTACTGGTAGCGGGTGAAAAGTCCAGTTTGTGGTAGGCTCGATGGCGTCTCTTCCTGGCGGGCACCAAACATACGGCGCCGTTCAAGGGTCTTTTCATCTGTGCCGCGAAACACAGTTTGCTCCTCACTCTCATGGAACAACGGCTCCGACGCAATGGCGACAAAGTACCGTGTGGGTGCATGAAAAGAAGATAGAATAGAGTGAATAAATATATCTGAAGGTTAGAACAGCAAAACAATGATACATGAAAACGACGAGCAGAGCAAATAACAAATTAGCAAACTCTTTGAGCATAATCGGAAAGCGATAGATTGCTCAAGTGTCAAGAATGTCACTGGCTTACCACTGAACTGCAGAGCCGATTCCTTTGAATCACCGGCAGGAACTGCAGGCAAGTCAATAACAATGACTTGCCGGGTACGCTTGTCATAAGTTGGATGCTTTCCGTCTGTTGGATAAGTATTGATTAATAATTAATTTATTTGAATAAATAAATAAATAAATAATTCAATTAATTAATTAATTAAAATCCATTTCTTACGTTGTGCATCGATATGGAAGAGTTCACATTGGCACTTGGCCCGAATCCGCTCTGCCAGACTCTCCAGATCAACCTTCCCGTATCCATACGGGACTGCAACATGCTGCCGCGACTGTTCAATGTACTCTCTCAGCATCGGCATCGCATCCTGCGCGGCTAAATCGCTCGCGTGCAGTCCCGGAAGATTTACCAGCAAATACACTTCGTACGAGCAGTCTGCAAGAGTTTCGACAAGGGAAGAAAAGACGTTTGAGGATAAAGACGCCGGTTCGTCCTGTGGCACAAGATGATGATATGAGGCAGTACTAAATCGGTTAATCAAGACGTCGGGCATTGACTCAGAAAGACGAATAAAAAGCCGTACCTTGCATGAGAGGAGAATAATACAAACGGCGTCGTATCTGCAAAGGCACAGACGCGGCCGATTATGGAAAATGCCCATAAAAGGACGTACACAGACGGCCGCATGCTGGGTCAGTAGTTTTAGATGATGTGCAATAGTATATTAGCGTAATTTAATAAATATTACCGTAGTATTATGCCGTAAATATTATTGTTATATATTATCACAAATATATTATCGTTGTATATTATCGTTGTATAAGGCGGCTCAAGGCATAGTAATTACTTGACAAGATTGGTAATTGACATTTATATACAATTTATTTCAATTTTTATACGCAGAAGACTCGAGCAGTAAAATATCAAGCGATTCGTGAATACTATCGTGCGCTTATAATAATAATTAAATTCCATATACAATTATCGCCATATACATAATCAGCAAACATTAATATACAGAATTTAATTAGCAAAATAAAAAATTTGTGCTTTTTATAATAAACGGCATCAGGCAAAGCAGTGGGCCGTGTTCAGGTGAGTGTATACCTGCGGGAAAAGGGCAACGAAACTAACCGGCCAGAAAACTTTGTAGTATAAAGTCTTTTGCACTTGTTTCTGCAGTCAATTTTACACGCGTTCACTTTGCTCAACTTTTCCCGACACATTACGTCCTCGCACACAGATGGTCGACCTGACCGGCGAACAGCCCGACTTTATTCCCGCCGAGGAGCTGCATCCTGTAAGTGATATGCCCCACCTCTAAATACGGCTCTCTATTTTCATTCAATATTCAATGGGCTTTTTTTGCTGTGTTTTGATTGAGAGTGTACAACGTTTGGCACATTTGAAGTGCTTTAAAGATCTCGAGTCTAATCTGCAATACTAACTGTCTCTTTAGCTGCATCCCGATGTTATTAAAAAGTACGCTGGTGCATTTGTATGGAAATTAACATGGACAGGCAGGCCACAATTAACATTGGCACTATTGGCCACGTAGCACACGGCAAATCTACCGTAGTAAAGGCCATTTCTGGTGTGCTGACTGTTCGTTTCAAGAACGAGCTTGAGCGCAATATTACGATCAAGCTGGGATACGCCAATGCAAAGGTACGTAAAACATTTAAGCCTCTTTTCGTGTCCCCCTTTAGTGTCCTGCTTACATCCAGATTTTCGTTGTAGAAGATCCAAACTGCCCTCGCCCTTTGCGCTACCGCAGTCTGCCCTCTTCGGCTGCAGAACACCCTGACAGCAATGTCGAAGGCTACGGTGGCAAAATGAAGCTTGTCCGTCACGTTTCCTTTGTCGACTGTCCCGGGCACGACATTCTCATGGCGACTATGCTTAACGGTGCAGCAGTTATGGATGCCGCACTTCTCCTGATTGCCGGCAATGAGCCTTGTCCTCAACCGCAAACGAGTGAGCATTTAGCAGCTATTGAGATTATGAAGCTGAAGCACATTATTATCCTGCAAAACAAGGTTGATTTGATCCGTGAACAGCAAGCAGAAGAGCATTACCAAAGCATTTTGAAGTTTATCAAGGGCACAGTGGCGGATAATGCACCTATTGTCCCTATTTCTGCTCAGCTCAAGTACAACATCGATGCTGTTCTGGAGTACATTGTTAAAAAGATCCCTATTCCTGTTCGTGACTTTAGTGCACCCCCACGGCTCATCGTTATTCGTTCTTTTGATGTAAACAAGCCTGGGTCAGAGATTGATGAGCTAAAAGGCGGTGTTGCGGGCGGCAGTTTGCTTACAGGTGTCCTTCATTTAGGCGATGAAATCGAAATTCGCCCGGGCATTGTTACAAAGGACAATGAAGGCAAAATTAGATGCCAGCCAATTTACTCACAAATCATTTCTCTTTTCGCAGAGCACAACAGCCTTAAATTTGCTGTTCCTGGAGGCCTTATTGGGGTCGGTACCCGTATTGATCCCACCTTGTGCCGTGCAGATCGTCTAGTTGGCCACGTTTTGGGTACAAGGGGCAATTTACCTGCAATTTTTACGGAACTCGAGATCAACTACTTTTTACTCCGGCGCTTGCTGGGTGTAAAGACAATGGACAAGAAGCAAACAAAAGTCAGTAAACTGGCCAAGAATGAAGTGCTCATGGTAAATATCGGCAGCACTTCTACCGGAGGAAAGATCTTATCTGTTCGTGCTGATCTTGCCAAAGTTCAACTTACTCACCCTGCCTGCACCTCAGTGGGAGAGAAAGTTGCTCTCAGCCGGCGCATCGACAAACACTGGCGTCTGATTGGCTGGGCTCAAGTCATTGCTGGCACGACCCTGGATCCTGTGGCATAGTGGAGTTGTGAAATGATTACTAAAGTATAAAATTAGCCGGAATAAAATACCGTTTAAGAATTGTTGTGCCACGAGTTTACATGTGTTTTCAAAAGCTTTTACTCTCTTTTGCCAGCATTAGTATGTAATTACACAGATCAGATCACCGAAATCGTCTGTTTACGCAGTGACTAAAAAGAACAATGTTTGACAAAGTCGTGCGTGGTGGATGCAATGCTAGTAAGTTTATTACCCAATTACGCCTGTATTACGCCTGTATTTAACCCTAATCCCAATATCTATATATACCCTAACCCTAATCAATAACTTCTAAAGCTGAGAAAGCGTTGATTGATCGCAGCGGTTGAGGTCGGGCCTCTCGACGCGGGACAAACTTCTTTTTCCCCCGTTTATCCTCGCTCTCAGTAGAAACGATGCGGTCGTTTTCAACCCGGCACAGTTCGCACTGTTCGGCGAGCTGTAAATTTGCCACGTGAGCCTGTAGAGGCATCCGCAGCTCATTCAGTGTATTCTCCAGTGCAGATGCTGGACCAGGCAGGACGTCTAACATTACCCACGCATTCTCATGAGCATCCCAGTGCGAAGAGAGCTCCAGACCTTCAAGCGCTGGAGTCTGCCGGACAAGGTTTGCCAGCTCAATGTCCAGTCGGCTCTGCATTAGCCCGACACGAACACTACGTAGGATAAACGCATTATACTTGAGCCGATTGGCAGAGGACTGTTGGGGGAGAAGCTCTCCTGAACCAGTCTTGCGGCCATTGAGAAGCACACCGGCAAGACGTGCCTGGTAAGCCTTGTCGAGACTTGATTTTGGTAAAATGAGCGTCTTTGTTTTGTAGACACTCACGCATCTAAAGGGCTCTGGGTCCACTGATTCGCTCCCGAGTCCAAAGGATTCTGCCAATAAATGAGCAAACCGCCGATAATAAGGCTTCATGGGCCGCATTACCATCGCCCTTCGATCGCTCTCTGCAAAATTGAGAAACTGCTGTTCGATTCCACGGCAGATATCCCGTGAGTCTTTGCCTGAGCCAAACATTTCCATAATTTCGTCGCCAAAACATTGGCTAGACGGAGGGAGGCCGGTAGTACTAGTACTAGTATTAGTACCAGTATTAGTATTAGTATTAGTACTAGTATTAGTACTAGTACTAGCAGCAGCAGTACTAGTACTAGCTTTACTAGTCCCACTAGTATCGTTATTCGTATTACCAGTATTACCATTACCAGTACAAGTATTGTCAGTATTACCAGCTGGCCGGCCGGCCAGGATGCTAAAAGCCTCGTTTAGCCGAGTCCTCCTTTGCTCGGCAGCGCAAACGGAATTGCACTCTACTTTACCCTTACTTGCCTCTACTTGGGCACAGGGAACTCGTGCTCTGAGAGTTCCACAGGCACAGCAAGGCACCTCCACTATAACCCTGCAGCAATTTTGGTCTGTTTCACAGGTAAAAGGAGCGTGGCAAGGCAGCTGGCACGAGTGCCCACAGCCTTTACGCACTTTCCCACAGACTTGGCGGCAATCACGTCCGTCATTTCCCTCTACTCGGCAATCGCCAGAGTGGCAAAGTCTCTGGCAGGTATGGAATCCGCAGGACAAGGCCCTTCCACAGCGCTGGCCACAGGAAACGCTTTCCCTCGGCCTCCAGCAGCCGATATTGCTGACCCGCTGCCGTCCACAGGCACACAGTTTCTCTGCCAGGTGTGGACATGGAGGGCACGATTCCGTGGACGGATGGCACTTGTGTGGCACAGGCTCGTGTCCACAATTCGAGGCCGTTTGGCAGGGGAAAGGGCAGTCTGGAACAGCGTTTGATCCACAGGGAATTGGTGGCATTATACTCGTGCGGCCACAGGCACAGGTCACTTCTTCAAAAGACGCATGCACACAAGTGCCACACTGACCCCTGTGGCAAAGCCTGTCGCAATAATGGTTTCCACACTGTAACAAACGGCCACAAGGTCGTGTACATATATGCTCAGACTCGTAGTCGGCAAGGGTTTCGTTATTATTATTATTATTATTATTATTATTATTATTATTATTATGATTATTATTATTATTATTATTATTATCATTATTATTATTATAATAATTATTATAATTATTATTCCTTTTTCCTTTTCTTGTCTGGGCAATCCTTTGCCTGCCTTTAACGAACCCGGAACAGCACCGCTGCCGGCACTGGTGCCGTCCACAGTGCATCAGTGTCCCACACGACCGATTGCAAAGCAGAGTGCTGTCTTGCTCACTTGAGCAGACAACTGCTTCGAACAAATTGGCTCCACACTGGCACGAGCAGGTCACACGTTCCTCGCAAGGCCCACAGGGCCCCGTATGGCATTTCCGGCGGCACAAGTGTCCGCACTTTGGGAGCAGTCGCCCACACTCGCTGTCGCAAGTGCCAATGGCGTCAGTGCAGGACTGCCTCTGCGCTATTTTGTGCATTTCCACTCGGCCACAGGGGCATTTAGTGATTCGGCTTGGGTCTAATGGACAAACTGCCAGTCCGAGTTGCGTGTGAGGATGGCACCGTTGCCTGCAGCGGTGCTGGCCACAGGCAAAGGGGCGGTCACACGTGGTATAACAGTCCCAGTAGCCGGTAAATTGTATTGCACTAGTATCAGTACTAGTACTAGTAGTATTTGTATTAAGATTAGTACTAGTATAAGTACTGATAATAGTACTAGTGTCAGTCCTAGTGTCAGTCCTAGTGTCAGTACTAGTATCAGTACTAGTATCAGTACTAGGATTAGTACTAGGATTAGTACTAGGATTAGAACTAGTGTCAGTACAAGTGTCAGTCCTAGTGTCAGTCATAGTGTCAGTACTAGTATTAATACTAGTGTCAGTACTAGAACTAGCATCAGTAATAGTATCAGTAATAGTATCAGTACTAATACCAGTACTAGGATTAGTACTAGTATTAGTACTAGTATTGATACTATTGTCAGTACTAGTATCAGTACTAGCACTGGTTGAGCAAGTGCCAGTTGAATCAGCCTGGCGGATTGCCATTTTGTCGTTTGTCTCCATTTGCACGTCATTCTCACAGACTTGCTCTACGCCTTTACTAAACCCTGCATAATCATCCAGTAGGCTGGCCATAGTATCCTCCTTGCGAGGCTCATTGCAGACTGCAATTCCACAAACCTCCTCACGGCCAAACACGTCCAGGCTTTGTTGGGGAGCAGTTTGCTCGTAGCAGGCCATATCCCTTGTTTTCCGTCCGCAGTAGCATTTTACAGGCTCAGCTACCCTGCACACTCCGCAAGAGCCGCTATGGCAAACTCGGGGGCACTTGTGCCGTCCACAGGGCATCTTGTCCGCACAAACTGTCCCACAGGAAAAAGAGCCAAAAGAGCCAGGGCCGGATCCTTCTTCCCTACTGTACACAGTCTCCGTACAGGGTTTTTGAGCGCTGCTCCGGCCGCAGTGGCAGAACTGTACGGGGGACAGTTCCGTACAGGGCGGGCAGGGGCCCGCATGGCACTCTGCGGGACACGGGTGTGGGCAGCCAGCGGGTCTGCTCTTTCCGCAAATGCCTCCACAGGAATGAGGCAGGCCGAAATGACGTGAGCGATGTGGAGCAGCAGCCTCCTGCGTTTGTACAGGGTTTTCTACTCTCCCACACCAGCAGGTATAAGCCTGGG
Organism: Novakomyces olei; assembly: GCA_016906335.1. Lineage (NCBI taxonomy): Eukaryota > Fungi > Ascomycota > Novakomycetes > Novakomycetales > Novakomycetaceae > Novakomyces > Novakomyces olei. The sequence goes on from JADEYG010000009.1 coordinate 1,357,857, forward strand.
GCAGTACAGTGTTTGCGTCCTTGCACCCTGGGCATTTCCACTCACCGAATCCATCTGCCTCGTGATCACGAAGCTTAGCACTGCTGTTTCCAGTGCTGCGCAAAGCCCAGTTGGATATACATTTCAGATGGAAGACAGCGAAGCAGCACCGGCAGCTCCATATTCTATGCTTTCTTCGAACTGGCTCACAGCAAATCATACACTCGTAAACACCAGTCGCAATCTCGTGCATGATCCGAGTACTCAGATCAGTACTGTGATTAGTACTGTTATTAGTACTGTTATTAGTACTGTGATTAGTACTGTGATCAGTACTGTAATCAGTACTCTGATCAGTACTCTGCTCTGCCGTCAAACCTGCCTTAAAGGTTCTGCTGCTGGTGAGCGTAGAGGCAGTAGGCTTGTCCCAGTGCCGTCGACGACGATTGCTCCGGACTTGCTGGTGCGTCAATTCCTGTATATTTAATGCGCCAGTGGGTTCGGTTTGAGCGTCTCTTGGTCGCGGCTCGTCTTTTGTTTGTACAATTTTAGTTGCTCCTTCCTTTTGTCCTCTTTTCTTTTGTCCTCTTTTCTTTTGTCCTCCTTCTTTTGATCCTCCCTGCTTCTCTCCTCTCCCTACTTGTCCTCTGTCCATTTGTTCTCTGTCCATTTGTTGTCCTTCTATTTGCTGTCCTTCCATTTGCTGTCCTTCCATTTGCTGCCCTTCTATTTGCTGCCCTTCTATTTGTTCTTTTATTCGTGCTCCATCTACTCTTGCTGCGCCTATACTATTCGCAACCCCACAATTTCGCGACCTGTTTTCTTTGGCTTTTGCGTGTATCGTCGCTGCACTGCCGTCCCCTGGTTCAGCGTTTGACAGCGGCCTCGTTGGCGACGAATCAGTTAAAGGCCGATCGCTGTTTTCGCCTGAATTTGTCTCTCTATCGGCCGCAGAATTTCTGGCTGTCTGTCGCCGACGCGGCCGACGCGGACGGCTGTTGTGCACAGGTCTCGCCCGCTCAGCGGGAGCAGCCAAAGACACTGCTTCTCCATGGCTCATACCGAAGGACTCTAGTCGAGTCTGGATAAGGCGAATCTGGATAATTTTTAGTTTCTTTTACAGTTGTATAGCAATAGATAACGCAAAGTTGCGTATATATATACTAAATACCCTCGAATTATGTCATGGTTGAACGTGTAGAGGGTTAGGGTTTATAAGTACAGTGCGGTGCCTATGATCGGCGTTTGCCTCTCTAAATCGTGTCGATGATAAATTGATATTAGACTGGTCTGTTGTGGATAAGCTTACTATCAAAAAGACAGAGTTACTCGCAGTGCCGCTAAATTTTGGCCGCACGAGCACTGATAATTTTACATTATTGTTACAGTCACATTATCGTTTACAATAACATTATCACTTACAATATGTCTATAACCCACAAAAGCCTACAACTGACAATAAACTACGACAAATATGCCACCAACATATAACAAACCAAAATAGACTCGTGAAAAATAGATTCGTGAATTAAAGTGCCAATCAAACTGTCGAAGACCGTAAAAGCCGAGAGTCTGAGACTCGCGTAGATTTGATGGGAAACGACCGAGTTGGCTGTCGAATATCGATTGTACTCTGCCAGCTGGACACGTTGTCTCCACGCCCATATATATTTTATCTGAACGACGAGAAGATCACGTGACCCAAATTATAATTATAATTCAGGGTTTTCTAGTTGCTACAGCGACAGTGACTGTACAAGTAAACAATAAACAAATATACAAATATTTACGCGATAACAGATCCATTTATTTCGCGACAATAAAGAGGCCGCCAGCGTAAACGCCGTGCAACAAAAGACCCGATAGTAATAGGCATTGCCAAACCAAGGCAGATGCCTGTCAACACCAATGCCACGGCTGGATCGGCTCGCTCTGTGCCGAGACCGTCCAGCCGAACATCAGGCACAGCCTCAGCGCGAGCGCCTTTGGCTCGATCTTCTTCGCGACAAGGAACCAGTGTTGCAAGGCCACCTTCTCGCCAATCCTCGGCCACTCATACAGTCCGCAGTGCAGGCAACAGCACTAGTCAAAGCGCCACCGCTTCCAGCGGCCATCGTGCAGCTGCTGCCAAAGCTACAGCGAGCCAAAGCTCAGCGTCAGGATCAGCTGGTGCTGGAGGCAATGACGCTGAGGGTGCAATCGATCGGGAGACAAACATCAGTGTCGTCGTCCGCTGCCGAGGCCGAAATGACCGCGAAGTCAAGGAGAACGCTGGCGTGCTTGTCCACACGAGCGGGCCAAGAGGCCGCGAAGTCACAGTGCAGACAAGCCCGCTTTCCGTTCTGTCAAACAAGACTTATTCGTTTGACCGTGTATTCGGCCCAGAAGCCGATCAATCACTCGTTTTTGATGATGTTGCAGGGCCTGTTTTGAGCGAGGTACCTCTTGATTTTATTCTGTTTTATTTTATGTTTATTTTATTATTCTATTATTCTATTATTCTATTATTTTATTATTTTTATAATTTTGTATTTTTGATGCCTGCTTTTACTATTTTCTTGTTATGCTCCATGCTAATGTCAGGTCATCTCTGGGTTCAACTGTACAATATTCGCGTACGGTCAAACAGGGACGGGCAAGACGTATACTATGAGTGGCGATATAGCAGGTACTATGAGCACTATCGTCGACCAGGCAGGTATAATACCACGCACGCTTCATCGGCTCTTTCAGAAGCTGGAGGCGGAGAGCACAGAGTTCAGTGTCAAGGTCTCTTACATTGAGCTTTACAACGAGGAACTACGCGACTTGCTGGCGTACGAGGAGGACAAAAAACTTAAAATATATGATGATCATTCACGTAAAGGCGGGGTTATTATAAACGACATGGAAGAAACACTAATCAACAATGCTCAAGAGGGGCTCAAACTGCTGCAAACAGGAAGTTACAAACGGCAAGTGGCAGCAACAAAGTGCAATGATCTCTCTTCCCGGTCTCACTCTGTTTTCACGATTACCGTCCATGTGAAGGAGCAAACAGACGGGGAAGATATGCTGCGTATAGGCAAACTCAACCTTGTAGATCTCGCTGGATCAGAAAACATTGGCCGCTCAGGGGCAGAGAACAAACGTGCTAGGGAGGCAGGAATGATTAACCAGTCATTGCTAACACTGGGCAGGGTTATAAACAATTTAGTGGACCACAGTGCTCATATTCCCTACCGGGAATCAAAACTAACAAGGCTCCTGCAGGACTCGTTGGGCGGCAGAACTAAAACGTGTATAATTGCCACTATTAGCCCCTCCAAAGTCAACCTCGAGGAGACAATAAGCACTCTGGAATACGCAGCCAGAGCCAAAAATATCCGCAATAAGCCGCAGTGCAACCAATTAATGACCAAAAAGACGTTGATAAAAGAATTTGTTATCGAGATTGAGCGACTCAAAGCCGATTTAGCCTCTACAAGGGCAAAAACCGGTGTCTTTATGACGCAGGAGAGCTACAAGGAGCTGACAGAGGGGAATGAGAGCAATAAATTGCTGGCAGAAGAGCAGGCGAGAAAGATTGAGATGGTAGAGTCCTCTTTGCGTACTACTCGAGAGCAATTGGAGGCAGATTCGCAGCAGTTGCGCGATTTGAAACGCGTAAATGAGCGTACGGAAGCGCAATTGGTTGAGACGTCTGCGCAACTAGTTCAAACGCAAAAAGCTTTAGAGTCAACTGAAGCTCAGCTACACTCTGAAGCACAGGCGCGGCAGGTTTACGAGACAAACGCTGCTACTCTGCAATCTGCCCTGACAGATTTGTCTGTGAATTATGAAGCGGCAGTACAGGACGTGTACGCTTTGCAGTCAAAGCTGGAGAGAAAAGGCAAAATTGAGGCCTCAACAGCGCAAATGTTTACTCATTTCAAGGCAGAAATGGCACAGTGTATCGGCCAAGTGCTGGCGAATGTCCGTGGCTATGGCGACGCTTCTACTGCTGGTGCACGAGACCTTTGCCGGACAGTAGAGGCCCTTAGTGCCACTAAAACCGGCCATATCCAGAGTGTAGAAGCCACCTTGAAATCCGGATTGCAAGAGATTGAAAAGGCATGTCTGCATCACTTTAGCAGCCTTGAGAAGAGCAAAGGGGACGCGAGCAGTTTTATTTCCAGTCTGCAGTCTCTGCTCGAGTCGACCGGCCAACAGCTGCAAGGCCAAGTGCAAGAAATGGCCAAATCTACAGGCGAATCTGCCCAGCAAATTGCTGTTGCTGCTGGCCAGCTGCAACAGCAGACGCACAATGCCTACAGCGAGATTGGCCTTAATGTTCGACAGCTGTTTGAGGACACAAAGAGGCACATGGACGTGCAAGCAGCGGATATGGAACGGCTGAGGGACGCTCTTGTTGCGGGTACAAGCACAGCTGCCTCGGGAATAATTGCCTCTGCGAATGCAATGGACTCTGCCCTGCAAGACCATTCAAGGGCAGTTGAGCAGTCTACTGCGGAAATGATTGAGCAGATTGGAGCTATTGTTCAAGAGCAAATGCAGCAGCAACTGACCCGTGTGGCCAGTACTATTGTGGCCAGTACTAGAGCTAAAACGGAGGCAGTTTGCCAGGATATTGGAAGGGTGGAGGAGAGATTTGTAGCCGGAACCGCCAACTGGTCTGGCCGGCAGCTAGCTTACTTGCGCAGAATGCAGACATTGAAGGGCGAGTTTAAGGAGCATATTGTAACTGCCGCTCAGCAGTCGGACAAGCAGGCAGTCCAGCTTCAGGCAAGTGCCGGAGCAGTTGAAGACTCGGCCGAAAAGTCGGCTAAAGAGCAGACTGCCCTTGTCCAGGGGAGAGTTGCTGCTTTGGCTCAGCTTGTTGCAACGGCAGACGAAGCTCAAAAGGCAAACTACAGTGCAGATTTGGCCTCGGGCCAATCTGCACTGGCACTGAGCAAGACTGTGAATGCCAATGCCCTTGGAGGCCTCAGTGTTTGTGCTCAAGCAGCCGATGAAGGTATCGTCCGGATACTGGACGAAGCAGCTGGCCAGTCTGGCCGGGGCCAGGAGTTTTGTGAACGGGTGGCAAAGCAGCTGGTTTCGGCTGCTCATAGGGTAGAGGAGACAAAGGCTGAGGCCGATACGGTTACCGGGGCAACGCCGAGGAGAAGGACGTTTGCTGCAGTGCCAGAGTGCCGATTGCTATCCTGTCAAAGTGCAGTTGCTAATGGCCACAAAGCAGCAAGCCAGGAATCGCCAAGGACAGCAGCGCCTGAGCCGAGTTTAGACAGCCCTTTGAGGGAAGTAAGTGTGAATATTAGGCCACTGTCCTCGTTACCAAACTGCCATGAATTTGGGAACGACAGAGATGGCAGTGCTAGGATGAGCGATAGAGCAGCAGGAGAAACTGCCGATGGCGAAGACGATGAGCACGATGACGGAGTCGTGGGTGCAGCACAGTTTGTTGTCAACCCAAACAGAAGGAAGGCTGCTGCTTCGTCTATTCCTCTGTCTAAACGGACAGAGTCTATGGGTAAACTGCGAACTGGAACGGCCGCAGTTGGCCAGGAGAATGGGCCCATGCCGATGCACCGGCGGTCGGGATAGGTTGTTTTATATATATATAATTTCGGTTCTGATTCACGACGTTTTTTTAAAAGTTTGCATGATTTGTGCCCGTAAATTGTGTAAATGCTCATTGACTGTAAATAAATGAATGATTGAATGAATGAATGAATGAATAAATAAATAAATAAATAAATAAATAAATAAATAAATAAATAAATAAATAAATAAATAAATAAATAAATAAATAAATAAATAAATAAATAAATAAATAAATAAATAAATAAATAAATAAATAAATAAATAAATAAATAAATAAATAAATAAATAAATAAATAAATAAATAAATAAATAAATAAATAAATAAATAAATAAATAAATAATTATAATTATAACCATATTCTTCAATTATCATCTGTTGATCCCACTGCATTACTATAAACATGTTTTATACTAAAGCCTGCTGACAAGCCGATGCTTGACTAAAAAGTCGGCGATTGCCTCAAAGTATCCTGGCTTTATTACAGAATCGTTATGCATTCCGCCTTTAACAATGTAAAAGTCTTTACGGTCCAAAGGCACAGGACAGGTGGCAAAGAGCCTCTGCATTTGTACAGGGGGCACAATCTCGTCCAGTTCTCCTGACAAAAACAAGAAAGGCGGGCGCTTAAGGTTTCGAATAGCACGCTGGAATGTATTAGACTTTTATACAAAATATAGTAATTGCTTACCTCGCTCTCCCATTTCTCGTGGCACAGCACTGTAAAAGGACGTGCGAGTGGGAGCACGCTTGAATTAGTAAATGGGACATGATTCAATAAAGCCCTTTTCATTTTGACCTCTTTTCTCTAAACATTTTTGTTTTGACTTTTAATATAGAGTCTGCTTTCTGATTCTGATTCATTTCTTCACTTACACAGGTATCATATTCGCCATTGACGTAAACGTATTCTCTAGAATAATGCCAGCAACCTTGTCGGGATTGCGGGCAGCAAGAGCAATAGCAAGAGCGCCTCCAATACTACTGCCATAAAGCACAATACGCGTATGGTCCACGTCTGACCGGGACCACAGATGGTCTAGGGCTGTCTGCGCATCATTGACGAGCCCTTTCTCTGAAGGCACTCCCGTGCTTTTGCCATACCTGATGTGAGCAACATGTCCATGGCTGATTTTATTTTATTTTATAAAAGTATTTTATGTCGGATTCAATTTCGCTCTTGACTTTTCGTCTATTTTTATCTAGTTTTGATTTTCCATTTTCGCTTTATTTGCGTCATACCCCCGATAGGACAAGAGAAACACGTTTGCTCCGATTGGATAGCTGTTTAGCGTACGTGCAATAGGCAGTCTGTGACCGATATTGCCCCCGTTCCCATGTAAAAGCAGAATAGTCGGCGCGTCACGACGCGTAGATGAGCCTATAAAATAGCACGGAAGCCTCTCATGGTCGGGTGTGGTCAATGTAACCAATTCGTACCGCAAGCCGAAAGCGTCTGAATACCATAAGAATTTGGAATCACGCCAGCAAGGACCCTACCTGGCGTATCGACCTGGGTTCGTGATCCAGCGGGAAAGTTTGCAGGGTAGATAAGGCTCGCTTGAAAAGTGTACAGTAGCCCGACAGTGAGCGACAGAGCTTTGTGTATTAACAAAAAGATGCTTATTTGTACATTTAAGTTTATTCATGAGCCAACTTACCTGCGGCCGATCCAACTGCTAGCTTGTAAACAACGGACATTCTGGATTACAAATCGCTGTTTGCCGATTAAACAGTTTTGCATGTGCCCAAGGGTAAAGTCGTCCCCGTATTATGTGCCGCCGTCATGTCATCAAAGCGGAGTCGACGAGGAGTCCAGCGAGAATAATAATAATAATAATAATAATAATAATAATAATAATAATAATAATAATAATAATAATAATAATAATAATAATAATAATAATAATAATAATAATAATAATAATAATAATAATAATAATAAATAATAAAATAATAATAAAAAAAAAATAATAATAATAAATAATAATAATAATAATAATAATAATAAATAATAATAATAATAATAATAATAATAATAATAATAATAATAATAATAATAATAATAATAATAATAATAATAATAATAATAATAATAATAATAATAATAATAATAATAATAATAATAATAATAATAATAATAATAATAATAATAATAATAATAATAATAATAATAATAATAATAATAATAATAATAATAATAATAATAATAATAATAATATACCGTTCTACTGCTGCGCCCGCCCGCTACGACGGCCAGATCGCTCACAAAACAAGGCCAAGCGCGGGTCGTAAAGCCCTGCAGCAAAGTGTGCGCGCTGATCTGATTTGCAAAAAGCAGTCAGTTACGTTTTTAGCGCTTTGCAATTCCAATTTCGACAGCTCTACGAACCAATTACATTCGACGGCAATGTGGACACTCTCTTGTTTGGACGCTTAGCGTGGCCAGTCCGCTGCCGCCGCTATAGTCTGCATTGCTGCTGGACTGTTTGCCTTTTACACAGTGGCGATTGCAAGAGAATTGTTTATTTAATTGGAAAAGCACAGTGTTCCGCTTGGGCCATGAGTTTCCCTCCTCCGTCGGCTGCCGCTCCTTCAAGCACCGCTCTGCCTTCCGGCTCAGCGGCTTTTGCTGTCGATCCACGATCACAGATTGCCGCGGCTGCTCACGGCCACGGCCACAGCCACGGCCACCACGAGCCGACAGGCGCTCCGGGGTACTTTTTTCCGCCAAATGCTCCACACGTTTACCCGGGACAAGTGCCTGTAGCGCAACACGCTCAGGTCGTACAGCCTGTGCCAGAGGCGCAGGCTGCTGAGCAGTTTAGCGCTGCCAACGTCGGTGTTGAGCCCCGTATCGTTCAAGCACCACACCACCCTGCTGGCCTACCTTTTCGATCTGACCCTAACCCTAACCCTAACCCTCGTCAGTTTGCCGTACAGCAGCCGGCACTGGCGCCCCACCCTTCTACCCTGCCTCCTGCTGGCGTCGGCGGCAGTGGCCAGTTTAATACTGGCCTCGTGCACCCTCAAACATTTTACTCTACTCAAATTCACGACCCTGCGCAGCCGGGTCTTCATAACTATTACCACTCTACTCAGCCGGCACTACTACAATCAAGTGCTGCGGGCACGACTGACCCGGCAGCTCAGGCCTTCAATGGTCCTGCAGCTTTGAATGCTCAAAGCTATGCTCAAACTGGGCCCGGCCAGCCTGCTGCTGCTCCGGCCCCTTGTCAGGAGGATGCTAATGCTGGCCAGAGCCTGCAAAGCACCAATCAAAATCGCAACGAAGCCTTGCAGGACGTTAACCACTGTACGAGCGAGCAAGTAAGCGAACTGGAAGCTGATCCTTATGCTTATGTGCCCCCACACGATGGGCAGCCGCACCTTGACCTGGCAAATTACCCGATAGCAGATCTTTTAGTAATGCTGGCTGCCTTGCTCAACAAGATTGCTACAGCCAATGATTCACTGCACAGAAAAATGCACCATCATCATCATCGCGACGCACACGGGGCCTCCTCCTCTGTCTTTGCTGCCCGTGATACTTCATTACTTGCCTTTCATGCACGTAATATTCCCAGTATAACTATTCACGGCTACCTTGTTCGCATCCTGAAATACTGTCCCACAACGAACGAAGTATTTCTAAGCTTACTAATATATTTTGACCGAATGAGCCGGTTTGCTACTCACAATTTCGATGCGTCGTGCCCCTCATCGGAGCCTGAGAGCCAAAGGGAGAGGCGGCGGCGGAGGCAGACTACTGCAAGTTTGGAAGAGGACGCAGAGCCTTCTGACTCTTCTTCTATAAATTCACCACAGGTTGTTTTTGCCATTGATAGTTATAATGTTCATCGGCTCGTTATCGCTGGAATCACTGCCGCATCAAAGTTTTTTTCCGACGTGTTTTACACTAATTCTCGCTATGCAAAGGTACGATTGGTAACTTTTATTTTTATCTTGTTTTTAAATAGATTTGTTATTATTATTATTACTATAATTATTATTATTATTTTTTTTCATTTTTTCATTGTAATTTTTTCCCCTTTGTTTCAATACATGAGACTATGTGAATGGCCAGAACTGCATGGGCATGTATTACCAGGACCGTAATACCAAGAATGTCTGCACAATTAGTCTTATCAGTTATTAATCATTTCTCGAATTATACTAATTCAAGGTCGGTGGCCTTCCTCTCGGAGAACTTAATCATCTTGAACTGCAGTTTCTAGTAATGAACGATTTTCGGTTAATGGTTCCCCTGGAAGAAATGCAGCGGTACGGGGATCAACTGCTGCGGTTTTGGAAGGCAGAGAATAGCCAGACTGTACCAGCGCCTTTAAGCCCTCAATATTCCGAGTTGGAAAGTACTCAGCAATCGCCAGCTTCATCAGCTACACAGCAAGTTTCGCAAGCGTCGGGAACAGAGGACGCGCAGACATGAAACTGGTAGAGGATGGATTCAGGAAAGTTTGAAGGCGCTGTCGTCTTTGTATTATAATGATTATGATTAACATGAAATTTGATTGCTGTTTTGGAAACGCCGTTACAGCGTTCCTCTCTTTATATTTGTCTCTCGAATTGCCGCTTTATGCGCATAAACATACAGTGGAGAATGGCTGCTCTGTTTGTTTAATTTTCCTTTTATCAATTTATCGAGATATTTTATTGGATGCCTTTACACTTTTGTCTTTTTGCCGTGCCTTGACATTAGGGTTTCCCGCTTTGTTTTCACGAGCCGTACAGGGTTTAGCTGTGGCGTTGTATGATCATAGATATATTGTAATAGCTAATAAATGTTCTCACCAAGAATGATACTGCACTGTGATGGTAAGCGTGCCTGAATGCTTGATCACTGTATTTTTTCGTATTAGTCACCATCGCTTTTAGCAATAAACCTATACAAGATTGCTTCCTTCTCCATGCAAACGTTGGAATTGCCACTGTAAAAAGAGCACCCACCGTCATGCGCGCCAAATACTACACAAAAATAAATACAAAAAAATTATTAACCCTAACTAACCCTATAATTATCACGCGTATATTTATATTGTATGGGCAAGGAGCCCTATGATGTATACAGTTTTGTACACACAGTGCACGTCAAATCCAGAAATCCAGCTGTATGGCCCTCTTGAGCGTCCTTGCCGTGATCGGCACTCTCCTCGGGTTTATACTCTTGACTCTTTGCATTGGTAAGCGGCAAGAAGGCGAGTGCGCTAATGTACAGCGGCCGGGCTCGTGCACGTCTCCGAGTTCATTGAAGAGCATACACAGCTTTCGCGACGATTACTCCAGCGGACAATATGGGTAAGAAAGACGAATGATCTTTGAAGATACAAGCCAATGAACAGAGTATAAAAGGGAAACAACAGCCATAACGGCAATCCTGAAATAAGGCACGAATTAAAAGAACAAGGACACAAATAAAATCAGGAAAAAATAGAAAATAGAAAAAAATAGAAAAAAATAAAATAAAACAAAACAAAAAATGGCACGCATTTCTAACAGTCAGGCTGTAATAGGGCTCCTTGTAGCCCTTTGCGTGGTTGACCGACTGCCAGTGTGGCTGGTGCTTTTGAGCATATTTAGTCACTGGGTCTATTCTCTTCATTTGCGTACTTTCCCCGTGATCCCTGTTGTATCGCCCTTGGCGCTTGCTTCCCTGGTACTCGTGGTGTTGAACCATATACTCTGGTTCCGTTACTTCAACGCGGTGAATCGTGAAGCAATGGCTTATAATTATGGATCTCTGTACGGAGCTGAGCCGGCTGTTTCCTTTCGACAGGTTGCGTCCTTTTTCTCTATTTGTGTATGGCTTGTGCCTTGCACGCTATTCGTGTCGGTGAGCACTGGAGAGATGACACTTCCTATCATTGGATCAGACGGGGTCCGTATTGAGCCCGAGTCTCAGAGATCTTCGGGACTTGTGAAGCAGATATACAAGAAAATGGGAGAGTATGTAGAGCGCTTGCTCGAAGCCGTGGGCTGGGATGAACGGGGTCTTTCCCGTGAAAGTCGTTTTGTATAGATGTGAAAAGTGGTTTCGAACAAGTGGCAGTCTGTGCATGAATAATCAGTTTATAATTTGTGAATGAATAAACACATAAACAGGAAAAACTGGATGCTTTTCCATTATAAAGGTACAATACCACTCTTTATAGTCTACAACTCGATTAGTCTATCTCTATCATACACAAGATATTATTTGTTGCCGCCTTTGCGCGAATAAATATCCTTTACGCTCGCCTGCCACAGGCTTCCCATTGTTTAACAACAAGGAGAACGTGAGTTTCGAATACGCCTAGCAGGCTTTAACCGATTAGAAGAGCCAAACCTTTTGTTACAAGAAGGCCTTATACACTCGCCATCTGTGAGACTGTCGATTTGAAAAGTTCAAGACTGGCGTTGTACATACAATAGCAACAAAACTGCTAAACTTTTCCAGGGATCAGATATACTCCATTCAACGGGCCTAAAACTTTCGCTTTACTTTGAATTTGATACCCTTCTATCTAGTCTAATGCTCCACACTCCAAACACGAATAAACGAATTTAAAAACCTTTGTTCATCGGCCGAGACAGCAAGCTCCTCTGCTTCCTCCAATTGCCAGACTCTTAGCCCGATCAACGCATGAGCCAGGCGGGCAAAGCAGTTGTCGTGATCACGCCTAAAAGTAGCACTCGCAATGCATCCTGCCTTTAGGGTTACATGAGCCATTATCCCACCGGCATCGACGTCCACAGAAAAGGCGGGAGTCGCACCATAGACCCAATCGTCAGACGCAAGTTGCTCCATCGTATCGCGGACAAGGAGCAAGGACTCTGGTGTACAAGTAATATGGCTCACACTGGCTCCCGGATATTGGCGCCGTAGGCCTCTTGTCAAAATTGCACAAAAAAGAGAGTGAGGGATACGGATATTGGCAACAGGGCTCCTTACACTAGCAATACCTCCGGCTTGGTGAATACTGTCAGCCATTGGACTGTGCAGGAACCTTCCAAGCTCATGTAAATTGCAGTTTAAAAGCATTGTAGCGTGGTGATAAGCTCCGACTTTGGCCAGTTTAAAGGCAGAGCCAGAGACTTTAAAACCCCGTGGACCCGTAACGAGATCGTGACGCTCATTGACTCGGACGTCAATTCCAGCACGTTGCAATTCCTGTGCAAATAATTGTCCATAATAATCACGATCAAAGGCATTACGGGGCATCATTACACAGAAGTTTGTGTTCTCCAGATCATGAAAGACGGTGCCGCCGCCGCTGAACCTGCGTACAAGAGGGATATTGCTCTTGTTTATCAGTGGCAAGTTGCACTCCTTCCAAGGGTTTTGGTTGCGGCCGATAACAACACAGGCAGAATTGCGGTAAATAAACAGGATTCTTTCCGATTCACGGTGCCGGTGCAGATAGTCTTCGTAAGCCAGATTGAACAGTGGATCGGTCGAGTCGGAAATAACGATTTCTGCATTGCCCTTTGCAGGAGTCGTAGAGTCATAGAATGTAGAGTAATGACGACACAGAAAAGTGTCAGAATTAGTGCAAAGGTTTATCGAGTGCAGCCTTGATAGAGAGCTCGATCTGGAGACAGAGCTGACGGAGGAGAAATGCCTTTGGCCTGCAGACTGGCCGATTGTACGGGCCAGGGGCGTTGAGGTATGAACCGTTGATCTGGCAGGCTGCTTCCAGGCTGCCTTTGGCTCAGAACCAATTTGTTTTAATTTTTTATCCAAAAAACGAGTTGAAAAAGGCCGTGGAAAGAACCGTCTTGGGCAAGGTTCGTACAGAAACATAGCCCGCTCATACGCCCTTTTGTAAGAGTCGCTAGACTCTGTGATGCCAGTGCCGGCAAACACTATTCCTTTGAGCCAGTCAAGGTTCCGTGTCCATACAGGGCAGCCGTTTGAATGCGCAAGCATATCGAGGAACTGGCTCTTCCACCGCCGACAGTGGTCGCTGCCGGCTTTAAATCGTGTGGGAATACGGTCGTTTTGCGAGTCTGGAGAGCCAAGTGTTTGACTTGAACCAATACTTGAGGCTTTCCCATTACGATGGCTCTTTGTATGTGAGCCCTTACCATCACAAGTACTCGAGTCCACACTGAGCTGCACTAAAACTGCCGGGACTGGCTCTCGGAAGGCTATGGAGCCATTAGACGTTTTGATCAACTCGCAAGTCTCTGAAAATACGCTCAAATAAGCTCGACGCCAGCGCCGAGCGATGCCTGGGAAATGCCTTTCCATACGTGCAGACTGAGCGATTGACAGCCCTCCAGCTGCTCCTCTTTGTAAGCGGTCTATAAGGAAAGGCGACAGAGGCGGCCGAATGGCTTCCATAATCTTCTCAAACACCTTCCACTCGTGCTTGGCCCATCTTTGCAAGGGAAAAGGCGCACCAACAGAGGCAGCATTATGGACAAATGGAACTCTTGATATTGTCACCGTTCTAGCCAGCTTTTCAAGGATGGGCGGGTACACGGGAGGCCTGGAGTGTGGCATTGAGGCAATGTATGGAGCGGCCGCTTCAACAGGTTCCATAAGTAAAAGCTTCAGGAGCGAAGTGCGCCTCGAGCCCGGCGCGGCTCCGTAAGCCTGTGCCAGTAAAGGCCGCAGAGTTTTTGGCTGACCAGAGATTACATCCTTTATAAACCGCACACGCTGACGAGCCCGGCGTATATGCACACACGCGTATCGCTCATCGATCCACGTTTTGCGAGTTCGAAAGCCGTTACGAATCTGTGCGGCCAAAAAGTTACGGACCAGCTCGTCTTCAACACAGGCCGCATGACGTAACAAGTTTCGGTATAGCTGAAGAGCTTCTGATTGGCGCATTGCTGCTGTTATAATGCATATTGCGCTGCGATTGGGCGCGCGACTGAGCAGGACATGAGTGCCAGTCCAGAAAATTAGTTAATTAATTAATTATTTAATAAATGTTTATTTAATTAATAAATTGTTTATTCATTTATTCATTTATTCATTTATCTCTTCATTTATTTGTCATTTATTATTTATTATTCATTATTCATTATTCATTATTCATTATTCATTATTCATTATTCATTATTCATTATTCATTATTCATTATTCATTATTCATTTATAGGTAGAATGCGCTTGCAACGCCTTTTACATGACACCAATATGGCCTTCAGCAACTCTTACAGTTGCTGCTAAACGTCGAGTCTTGAACAGACGCGTGCGCGTTTGCGCGCACGCGTTTTTTGATTAATATGGAATCGTCTCTTCGTCCCGGTCAGGCCGGCTGCGTACAGGCGTCCTGTAAGACTTTGAAAGATCATTCGCTATCGATTAGCCAGCTAATGACTGCTAGACACGGATCCTTACCACGTGTATCCTCAATGGCGTCAGCGTATTGCAAAGATCTTTCCACTGCGGAATCTGCATTGGAAATCTGCTCAGCGTGGATTGCGGTCAATCCAATCTGTGAATGTTGCTATGGTTCCACACGAGACCGCAGTTGCGACGCCAAACAAGCCTCATCAGCTCGATGTAGCCTTGGCAGATGGACCATACTTGGAGGTGCTCTTTGTGAAATGCCAGGTATGCAATTAATTAATTAATTAATTATTTATTTATTTATTTATTTATTTATTTATTTATTTATTTATTTATTTATTTATTTATTTATTTATTTATTTATTTATTTATTTATTTATTTATTTATTTATTTATTTATTTATTTATTTATTTATTTATTTATTTATTTATTTATTTATTTATTTATTTATTTATTTATTTATTTATTTATTTATTTATTTATTTATTTATTTATTTATTTATTTATTTATTTATTTATTTAGAACTCGGACGCGTATCGTTCGGGAGTGAGAAAAGAAATGCGGTCGTGGGTCAATGGCGTGTTGGCAAAGAAACCGGCGCCGGAATGGATAATTGTTGTCTGCACGAGTCGGGATGCGGAGCGGCCGGCGTTACAGCGTAGCGCCTCAACGAATTCGACCCGGTCTTCGGCGAGTACCGGGGCGGCGAGTACGGCGAGTGGCGGACCCGGACAGCCGTCGTCGTTCAGCTCTAGTCGCCCGAAATCGTCGGTGTTTAGCAAAGTAAAAGCAGACTTCAATACGGGCAAGCGTGAGCGGTGTTGTTGGCTTTATGATACGGAGCAGCCAAAAGAGGAGGCAGAGCTTTTGAATGATTTGGCGGCAAAGTTTAAAGAGAGTCTATTATGTGCATTAAATGCGAAAACGTCAGAGTATGAGGCGAGTATAAAAGCCATGGATGCAAAACGCAACTTGCCCGGCTGGAATTTTTGTACGTTTTTCATTCTCAAAGAGGGCCTTGCCCTTTCGCTGCAGCATGTATCTCTGCTGG
Organism: Novakomyces olei; assembly: GCA_016906335.1. Taxonomy (NCBI): domain Eukaryota; kingdom Fungi; phylum Ascomycota; class Novakomycetes; order Novakomycetales; family Novakomycetaceae; genus Novakomyces; species Novakomyces olei. Next base: position 1,373,779 of record JADEYG010000009.1, read on the forward strand.
AAGACGCACTGATCCGGTACGAAGAGCTCGAGGCCTCTTTTGAGCAGTCCCAGCGCCAGAACGAGTCTCAGGGCAAAGGCTCAATTCTGACTCTGCAGGGCACAAGCACTTTGGGCCCTATTCAGGATGGCGACGATACGCTTTCCCTCTTTGCCCCAGAGCAAAAACCCTACCGTGCCATGATTGTGAGGAACGATATATCCGAGTTTGATTTCCGGCTCTACCTCTTTTGCCGTATGGCTCTTTTGCTGCGTAGCCTGGGACGGATCAACCAGCTCTGCAGTAAAGCTCACGCCTTTCTAATCTCTCTAGCAGGCGTCCTTGATCGTGATCGGGACATATTGGCTCCGTTTTTTGTCCCGTCTTTTATACAGCATGCAGTACAGGAAGTAGCCGACTCTGCTGCCCATTTGCCGGCAGAAAGCTCTCACCCTTCAGCTCGAGCACGTATGGGCAAACTGGCAGAGCTCAATTTGCTGGTCAAATGCCAGCTCGAGTCTCTCGGCGTACAGAGGGCTTATATTTCTCGAGAGCACGCTCTGCTCTTGGGCTTTAGCGATAGCTATAGCGATAGCTATAGCGATAGCACCGGAAATAAAACCGGAAACAACACTGAAAACAACACTGAAAACAACACTGAAAACAACACTGAAAACAACACTGAAAACAGCACTCTGACTAGAACAATCACAGACGCGGCAGTGCAAAAGAGCCGGCGCCTTTCAAACGCAACAGTTCAGGCGGCCGTTGAGCACTCTGACAAGTTTTGGGAGCTTTACGCTGTGACACTGGAGCAGTGTATCCGCCAGCTGAATGGCTGTGGCCGCTCAACGGCAGCTGAGCAGCTCGAGATGGACGCTGCAATTGCCCTCTACTTTCGAGGCTCAGAAGCGCTGGCAATCGAAGCCTTTGAGCGTGTACCCGCGCTCAAGGCTGCGAGCAGGTCTGAGCCAGCGGCAGCGGCAATGCCGACGGCAGCCGGCCTAGTGAGGCACCCGAGCCGTGGCTACATGGACCGGGCAGTCGGCATCTATATCGCCTGCCTCGAGGCTCGAGGCAGGCTTGCCGAGTGTGCTAATGTGTGCATTGCCCACCTGTGCCACAGCGGACTGCCGTCGGCAATGTACCAGCAATACTTTGACCGTCTGAGTGCCGTTTGTAAAGGGGCAAATAGCCATAACGGCACTGCCGTCGGCACTGCCGATACTGCTACCGTCGGCAATTCCGTCGGCAATGCCGACAGCAGTATCGGCTCTGCCGAGCCGATAGAGCTGCCCTTCTCTGCGTTTGTAAGTGCGGCACTGGCGGCCGACGCTCGGCAGGGCGACACGAGCGACGACGTGGTCCTCGAGCTCAATGTGACCACGAGCCTTACGGGCCCACTGTGCCTTGACAGGGTAGAGCTGCGGGCGGTGCCGCTGCTGCCAGAGCCGGCACGGGCAGCTCAGGCTCTTGTGCCGGCAATACAGTTCTCGGCCGGCAAAGTGACGCTGCTCGGCGAAGGCAAAAGCAATACTGTCCTGCTCACGAGTACTGTCGCTGCCGAGTGTGAACTTGTGCTCGAGAGCATTGAGCTCTTTGTGCAGGATGCGCCTCTAAGGCTGTACAAGCGGTTCGCTGGCCGTTTAGCTTTTGCCTCTGGCAATGCCTCTGCCAATGCCTCTGGCAATGCCTCTGGCAATGCCTCTGGCAGAGGCATTGGCATTGGCAGTAGAAGCGTCCGGCCGCCGAGTTTCAGGCTGGTGCGAAACGGCCGAGCGCCAATTGTAGAGGCCACTGCGCCAGACACGCAGTCCCTATTGGACCTGCAGAATATTCAGGTCAGTGTGCAGACGGGCAGCGAAGCCGTGCACGGCTGCCGCGTCGAGCTGCGTGCAGCCACGGGCGGCATTGGGCTGCGCATGGACCGTCTAGTGCCTGTCGGCATTGCCGATGGCAGTTCTGTCGGCAATTCCGACGACAGTTTTGTCGGCAATTCCGTCGGCAATTCCGACGACAGTTCCGTTGCCGACGGCAGTGCCTCTGGAGATCTCTTTTTTGGCCACATCAACGGCCACGGGGCCCGTGCCTCTTTGGTGGTGCGCTATACGATGGAGGCGCCAGTGGCAGAGATTGCCGTGTGCATGCGTTTACAGTATAAGAGTGCAAACGGCACACTGTACACTCTGTGGGCTTTTGCCTCTGTGCCGAGGGCGCTGGAGCTCTCTGTAAACGTGCACGACACGTTCAAGCCACGGCGGCTCGTGTCCCAGTTCAGCGTCGTGTGTATGGGCGCAGAGCCTATCGTCGTCGAGAGCATTGAGCTCTCGAGCAGCCAGCGACTGCTCGCACGGCCTGCGCCAGTGCCGCAGAGGCCAATTGCTCTTTGGCCGGGCGAAAAATGTACAAAGCTGTACCTGATAGAGCCCCGGCAGTGCCCGCAGTCCGGCAAAGGCGCCTTTGCCGGCCGGCCAGACTTGCTGCCCCAGACGCTCTCTGTCGTCTACAGACGTGCCTCCCCGTCTGTGAATCACAGTGTGAATCACAGTGTGAATCACAGTGTGAATCACAGTTTTGTGAATCACAAGTCTGTAGACAAGTCTGTGGACAATTCTGTGGACATTTCTGTGAATCACGAGTCTGTAGACAGTTCTGTGAATCACGAGTCTGTAGACAGTTCTGTGAATCACAAGTCTGTGAATCACGAGTCTGTGGACAAGTCTGTGGACAGTTCTGTGGACATTTCTGTGAATCACGAGTCTGTGAATCACGAGTCTGTAGACAGTTCTGTGAATCACAAGTCTGTGAATCACAAGTCTGTAGACAAGTCTGTGGACAATTCTGTGGACATTTCTGTGAATCACGAGTCTGTGGACAGTTCTGTGAATCACAAGTCTGTGAATCACGAGTCTGTAGACAGTTCTGTGAATCACAAGTCTGTGGACAGTTCTGTGAATCACGAGTCTGTAGACAGTTCTGTGAATCACGAGTCTGTAGACAGTTCTGTGAATCACAAGTCTGTGGACAAGTCTGTGGACAGTTCTGTGAATCACAAGTCTGTAGACAAGTCTGGCGGTGCTCACACCAGGCGTGTGCTCAATATCCCGTTCGACATCTCTCCCCTCGACCTTTTGCATGTCGGTACTTGGCACCTGCCTTCTCTGCAGGACAGCCAGGGCAGCATTGAGCTCGAGTACGGCAGGCCAGTGGCGGCCAAGCTTACGCTTACTGCATGGGCCACGTGGGGCAGGCGACCACTGGCTGAGGCCCTTGAAGGTACAGCGTTTGTGTGTGACGTTCGTGTGGACGCTGCAAGCTCTACCGAAGCTTGGCTCTTGCAGGGGAAACGACGGTTCGTTTTCACGTACACTATAGACAGAGCTACTGGCGAATGTGCCCTGTGGGAAGAGACTGTGCATTTAATACCCATGCGGACGGGTACACTGAGCCTGCCGCAGTTTAGCGTCTCCTGCTTGGAGCCACGTGGCAATGGCTCCAGCGGCCAAACGGGAAAGGGCCTCACTATGGACACTGTGTTCCACAACTCGTCCCTCCTGGTCGATGTGTGGATGCCGGGGCCTCTTGTACGCACATTTGCTGCGGCCGACTCGTGATTATAGTGGCCCATACCGGCTCTCCTCTGCCTATTGATATCCTCATATAATAATACATTTATTCTTATATTTATTTTCTTTTATTTTTTATTCTTCTATTTTTTATTCTTCTATTTTTTATTCTTATATTTTTTATTCTTACATTTTTAATTCTTACAAATTATTATTCTTACAAATTATTATTCTTAAAGGCTTTACTGTAGCTTCCATAGAGCCTTTAGACTCAATAATCTTACGGCACTTTGTACACTCGTACGCGACATGCTTGTACGTGAGATATTGGCATTAAATAATGTTTGACAATACGGGGGTGTGCATATCTCTGATATGCGCTAGTGCACAGTGGGTATACACTTGATGCAAATGTAGTCCTCAATCAGACAGACAATTGTGTTGCGAATGGAGATCGATTTAGTAGAATGACAGACAAAACCGGTTCCTGCTTATCGCAAACGGCGTGCCTCGCGCTCAGACTCGAGCAGACACAGGATATCATCTTCGCGAACGGGTCCCTTTCACATTAGAATCGAATCCAAATTATATCATTGTATATACGCACCTTCACGTTGCGAACGATCGAGCGGCTCACATCGTCCATAAACTCGACACGTACTTGTGTAACACCGCCACGGGAACCAGTGCGGCCCAGTACTTTGGTGACTTTTGCAAGCTTTACGGGTGCTTTTGCAGAGTCCATTGTGTATTGTTTGATGTTGCTGTGCTCAAGCGTCGGTCTAGTTTATCGACATGTGACTGCTACCCTACCCTAATTTTATACTGATAGTGAGCGTTACCATTATACGTGTAATATTTAAACACTAAATTATTATTATTCAAATTATTCATAAATATTATTTATTATTATTATTATTATTAACATTATTTATTATTATTATTGACATTATTTATCAATATTATTAATATTATTTATTTTATATAACCTGACGCAGATCATAGACGACTAATGACAGTGCAATTATAGTATGTTGCCGTTTTGCTAAACAGTACCATAGTCATTGCGCAGACTCGCGATGCGGTATGGAACTTCCTCAAGTAAAAGGCGCCACCCTTGATGAATTGCGTCTTGGCCTTGATAAAGTGGCATTGGCCCCGTCAGCTTTTGATCTTGGGCGGTTGCGCGATAGCGTTTCTGATCGAGAAGCAATACAGTGGCTCACGGCCATAGTCGCTTCACCGTTAGAGCAGCTAACGCCCGAGCAACGTGAGCATATTATAGACGCTGCTAGTACGCGTATCGCCGAGCGTTGTGGGCGCGATGCCGCTCCGTCTATGCTGCGCGATTTTACGATTGAGTGTGGTGGGTCCAAGGTGCAATTGCGGCTGCAAGAGCCGCAATTGACCTACGAAACTCTTGGGTTCAAGACTTGGGGTAAGCTTGAATTGGTTATACAATAAACCAGAATTGAAATAGAAAGCAAACCGGTTTATACACAAGTTTTACCTGTATCTTGTTATTCCTATCTTTTATTTTTATTTTTATTTTTTATTTTTTATTTTTGATGCTGCTCTTTTGTAAGCATACTTAAATAAAGGTGCCGCCTACCATCTTGCGTGTAACGCATTCGCACTTGGGCTCGGGAGAGATGCAAAAGCTGTAGAGCTGGGATCCGGGACCGGATTGGCAGGAATGGCCTTGGCCGCTTTGCTGCATTGGCAGGTCATCATGACTGATATAGCGGCAATTGTACCAAATTTACAGTCGAATGCTGAACTAAATAAAGAACAAATAAACCACAGCGGAGGCCGCGTGAGTGTGCAGGAACTGGACTGGGTGAAGTTTCACAAAATGATTAGCGGCAAAGGCGGGAATGATTTCGGCGACGAGGACAATATTATTAGCAAGGAGCATGTAACAGATAACGTCGATGGTGTCATTGTCTGTGATTGCGTATATGAATTGAAACACGCTCAAATATTGCCGCCTATAATTTCGTATCTAACTCGAAACAGCCGCAATCCGTTTATTGTCGTTTGCTGGCCAGAACGCGACACACATCAAAAGGAAATAATGGTTTTCCAACAAGGCCTTTTAGAGATTGGATTGCAGCTCAAAAAAATAGCACGGCAAGAAGGATGGGATGATTGGAACGCACCCGTCAATTTTGTTATCGCCGTCTATGCCCGCGTTTCAAATTAGTTTGAATGGTAGATTAATTTTATCCATTTGTTCTGGCTCTGGACAACTAACTGGTCCAAATAAAATGTCCCGTACGAGTCAAGGATATACGCTTTTTTACGTTGCCTATACTTTGCAGAAATCACGTTTAATTCAACGGCCACTAAACAAATTTAAACCAAAGGTTATAGTCTCACAACACATCTGTAAAACTTCATTACCGTGCGTGCTGCGTGGTACATTGAAGGATTTACTGCTATTGCCCCAGACTGCTAAAGTGCATGTCCATATATTAGTATCATGTAATAATGTAATATTATGTGCCGTGCTAAATACAGGCTTATTCTGTATGAACTATTATTAGGAGGACAGCAATATATGAGCAATACACAGACTGTGTTAGGGTAGGGTTAGACCGCAGTAACAAATGGTATACCAACAAGCGCAACCACACGAATTGACCCACAACCAAAAAGCTAAATCAAGATGGTAAGATTGGTGGTACAGAAGCGAGGCTAACTGCTTAGGCTGAGGGCAAAGGAAAGAAGAAGTGGTCTAAGGGCAAAGTTAAGGAGCGCAGCCAAAACGCCGTTCTTCCCGATAAAACGCTGGTTGACCGTATCAACAAAGAGGTCCCCGGTTTCCGATTCGTCTCTGTCTCAATTCTTGTCGACCGGTTCAAGATCAATGGTTCACTTGCACGCGTCGCTATCCACGACTTGCAAAGCCGCGGTATAATCCGCGAAATCGAGAACCATCATTCTCAAAAGATCTACACCCGTGGAGGTACCGAGTAATGGACAAGCATAATTAATATCATTGCACATGTTTTCATTGAGGCATTTGTATCAGCTGAATCTATTGTCATTGTAATGCCTTTTTCCTGTTTGAATACATATCCGTGAATGACGGGCTGCGTCGAATTTGTAAGCATAGCTGCACAAGTGTCCGGCCAAGATTGTACGCCCGGTTGCTACTAGTAGCTTCTGCTTCATTGGCTATAATCGCCATTGACAAATTCTTTGCTTGTACTTTTTAGGTCTATCCAGTGGAGCCAGCTGAACCTCCTAGTCTCATTTCCTGCTTTTTGTGCGTGCTCCATGTCGGATAATGTAAGATTTAACCTTATAATTTCGGCCACTATTGCGTCGTTATGAATTTGCCTTTCTATTAGTGTCATACATGCTTGCTAATAATAATCTTTTGATGAACACGGCCTGACATCGTCCATTCAGTCGGTTTGTTTTAATTGACTGAAAAATCGATGTAAAACAGCCAATAACCCGAGGCCTTACTGGACACCAAACTTGAGTCGAATCCGCCAATAAGCAATGCACCTTGAAACTAACTAACCCTAACCCTATACGACTTTTAAGTATCTAGTGTTCATTCAAGAGTAAGTATTCTACTTATAGTATTCTTGTGAACAAAGTAAGCAGTTTTAAACGCGTGCGTAACATAGATATCTATCTATATACAATGTTACTCATTCGCACTATTATAGTACTGATAAACGAAAAACAAGTCCAGTATAATAACGCAAGTAAAATACCACACGCTAGCTCAGGACGGCCGGCCGTCTTTCTCCGTTTACATTCAGTTAGTGAGTTGTTCTGGCGTGTTGCTAGTTCCCGTGCGAATAGGCTATACGCACGCGGATAAGCACAAGCTCAAGGCTTCAAGATTCACGTACTAATAGCGTCTAAGCTTCTCGGCTGTGCCAAAAGCACACACGTACACAATGGGCAGCAATTCTGCAGGAGTAAGCGATGCTGATCCTCAATCTCCACACCCTCAGCCGGCCTCACATGCAGAGCAAACCAGTGTGAAAAGTATGGATAACACTTTGCTTCAAGATGAACAGCAGCAACATCATCGTCAGCAAGGAGGAGAAGGAGATTCAGTACAGTCAGCCAAAGTGGAGCCATCACAAACGGAGCAAAATAGATTGGATCAAATAGGAGAAATAGGTAAAATTTCTTCAAACACAAGTGCAAAGTCCAATCGGGACAAGGGCCAGGTGAAAAAGGCGCGACGGCGGATTATATTCCTACACGAAAATGGCGTTCGTTTCGGACTTGGCGTTCTCCCGGAGGAACTGATCCAGGCCGCTGGAGTCAAGAATTCTTCATTGGATATAAGCGTTGGTGGCACTGCTGCTCCTCTGGCAGGTAGCAATGATATCGAAGATGAGTTTGGTGGTCGTCTGGGGACTGTGAAGGCCTTAAAGCGGGTTTTACTATCGCACTGGCCTAGTGGTAAGGATGCCTGTGCATATTTTGCGGCTTGCGTATACTAACTTTGTCTAGATTTTGGAGAGGCTCCAGATACGTATGATCGGCTTCGGTTCATATACCTGGGACGCCTATTGATGGATGACCTGCTACTTAAGGGTATCGATAATGATGAATTAAAGAGGAATTCTAACATGATTTGAAGATGCTCTGAAATTGGCACAGAGTAATGTGGTACATGTGTCCGTGCGGCCGGAGGATTTTAGTCTCAAAGACGCTCAAGGTTGGTGTTTTGTCTTTTTTTGTTTTTGTTTTCTTCTTCTTTTTTCCTTCGTCGTATCTCTTTGCACCGTTTTGCATGTTTTTCGATTGATCAATCAATGCTAATTTCATAGTATCCGAGCCCACGACTACTTCGCGTTGCTGCATCGTCATGTAGTCTTGTGTATATAGTGTCCCATGAAGCTTGTTTATAGTGGAATTTTGCGTGGAATCTTCGGTTATTGGTGACGTTTTTGTGTAATATTATTGGATTTAACGTATTCAGTAGAGACAGGCAGCGGTCATGCTCTTGTATTTATTTCTCCCTATTCATTTTGTTTGTATTGCAATTGTAACGTGCTTTGTGAATTCGTTTCTAGAAAAGTATGCAGGCCTATCTATTTAATGCTTCTCTAATTGTGCTCATGGCAATTTTTAATCACTAAATTATGGACTTTTTGGTATTTTTGTAGTATTTAGTACCTTTCGAGTTTGTAGTATTTTTGTGATACAATGTCAACATTATTGATTGTGTTTATTTAACCGCTTTTGCTTCCTTTACTTTAGATACCTTAGCGTTGAACCATAGTCCCCGCCCAAACTAAAGGTGGGGTAACGACAAATACTGTGTATTGAGATTGTTGTCTGCACACGTAGCAATGCCTCGCTCTGAATCCACTAATCCTCTTTCCGTAATAGGAGTGTGGATCCCGAGGCCGTCTTTCACGTGAAATCGAGATTATAACGTCCATATTATTATACATCAGGCCATATGCTATTATTTTAAATATTTATATTTTAATTATTTAGCCCTTTTGATGCAATATATCTTCACCTCCGTATCAATTCAAGCTCGATATTCAGTCGGACAGCCAGAAATATTCATTTGCTGCCACTGTCATTAGCCTACGAATGCCATTATCTATTAATCTGGATCGATTACCTTTTTAGATACTTATCGCCAACTCGAAGCTTGGTTAAAAAGTCCTAATTGCTGTTATATTGAATGGATAATTAATCGGCTATAATATTTGAAATACAAAATAATAGTGCTACACAAACGATCAATTCCATTCTAGTTAGCGTGTGCTTATCCAATCCACTATATTAAGCTTCAATAACTAACGCGTTGACCTATAAACCTGAGTAAATATATTATATTACCGGCTCTCCCATCTGGTGTCTCATGTTCAAACAGAAGCCGACTATACAAGTTCCTGGAGCGTATGCGCTACCAGAACGGAGACCTCGTTTATGGCTTTTTGGGACAGGGCGACGCCGCTGGATTGGAATTGTCGCTCTTTTGGGGGCGATTATGATCGTCGGTTCAATGGCAGCCATCCATCTTGCACGATTAGAGAACTGCCTTTTGACGACTGCCGTTTTCACGGCAGCAGCACCAATAAACGGTGGTAAACTAGATCACTTGGTCATAGTTCCTGGGCACGCAATATGGCTTGGCGGTGGTAATGGCTCAACTACCGACGAGTGGTTCTTGGAATCTTATCAGATGGATGACGCACCGCAATTTACCCATCATATCGATACAGCGGCAAGCATAGTCGAAAATGATGAAAATGCATTGCTAGTTTTTAGCGGGTAATTTGCACTGAATTTTGTATTTATTTTTCAAATGGTTTGAATATTATTGTTTTTGTGTGTGTGTGTTTTGGCCCGTTTTTTGCCCTGTATATGGTATCTATCGAGGGTCTAATGTATTTTAGAGGCCAAACACGACGTGCAGCCGGCCCACGTAGCGAAGCGCAGAGCTACTATGAGCTGTGGAGGACGCGTCACACTTTTCATGAGCGTGTAGCTCTTGAAGAATACGCACGTGATTCTTTAGAGAACCTTTTATTTTCTCTTGCAAGGTATTCCCAATCTTTTCTTCACCTTTGGTTTACAAGATATTCCCATTAACATGCAGATTTCACGAGTACACAGACACGTGGCCCGGCAAGGTGACCATAGTTGGATTCGCTTTTAAACGGCGGCGGTTTGAAACTTTACATCGAAGGGCCGTCGGGCTTCCGAGCCATGCGTTTAATTACATCGGAGAGGGCGACGAAGACACGAAGGAGGCTACTTTGGACGCGTTTGCGCATGATCTTTATGCGTGCCATGATGATACGCTAATGGAAAAGCGTAAAAAACGTAATCCATGGCGTCGGCGCCATGGGTATGACATTTCTTGTCCCCTATTAGCCCCGCTTCTTGCTTATTGTCCTACGGACGGAGTTTCAGTATACCCAGGGGCATTACCTTGGTAAGATCAACAGGAAAGGATCACAGTGGGAATCGGGCATATAGAGATATCAGGCCAGGCTTTGGGATAGTGTGCCCGCCTATGCATTATGCATACAGCTCTTCTTACAGGCTTACTATATATACAGTGTTAGATATGTGTGCATTCATTTGTGGCCAGAATGAGCCAGTCTTCGTAATGGCTATAGACGCAGACGAAGAGATTGATCTTTTCCAACTAAGACTTTTTTTCAACTAGATAGTCGTTTAATTAATCAATCAATCAATCAATCAATCAATCAAAGTCCTTTTAGTTTCGACTTAATTTCATTGCATTACCTATACAAACTTCAATTATATAGACTTAAACTAACAACGTATCCCACACGAAATATTCTATATATAAAAATAGTCTGGGTTAATGTAACCAATTTATGTCGGCGCACACTAGTCACAATTGTCGAGTACTAGTCTCATAACATAATCCATACACGACAAGTACAGGCTGCTGCCCAGACTCACGCCAACGTGGGTATGACGGCCAACTGCGTGGGGTAAAGTACAGCGTACGATTACCAATAACTACGAATCAGTTTTCCATAGTTTGACTGGGACCAACAGGCTTCTTGTAAGCAAAGCTATGCGAGTTCCGCGCTTTAGCCGGCCAGCAGTATTGACAAGATGCATCTGCCGGCGGAGCTCCGCGGCTTTTGCGCGCAAGATTACGACGCAGAGGGAAATTGGCCATGGATTTGACGTCTATCGCTCAAGCTCCGAGCTGCCGATCGGATTTGGGCGCAATCAGCTGATGCCGATCGACGCTGAAATGCGGGAAAGGTTACGTGCATTATTATGGGACTTTCGTGCTCCTATTCGCGTCGCTTTTGCTTATGGCAGCGGAATTTTCAAGCAGACGGGGTACGACAACAAGGTACTATTAGTCATTGACTTTGTCAATATACTAATTTACGTTTAGGAGCGGCCAATGGTTGATCTTGTTTTTGGCGTAACACACGCTCAGCATTGGCATTCGCTCAATATTGCCCAACATCCCGAGCACTATTCGTTTTTGGGCCGATTTGGTTCGCGCGCAGTTAGTTTTGTGCAAGAAAACATGGGTGCCCGTGTGTATTACAACACTTATGTTCATATGCACGATATGGTAAGTGCCTGGTCCCGTTCCCGTAGTGGGCGTCCTCTTTATTCATGAAAATAAGGCTGCCTGCAATGGCGCGTACTTTTTTTGTCGTTTATACGAACGCGTATGGCCATGTGGTGCTGCTTCATGTTTTGTTACCGGTGCCCCATAAGCATGATCAATCTACGCTCTACATGATCAAGATCGTATATATTATAATTAGCATTATTTGTTTGTATTCATGTCTTTTGTTGGCAAATATCTTACTCATCAGGTACTCAAGTACGGTGTGATCACGTTGAGCGACTTGCAGAGGGACCTTACCGAGTGGGAAACTTTATATATGGCTGGTCGACTACACAAACCGGTAAAAATCTTGAGGGACACACCCGATTTCCGGCTCGGGAACCAGATAAATTTGATATCTGCCTTGAGGCTGGCACTTTTATTGCTACCTGAGAATTTTACAGAACCACAACTGTATTACGTACTAGCAGGCTTGTCTTATCGCGGTGATTTACGAATGGCGCTGGGGGGTGAAAACCCTAATAAAGTGCGTAATATTGTGGAAGCACAATTGCTACAGTTTCAACGGCTATATGCCCCACTGATAGAACAACTACCTAATGTTGCCAGAGTACAAGGCGCAAGCGATAATGCAACACTTCAGCAAGACATGGACCCTCAACGCCGTGGAAATATGGTGCATCGGCTACCTGCACGATTACGGGCTCTGCTCTATGCGGCTTACCGCCGGGAGGCTCGATCCGCAGAAGAGCAACAGGAAGCTATTCAGGCTATTGCTGCTCAACAGTCACAGTCAAGCGCAGGAGCAACTGCTTTTGACTTGAGAATAGCACAAGATCAGCGGCTGGCCGATCAATTAGAGCGCGCTGTGACTGCAACAGTAGGCTGGTCTAGTGCAATTCAAAGTATAAAGGGCCTCCTTACTGCGGGACCCATAAAAAGTTTCACTTATGCCGGCGCAAAACTGGGCAAAGCCAGTCGGCGGTAGTGTTGCTTGTTATAGATAAAAGTAATGATATTATGCTCAATATGCCCAACATATAGTCACGTGACTTTGTATTAGTCTAAGGTTACTTGTTTGTGACTTTGTATGTATTAGAACGGGGCGTCGAAATGCAAAATACTAGTAACCCAGCGCCTTTGGCCATTGTCCCTTGGGTGAGCAGCTCATTTTAAGAGACGCGAAGCTAAACTGTGTATACCAGAATAGCAATTTTGAAGGCGCAATAGTACTTTTGTCTATGCTTTCATGTATTCATTGAATAAAGTATTTGGTATCACGATTGGCATTTCATTTGGATCAAGTTTACCGAACCTTTTAACCGAAACTTTTTATGTGACGTTTGCTCTACAACTACAATAATAATCAGTTTAATAATCAGTTTAGCCATGTACACAGCAAAATATTGGTCACACCGTGGCCGAGATGGAAGATAGTAGAAACGAGGCCAATATTTCAAGCTGAGTCATCGCGAGACTTGAGCTGATAGACATGTCGAAACCAAAAATTTGCGCCAATACGATGGGGTTCACGTGAAGTGCGTACGAGATACTTGGGGTTTGGATTAATAAGCGGATAAAGGAAGACAGATATGTAGAAATATATTGCAATTAAACCGCCACGAGTCGCATCGTCTTCGACCTTTAACTTGTTCAGGGTCGATACTAATGGGTAACAGCTACAGCATTGCGCTGCCAATTGCTAACAAGCTTCCATAATGCATTTATCGGTACTTTTGAGTTGTTAGCACCAGTGATAAAGATCCATTGTAATACCTTGGTGAAACCAATATCGTTCGCCTTCTCACGGAAGGACTGACGGCAGAGATTGATGCCGTACTTGCGGACGATAGCGTTGCGGTTGGACGTGATGCGGCACCGCCGGCTGCCCTTTCCGTATGTCTTTGGGTGCGAGTTCCAAACGTTTGCGTGAGCCATGTTGAGTAGATGGGAAACGTTGTGCGCCTGTGTCTCTTCACGGTTTGTTATGTGAGCAGTCACACCCTACCCTAACGCAAATGGATATTATTATTATTATGTAAGTAACTTGTTATGCATAACATATTAAGTATAACGAATTAAGCGTAACGTATTAAGCGTAACGTATTAAGCATAGCATATTAAGCGTAACGTATTAAGCATTATTATATGGCAGATATACCAGCTTATCGTTCAGGCAATTTCAAGATTGCACAATTCAAGTTTGACTCAAATATTTTGATTGCAAACTTGTATGACAAAAATCTTACTTATATTGATGTGGGACAGTACACATGTCACTTTGAATTCATAATATTAAATGTTCAGCAGGTTGCAAAGCTAAGTTTATGGCGAGCGATGATTAATCTGCGGAGTATGTTGTTGCTTGCTGAGACTTTTGAACTAAAATAAATAAATAAATGAACGGAATATATAGAATTGTGTCTAGCTCCCAGCTTGTACCAGCCCTGGCCGCCAAAGGCCCCGGAGCAGGCTCGGTTTCCAGATAGTACCGCGTGGAGGGGTATTAGTACTTCTAACGAGTATTTCTGCTTACTACGTATTATAATTAACGACACTTAATTATATTTTTTGGATGTGGCCATCTTGAAATAGACGTGAGATCTATGGTAAGCTTTAAATTGTATTTTGAAACTACTTCAAGACGTTCCGTGACACAACTAAAAAACACAATTAATAATAGTACAATTTGTAAAAGGTCGCGTTCACGTGACCGTGATTACGAACAGTCAAAGTAACGCGACGAGTATTAGTAAAAGAGTTCAAGTAATCACGACTATACTACATTATTATTTTTTAAAGCAGTAGACAAGTGACGATGATTTCTAGGTATAAATTCCAAAATGATAGCAATGTTTTTACTTTCATCAGTCTGGTAAAAGCTCCCGAAAGGATTATTGATGTATGAAGATCAGAGACGAATGCTTCAACAGTCCATCTTCATTCGGCATTCGGTTTAGAATTTTTTATCGTGATCTCCATGATAAATAAACATGGGATACCTGTTACATGCAGATTATGTTTAACAAAAAGTACACATATTTATCAATCGACTTGCTCCAAACTAACAATGCTAAATACTAATGTGACATATCATATCATATCTACACTCTATTATGCAATCTAATTTAATAAAGATTGTCCCGTTCCACGACTCAAATCGGTATCGTAGTAAACATAGCAAGCACACACAAACTCGTAGCCGTCATACTTTTAATTTCCTTTCCGTTTGACTAGTCCGTCTAGTCGCCGATTCTTTTCCTCTAATTCCACGATCGACCTCTTTCCCTTAATCACTAATGTTTTTCCATTGCGATTTCTTCATAAAACCCGTCATTACGCTCACTATCCCAATCTTTCTCTTCCCTTGAATGAGGAAAAAGACGTTGATGCAAAAGTGCGAAAATGCCCACAAATGCAATACACGCTCCTAGCAAAAGCATAAACCCAGACACGAGCCATCTAATAGAAACCACACGAGGTTCTTCCCATAATTGCGCAGACGGCTGATTGCTTCGAATGTCCCAGCGCCTAGTTTTGCCCAAAAGCCGACCATCTGCAGAGAACGCGTGTACAGTCACAACAAAGTCGCCACTGTCTGCTACCTGCATAAAACTTGTAGTCTCAAACCCGGTCCGTGGATAAGTCTGAAGGAGATGTAGCACAGAGGATACGCGATACAAACTGTAATAAGCAACTTCAGTAGCACCGTTCCACGAGACAGATACATAGTAGCCGTCAGCACTAGACTTGGAATCCGAACTAGCATCAGCATTAGCGGCGGAATTAGTGCTAGTATTGGCAAAACTACTAGAATTAGCACAATTTACAGTGCTAGAAGAAATAACAAAATCTGTCTCTGGAGGTTCCCCCCGCCATGCGTGTAATCGTGTACGATAAGAACCCATAACTCCGTTTGGCCCAAACTGTGCATGATACAGTACCTTTCCGGAAGATCGGCCATGGATGCTGAAATGCGGATCCCAGCCCCATCCAAGCACAATAAAATCGTCATATAATTGCATACTGCCTTCAGCACGGGAGACAGTATCCACAGTGTACTCTGCCACAGTAGACGCTCGCATACGCGTCAGATCCAGCTCGAGCAAAAGGCCGCGCGAGGGCCCCCTGCGATCAGGGTCATTTTCACTTTCCGTATGGCCATTGTCAAATAGTGAAACTACATTTGGGTACTGTTGGAAACGAGCATCATGCTGGTAGCGGAAGGTTGATGATGTGTCAAACGTAAAATCAGATTTCTTTCCGCCAAGTGTCCATATTATTTTACCATCTACCCCGGAAACGAGGCAGATAGCGGAATGGTAACGGAAGGAAACGAGATAATCACCGTGTGGCGTCTTTTCAATCGAGTTTATGTGTGCGTAATCATACGGGAAATCGTTTCCACGAGGAGCGTTGGGCCGATAAGAATCCCAGTGGGAAAGATGGTCACGAGAAGACCAGGCAAACAGCAGCTCACCCGTTTCGATATCAACCTCCTGGAAAAGGCTGTGCAGTATTAACGTTTCATTGGCTCCGTAAGATTTGCTCCAAGAACTAGCGTCAATTGTTTCGTACTCGTATATTGTAAAAATTGCCGTATCTTGGGCAGTAATAATAAACTCGTGCATGTCGCCCCCTGGAAATCCAACAGGCCGGACGCGTGCCACTTCAATGTATGAAGAGTCCAAGATGACATAGCTTCCATCACCGAAACCAATGCTTACAATATTACCGTCGAAAAAAGTTAGAACTTGCTGGTCCTTGTACCGCTGCACTGCGAGATTTTCTGCATTGCTAATGGCCTTTTCTGCTCCAATCCAGATAGGCGAACCTCCGAGGTCCATAATAATGGGTCCACGAAGGGACCAGCCTTCGTCTTCATTATGTTCATTGTAAAAAAAATTGCAAAAAAAGAGGTATGCGCTGGGGGGTAGGGTCTCCACGAATGACTTGCCATTCGGGACGGGTTGCAGGATATTGAGCTCGGGGCAATTTAGCGCTGTGGAATTGAATTTTTGTACGCGAGGCTGATCTGTCCAGCCTTGAGCACGAAAGGACACAGAGTCGCACTGTACAAGCAAAGGTAGAAATAGTGCTGTTAAAAAGAGACGGACAGGCTTCATATAGGAACCACAATGCTATTCTTTTTCAGACACAATACAAGTTCTATAAAACGGCAGGCAATAAAAGTACATAAAATATACACAAGACCTCTAGAGGTAGAGCAGTGTCATTGAAATGCAAGAGGAACGAACGGTCAGTGCGAAAGAAAAACAATAATCAAACAATGATATCAAATGCCAAATAGTGAATCAAAGAAGGTGCGGCATTAGCCTCAAAACTGGCGTACAGCGTCAAACGAGATAAATCAACATTCGATAAAAAATCAATTTGATCAGTGGCTTTGCTTTAGGTGATGCATTAAAAAATTTACGCGACCAAAATATAAAACTATATCAAACGATAAATTAGTAAATCGATAGAATCTCTACGCCTTTATGGCCTGTTGGGACAACCAACGGTCGCGTGGAACAATGGTAGTTCGCCAGACTTCGGATCTGGAAGTTGCGAGTTCGAGTCTCGTCGTGATCGCATTATTTTTTTCGATTTGTTTCCCATGTATATTTTACTTGATTATTTGCCCAATGCCTACGTATAAGTGTATAATTTCGATATACACAATCCACGATCAGGCTCACCATACACATTGGAAATCGAGCCTTTGGATAAGTTGAAACGCTTGTTCAGAGCAATAGCAAATCAATCTATAGTGGGCCATGAGAATCAATAAAAGTATAAATATTAGTATTATTTACGAAAATATAAAACAGCAATACAAAAAAATGCATTACTCCCACAAACCGCTTCAAGTGCATCATCGCCTTTACAAGCATTCTAGTAAACAAGAAACAAAATTAGATAATGAATCTTTTGCTCACTATTCTCAAGACGATAGTGGCCCAATTCTTGTCACTAGACCATTTCCGACCTGCAACAGTCCTCCAATGTTCGGAATTCAGAGCTAAAAAAGGTGACAATCAAGTGAACGCTCTCCCTTAAAATTCAGGAAAGAGCTGACCATATGGATCGGCACCTTGTGATCCATATTCATAGTTTTCCTCCGGATACCGATCGTAGAGACTTGCGTCACCACCACCAGCTCGGACGGGCGGAATATAAGGCGCTTCGATTTCGCGTCTTAGCAACCGCTCCCAGTTGACCTCTTCAAACCACGGATGAAGCATAATGTCCTTGCTGCCATTTGCCAGATTTCCATAACGTTTACTCAGATCAGCAACCAATAATTTCTCCAGCAAATCACGTGCCATAGGATCAAAATAAGAAGGATACCGAACTTTACCTTCCAAGATATTTTCGTACAGCTTCATGGGATTGTCTGCATAAAAAGGCGGATAACCGGCAAGCATTTCAAACGTCAAGATACCCAGTGACCACCAATCGATGCTTTTATTATAGCCCTTGGAGGATACTACTTCCGGCGCCAAATAGTCTGGTGTTCCACACAGAGTCCACGTGATATCCGGAACCTCTTTAGCAAAGCCGAAATCCGTAATCTTTAGGTGCCCGTGCCGGTCGAGCAAAAGGTTTTCCGGCTTCAAATCTCGATAGATGATATTGTTAGCGTGCAAGTAGTCGAGGGATAGAGTGACCTCAGCAGCGTAAAACTTGGCTACCGGGTTAGGGAAGCGTTGAGATTTGCGTAACAAAGAAAATAACTCCCCACCCTCCACAAAATCCATGACCATAAACAAATTCCTGCTATCGCAAAAAGTGCCCCATAGAGTAACGAGAAAGGGATGCTTTACTTTGGATAACATGGCACGCTCATCGTTCGTGTGCTCTACCTGCTTCATTTTTATTATTTGCTGCTTTTTCAACACTTTTATCGCATAAAATCGTTGATTATGCCGAGACTGTACCAAATGAACCCGGCCAAAGGATCCAGTGCCGAGCGTTCGTAGCATAACAAAGTCTGGCAGCACATACTTTTGCTTGGTTACGCGTTCTAACGAAGGCTTCGACCGTTGCAACGCGTAAGCAGCGTGAACCGAAGCCTCATTCGGATGCCTGCTAGCCTGAATTGCAGTAAAGGCACTAGGCCCCGTTAAAGTAGCAAGCGGATCCAGACTTTCTTGGCCATCTGTCGCAGCTGACGTGGGCAGGTATAGCGGTTCTCCCGGGATACTGATCGAATCCTGCTGTTGCTGCTGTTTTGCCAACAAATTTTCATCATACCCGAACGCATTAGTGTCCACTGGCGGCGCGTAATACGAAGCTGCTGATGTATTTATATACAGGTTTGAATCTTCAGGAAACGCGTTTCCAGCTTGGATTGAAGAGGCAGAAAAGTCATTTTCGTCTTGACACATACTGCTGTCCAGACCATTATTGCCCGTTGGTACAATTGGCGATTGCTGATGCTGCTGAGGTGCAGTCTGCCGCGATTGCGGTGCCTGAGCGGCTATTGGCTGCTGCTGGTTCTTTCTCGCAATTGCGGCTGCGCCTTTGTTTTTAAAGAGGCCAAAAGCGGGCATGGCGGGTAATGTGAGCAGCCTCGAATCGTGGTGCCTGTTACGGCTGCCTCCGCCAAGGCGCTACCGGCCTGCGTCTGATTTAACGTGAGCGTTTTGGCTTGTGTTTATTTTGATCGGGTAAATGTGTATTTAGAAGGGTGGTAGATTCTGGCTGAGAGAGGATAGTAGCGAACATTATTATATGATCATCCTATACCGAATACTATTATGGCGAGTATTATAATTAAAATGCTCGAAATGTGAAGTGTGATTATATACTAATCTTCAATTATACGTTATTTGCGGAGGGAATAGCCGTGACGATGACAAATCACGCAAGCAATGGACGCAGCCGTTCATGATTAAAAGCAAAAATGGTATAGAATCCAAATTACTCTTGGCATTGTCTCTGGCATTGTCTCCAATGTCAATGCAAAATCTGCTAGACCAGCTGTTTTCGCATCTCCTGTCCAGCCAGCCTATAGTGTACAATTATAATTTATAGTATATTATTTATTATTTATTATTTATTATTTATTATTTATTATTTATTATTTATTATTTATTATTTATTATATTCAATTTTATACAATTTACTCGTCTTACGCGTTTTATTCTTGGATTTTTATTTTGTCTGCTATACAGCGTATGAACAAGCGGTAGACCATTGAAGTGCGGCCTTATTCATGATAAGGTACTGTCCAAGCGACTGAGACAACAAAAGGGAGACGAAAAGACTGGCTAATGCCTGCGTGGAAAATTTTCTAGAAACTTTTCGGGATCGTTTTAGTCTTCATTGCTCTGGTTGGCAGTCTGTCAATCTACTCACTTGTGCACTTTGCCTGCCTTTCTCGCAAGAGTTTATTGATTGATTGATTTATTTATTTATTTATTTTGCTGTTTGGTTTTCGAGTCAAATTTGCTCTTTTTCCTGCCGACTGTCACCGGCCTTCAACAGCTTATCAACACGTTTTATCTTTATCTTTGGATCTCAGTCTTTTCAGCCTTCCAGAGTAGCCTGGCTGTGAAGGAGAAATGAACTGAATGGCACTTGATTTGCAGCCGTGCCTGCTACCAACCAACCCGCTGCGCGAGGGCAGTGTGACGGCGGAAGAGCATTGTGTAATTGATGGCCGGCGTGTACATTACTTTTGCGCGGGCAAAAGAATCCGAACTCTACAGTTTGAGCATGATCATGATGATCCTGCTCTTTTCGCCGTGATTAGCACGTTTGAACAAGAGCCCAATGGACCAAAGCGCGCTATAGTCGTAGCGTTTGAACGTATTTGCCATGTTGTTTTCTTGAATGGCCCCAGTTTCCTTGTCGCTTTGCCTCAAAGGCCACATGCGCTTTTCGCAACAGCCAATGGAGTCATTTTCGATACACAAAGGCTGCAGAACCGATTTCTCGTGCTGACAGACCCGTTGCGTAAAATGGGATTCCTTCAGTTTGAGCGGAAAGATGCAAAGACTGTACAGAAAACTGATCAGCTTGTGTATGTCGGGATCCTCTGTGATCAATGGGTCTGCATTACGAAATGCGAAGCCGACAACTCTGTAGCGCTGTGGACGCTTACATATGCTACCAACTTGGATGACTGGCTCATAACTGCGGAAGAGGATTTGCTACTTGGCTCAGAGGCAGAAGGGGTAGCTCAGCAGCCTGGATTACTGGACAGCACAATACTAGAAGCGGGAGAAAGCGAGATTGAGGAAAAAGAGTCAAAGGCTTCTTCCAAAAGCAAAGGCCGGAAAGCCAAGAAAGAAAAAGATAAGAAGGAGGATCATAGTATTAAACAACGCGATGAATATATTCATAAGCGTGAATCTTTAGTGCCTGAAAGCAGACGACGCTCATCGGCTCACAGTCGGAGCGCCTCCGCCTCGGCTGCGACTATGACAGTCCCCGAAATTGACCGGAGAATGAGCACGCTTTCAGCGACAGGAGCAGGAATAGAGGGCATTGGAGCAGAGCCAGGCGGATCAGCTTTCACTAATGTATGGATGGAAGGCAGTACAGGGCCTGAAGACCAAGAGTATAGCCCTGACGCTAAATGCGTATTATTAGAACAGTTTTTCCTGTCGAGTGTGCACGAGCTGGAAACGTTTATTGTGCGGGACACTTCAGTACAGGTTGTCTGCCTTCTCAGTCCGAGTTCTGAGCAGCTGACACTGCTCAGTTTCCAAAGGCTGCCGTGTCTGCATCTCTCTGATGCCTCTGTAGTGGCTGCAAAGGCAGCTTGTGCTCTAAGTATGGGGGGACCACAGAGCACTAGAGTCTGTATCCTTTTGCCCAGTGGCAAGGTCACTCTAGAACAACCTATGGCTCCTCGTTTTGCTCTGGAAGGCAGCCACTTTACAGGCATTAAAAAATTGGCACAGACCCTTTTGTGCTTGGATACGGCCGACAATGGTTCGGTTTACATGTGCACTGAATCGCTGACACATACTTGCCGGCTAGTACAACACTGCTTTTATGCATTAAGAGCTGTCTTGTCGGAACGCTCTTACCAGCTTATTGTTACCTGCTACCACTACAAAGTACTGTACTATGCTGCCTCGCTAGGACAGGAATCGTCATCAAAACGTGTCCCAGATTCGGTGCAGTTTGAACTTTTTTGCATAGCAATATTTGCTGCCGTTTTGTCACAGGGCAATAACGCCGTACCAGCTGCGCCGGATGGGTTCTTGCCTCCCAGCTCTCCACAGTTTCTTTTGCCCATAATATTTGCAGCGCATGAACTGTGTGAGCACATGGACTTTGACTCTATTGCGCCTGAACTGCCTCTACTGCTTCTGGCTCTGCATGTGGCCTCGGAAGACTTGAAACTGGACGCCGCTGAGCGGCAATTGAACAACTGGCTGGTTCCAGTACTGGCTCAATTGGCTATTTGGCTTCGATGGCCGGGGTTTCTGGCCCTATACCGCCTGCATAATGCGGATATGGGCAATATAATACTCGACAGTGACCATATAGCCGGACTGCAGTTTCCGGCTCCGCCCTGGATGCCTCCGTCTATCATGGATTGGCTGGCTGGGCAAATGGGACTGGACGCTCATTCGTTTTTCCCACAATTAAGCAATTTATAC
Source organism: Novakomyces olei (assembly GCA_016906335.1). Taxonomy (NCBI): domain Eukaryota; kingdom Fungi; phylum Ascomycota; class Novakomycetes; order Novakomycetales; family Novakomycetaceae; genus Novakomyces; species Novakomyces olei. Next base: position 1,396,041 of record JADEYG010000009.1, read on the forward strand.
CGCGAGCAGCCGTACCTCGTTCAACGCGAGCCTTCCATTGGCGATACTTCTGAGCCAGACTTTACCCACAAAGAGTTTGACGGCAATAATAATGCCAACAAAGATTACTACAGCAATGCCGATGGCAAACCAGAAATGGGCAGGATCGGCACACTGACGCGTGCTTACCGGCTCATACTTTCACAACGGGATTTGCACTTTATTGTGTCCCAACTGGCTCGCTTGCCTGGGTTCCAGCACCTTCTTTCCAGTCTGCCACCAGGCATAGATGCTCCACTACGCCAAGTCCTGGCCTGGGCAAAAGACACAGCTGAGAGCAGTTGGGCCAGAGCAGAACTCGACCTTGTTGGCCGGAGAGATCTAGTGGCACTGTACGACAAGGCTCCAGTGCCTTTTGTTAAAGAGGCCAAGGAGTCTCGACGCCAGGTGGATATGGCTGATTTGATAAACAGCACTTGTGCTCTTGATCTTTCTTCTTCAACGACTAATACAAGCGATTGGACGGCAGCTTCAGTAACAAATGCTGTGACTGTTGCGTCTCAAAATCTCACTATGGCCGATGAGTTTGATCGCGACATTTTCCGTCACGACCGTCGGCTGGACGAAGTGTTTAAATGCCTAGATTTCTCAATTCCCTGTACTGTTTGGCGTCAGTCGGATAGAAGCGAAGAGTCTCTCCCAGAGCACGAGCAAGTAGCTCAGCAGAGAGGAGTAGCAATGAGGACAATGGAGCGGATAATGTCGAGCCCTGTTGGCTGGGCAGCTCTAAGGTACAGTACAAAACAGCCCTCTGTCCTTGAAAAAGTAAGGCCGTCCCGGCTTTGCTTTAGCGTCAGATTACTGCCTTGCGGAACCATGGTCACTGTTGAACGAGGACATTTAGATGCATCTGCACTCGCCTGGACAGAATTTCATGCGGGTGTAGCGGCCGGACTGCAGATTGATCCGTCCTCACACGACGTTACGGCCTCGTGGATCGTGTACAACAACATAACCAAATTAAATGATAACCCTAACCCTAACGGTAATAACAAGGAGGAGTCAGCCGCTCGACACGCTGGGCTATTGTTAGGGTTAGGGTTAAATGGCCATCTCAAAGTAATGGCAACCTGGACAGCGTTCAATTACCTTGTCAGCAAGCATGCGCTCGTATCTGTCGGGGTCTTGCTGGGAATGGCCGCCTCATTTAGAGGCACAATGGACGGCATGGTGACCCGCCTGCTCTCGGTGCATGTTTTGGCTCTTTTGCCGCCAGGATCAACTGACCTGAATTTGTTGCCGAGCACACAGAGCGCTGGCCTTGTTGGCATCGGGCTGCTATACATGGGATCAGCACAGAGGCGTATGAGTGAAGTCAGTCTGGCCGAAATCTTTACCGGCGGTCTCCAGCGAGTGCCTGATTTTGTATTACGAAACATGTACCAGTTATCGGCTGCTTTTGCTCTGGGTCTAGTCAACCTGGGCAAAGGTGAGAGCAAAGGCCTTGGCGATCTCGAGATCAGCCGCCGGCTGCTTTCTGTAGTCGAAGGCAGTAACGATTATAATACCAATTATAATTATAATAGCAATTTTAACAATAACAATTATACGTCTGTCGAAGCGTGCCTAGCGGCCCTGGGTTTAATGTACTTGCAGACAAACAATCGTGCTATCTCTGACCGACTGGCTTTTGCTGGAAGCAACGAGTTTAGCGCTGACTATTACCCACCGACAGTTGTTCTGCTAAGGCAAATTGTCCGGTCGATTATCGCCTGGGACGATGTGCAGCCTACGGCCGAGTGGATCATGGCCCAGTGTCCTCCTGCGCTACTGCCCGGATCAATGGACGATCTACAGAGCAAGAAACCCAGAGTCAAGGACCTGATGGTGTACAATATAATCGCTGGCGCCTGTTTTGCCATCGGTCTGCGTATGGCCGGGACGGGGGATGAGGCCGCCAAGGCCGTTCTGCTCTATTTCCTGTCTATATTTGCCTCTCACTGTGACTTAATAGGAGCCCAAGACGAGCGGAAAAAGAGCAGTAGGCCAAAGCTGCCTCTTCAGCATGAGGATCTGGTATGCCATCGGTCGTTGCTGAGAGCGTGCGATATGATTGCTCTGTCTGCCTCTTGTGTTATGGCGGGCACTGGTGACCTGCAAGTTCTACGCTGGCTCCGTCTGTTTCTGCTCAATAGCTCTCCGCCTGCTTTTGCTGAGCAACAGAACTTGCATCCAAGCTCTTGCGTTAATTATGGAGATTATATGGCTCACAGTCTGGCTATGGGGCTGCTTTTTGTTGGAGGAGGCAAGTTTTCATTGTCTCGATCTCCTGAAGCAATTGGTGCTCTTTTTATTGCCCTCTTTCCAATGTTTCCGTCTTGTGCCGGGCAGAACCGGTTCTATTTAGAGCCTTTAAGGCACTTGTGGTGCTTGGCTATCGAGCCCCGTGTACTTGTAGCCCGCAGTTTAAAGGCTCCCCAGAGTGTATGTATCGGGCTCCCTGTTGAACTTGTGCGCAAAAAGCGTGCGGGCGAGGGAGAAGGAGAGCGGCATAAGCGAGCAGAGAAAGAGCAGGAGAGAGACACAGGGGATAGCATTCAGAGCGATGAGCAATATAGAGCAGCAAGGTTGAATAGAAAGGGAAAACAGACGACGGCAAGAGGGAAAATTAATAAGAGAGGTGAGCCGGTCGGAAAGGAAACCCGAAAGGGAGACTTGACGAGAGCAGGTTTAAACAGAATGGGAGACATTAGCAAAATTGCACAAAACAACAACCGTACTGCAACTCAAAATAATTTTGAAATAAGCCCTAACCCTAACCCTAACCCTAACCCCGATTCAATTCAATCTCAAGAGGAGATTGTTCGACTCGACTCTCCGTGCTGGCATCCGCCATTGGACGAATTTTCTACAATACGTTTTATTGGAGACCAGTTTTGGCCTCTGGAAATTGCTACTAGCAGCTATGCCCAACTACCGGGCCTCGGGTCGATGCGAGGCGTTGCTTGTATCGAGCGGCAAAGCGGTCAATCCGTAGACTGGCTGGCTACTGCAGCAGGAGTCGACCGGACAAGAAGTGCGGCAGAACAAAAGGAGGCAGAGGCTATTCGCAAAGCATTACTGGAGGCTGTGAATGATGCGACAGAGAGGGATAACTTGGTTATCGTTAAACTTGTTCTTGGGTTTTATGATAATTTGAGCAAGTTTTTCCCGGGTCACAATCAGCAGGATTTGCTGTTGGCCCCTGAATTTATAGATTCTCTCAAATTGTCCATCTGGCGGAGGAAATATCAATTTTAATGAGGAAAAGTGTTTTTAGAATCGTTGTATATAGACATAAAAAAACAAACAAAAAACTAGAGTGTTCATACTTTGGAAATCGAAGTTCATGATTTATAGTTACAGTTGCCGCCTTGTTCTATACGCATTCCACTATTTTTTACCAAGACCAGCCGCGTGGTTAGTAGCAGCTTCAATCGTCCGGGCCAGTGTGCTCCGTACCTTTCCGTCCTCCATTACAAGGATACCGCTAATCGTACACCCACCAGGAGTCGAAACAGCACTGCGGATCTGGTAAGGATCGTCACCGTCGAGGACCATGCGGGCTGCTCCTTGCATCGCTAAACAGTTAGAATGAGGAGAGAAGATTGTGATGAATTCCAGACTGGAGACTGAACAGGTAGACTAGTTTCAGACTGCGAATAAAACCCGAATAATTGAGTTAAAACATAGACGGTGCTAATAATGCAAAGCTGAAATAAAACAGAATTGTAGTGGGAAACAACTTGGTAATACTGAAAGCTTCCATACTTTGAGCGACCAGAGTCTGAGCTTCAATGCGAGGCAACCCCATCATGACTCCACCATCGGTCATTGCCTCCATCAATACTGCAGCAAACGCTGGGCCGGAGCCACAGAGAGCGGTAGCGGCATTGAAATGCTTCTCGTCCAGAAGCATAGAGCGGCCGATTTGGTCAAACATCCATCGAACGACTGCAACTTGTTCCGGTGCAACAGTATCGTCCGCGCAAATTACAGACATGCCTTGTCGTATCTGCTTGTCAGCAACCAAACAGGAATCACGCATTTAATGAATGGCAAAGGGCACAGAAATGTAGAATGCAAAGAGCAAATAAACAGGACCAAATAAACAGGACCAAATAAACAGGACCAAATAAACAAGAATAGTATGGAAAAGAACGAAATTGAAACCAAAACCAAATAAAAAAACGATAAGAAGAGCGTATAAATTCTTATACCCTGCACGGCGTATTCGGCATAACGCGCAGCAGCCTCGTAGAGCGAGGAACCAAACTTCGGAGCTGTTCCAAAGTGACACCGGCGCAAACGCTGAACAGCACTTTATTCTCCAAAGCCTCTTGTACATCAGGAGCACTCAATATTGACTGCACCATGTAAGGCTTGCAACCGAGCATTATATAATCAGCGTCCTTCACGCCTCGCGCATTGCCGCCGGCAAAGACAGTGACACGGTCTCCGTACTGAGAGCGTACGCGCTGAGCGGATTCTTCACGATTCACACACGCGACAAAGCGCTCAGGAACTGGGATCTCGGGACTCTCTGCGCCGTCTGCTCCCAACGAATCGAGCACTCCAGACAAAATTGCTCTGCTCATTGTGCCACAGGCGAGCAGACACAAACAAGGTGCTTTGCTTGCCATTGCGACTCGGTGATCGGTTGGAAAACTGAACGTTTCAGGCAAAGACAATTGCTCAACTGTGCGGCGATAATGCTTATCAATTTCTTTATATTTATATATTTAAAATAAATAATAAATAATAAATAATAAATAATAAATAATAAATAATAAATAATAAATAATAAATAATAAATAAATAATTACTTTGTTTATCTACAGTACAAATCACCGGTTTGCTTTATTATTATCCGTTCCTATAATATGTGGATAGTGGGTGGATAACTGTGATTAAATAAAAATGAATAGGTCCAAAAACTGGATTAAAATAATTAATAGTATACGGCAGCCACAATCAACCACGAGAAGCATCGCAATTACCAGAAATTAATGCACGCTGTAAGCGCAGGACACCGTAATTTTACAAGACACTCCCTACTTGACACCTGGGCTCTTGGACTACTGTGCTACCATATTCTTTTGCTTAAATATCATGTTTATTGTAAGCCCTGTGGAGAAAATCACATTAAATACTTCAGTACTGGACCATGCTACTCGAGCGTAACTTTTGCACCAAGCCCCTCAAGAACCTTTTTGACATTCTCAGCGTCCTCCTTTGGCACGTTATCTTTGAGCAGCTTGGGCGCTGCCTCCACCATCTTTTTCGCGTCTACCAGATTAAGTCCCAAGAGAGTCTTGACCTCTTTGATGACCTTTGCCTTTTGAGCAGCATCAAAGGCTTCCAATTTGACATTGAACGAATGCTTCTCCTCTACTTCTTCTTGTGCTTCTGCGGGCGCCGCTTGAGCCGCAGCAGCGCCGGCTGCTGGCGCTGCGGCTGCCGCCGGCATTGCGATCTCTGTGATATTAAGCCGAGTCTTTTATGTCAGCATTGACAGAATACAACGCAGTCAACTCCTACTTTAAGCTCAGACACAAGGCTCGCTGTCTCGAGCAGTGTGAGCTGTGAAATCGAATCGACAATTGAGCTGATTTTGGGATCGGTACTCGCTCCAGAATTGAAACGAATATTTCGCAAACTGTGCCGCGTTAGACGTCTCAGCCAATAGTCTGTACAGAGATTGCTGCCAGCATCAAAGCACGGCAAAGGCACTTACACTGGTCGGCTTGCTGCCAATGCGCAACGCCGTAAACCACAAACACCGTGTCTCGAGGCCATCGTGTACTCGGTATAAATTTTTGCTACTGATTTTAATAATTTAATTAATTATTTAAAATAAAGAAAGGCAGACGTTTACACTGTATTATTATACAATTGGCGGGTTTCTTTTTCGATAGACTTTTAGAAATAGTGACCTTACAGTAATAGTGACTTTACAGTATAGTTAATGGAGTATATTCATAATAAGATATAGGTGCCGTATATAAAAAAATAAAGCAAAAGCAAGAGAATCAAAGCGCAGGCGGATTCGTCAATCAATCAGGTTTCCAGCGCAGTGACCATGTCAAACCAGTACTGCCTGGAATGCAACAATATGCTGTATCCTAAAGAAGATGTGCAGCTGCGGCAGTTGCGTATGGCGTGTCGCAACTGCGATTACTCAGAAGTCGCACGAGACCCACGTGTATTCTACAACGAACTCCAGTCGCATTCGGGCGAAACGGCCGGTGTGACTACCGACGTCGGTGCTGATCCTACTCTGCCGCGCAGCAACAAGGAGTGCCCAAGGTGCCACGCTCAAGAGGCAGTGTTTTTCCAGTCACAAGCTCGGCGAGCCGAAACAAAGATGGTAATAGACTCATACACGACTATGTTTGCTTTGCCCTACTTGCTGCTAACGTTTCTCCCATTTAGACTCTGTTTTTCGTCTGTGTACACTGCGGAAAAATCTTTGAAGACGAGGCGGCAGATTAACTCTGTCGGGCGGATACCCTTTGTAAAAGTTGTCGGTTTTATGTTTTTTTATGTGTTTTTTATGTTTTTAATTGATTAATTAAACAAATAATTGATTGATTGATTAAATAATTTATTTTTTGGTTGGAAATATCGCAGAGCCTGATTCCGCAGGTCCTTTGCCGAGCTTGTGGATGGATCTCTTGAAAACAAACTTGGAATTATTAATAAAAGTACAAATGGCATGACTATACTGTCGCTTCTTGAATATGCGCTTGCTTTGCGCTGTGGTGCTACGCTAGAGGATAAAACCTTTAACCCAAATGAACGCTAATAGGATACGGAGCTCAATATCGCAGTAGACAATTTTGTAAAGGTAGAAATAAATATTAATTCATATAAGCTTTCTAGAGTGTTGTTGCACGCTTCGCGTCGGGTCAGCCGAGCATTCGACACTATACTACTTTCTCCGCGATGGCCAAGATCTTGTTGTGACCCCGCCGCCGTAGATCTAACGATACTGGGCCTTTAGATTAGCCACAATTGCCACAAACTCCAGCTTACCATTAATGCGGGTGCCAATAGGCTCCTTTTTATTGTTTACGAGAACACAAGCGCTGTCGTCAAACCTAATGTGCCGGCCGTCATTGCGTCGGTCGTTTGTTTTGGCTCGTACAACTATAGCGCGCCGAATATCGCCAGGTTTCACTTTTTCTTGGCCCCTCTGCATACCCAATATCCGTGCTCTTTGCACTACGACTGTCATCTCATCGCCTAACGCAAAACTTAGTCCCAAGCTGACAATATAAATGTGCCTTACCCACTCCGGCCCAGCGACCCGCCTTGATAACCTTGATGCATTCTACTAGCTGAGCACCCTGGCACAGTGATTAGATATACGACGCCGAAAATTAAGCTTACCGAGTTGTCGATGCAGCGCACGATGCTTTTTAATTGCAGCATCGCTGTGAGACTGCTGAACTTGAATTTAGTCTCAAAGGCCGTCCGTTCCTTTGACTGAAATATTATTTATTACCTTTTTTTTTATCCAATATGATACACATACAATAGCGTATGGCGCCTAGTGTAAATTATCTTTGTCAATTAATTGTCAATTATTTTAAATTATTATTGTAAATTACTATTGCCAATTATTATTGCCAATTATTATTGCCAATTATTATTGCCAATTATTATTGCCAACTATTATTATATTGTAAATTATTGTCAATATTAACACGCCAAATTAACACGCCAAAACACTATTAATAATTGATGAACAAATATTGGGGTCTCCTTTATATTTACGCATCTACGTGACGGTGCAACAGAGGGCAAACGGCCAATAGCCATTACTGTCCGCGCCGCCGTCGGGAGAGACAGCCTGCACACACTTTGATTGGCCAGTCTGAGTGTATCAGCTACAAAGCCTTCGAGATCAGACAGAAATAGCGGATTAGAACGGGATTGTTTGAGAGCAAACGGAGCCGGAGACAGTTGGGGCCGATATTTTGGCCAAGTGATCGGGTTTTTGGCTGTAGGGACCAATTTTCATGCTTTGCTTCTGGATCTTTAATCGTCAAAACTATGTTGCCAGCGAGAACCACACTATTTTTGAAAAATAATGCACCTAGTCGAGCATCGAGATAATATCTAAAGTGAGCAGCTGACGTCCGTGGGCATCGCGGTATTGATTGTTCGTTGCGTCAGGTTTTGGCACTCTACTTTTTAACGTCCCGACTATTAAAGTAAAGCACAGGTATTGTGGGGATTGAAGCGTGACTGTGCTTATTGCCACAGTACTCGTGGCAAATATAGGCTCTACGCCATTATGGAACGCGCTACAAAGCTCCAAGCGATTGGGCGGTTTGACGACCTCTGCACTGAATCGCTTATTGACAAGGTTGTTCCCGGACCATTGCAGACGCATAAATTGGGAGACGGTGGTGCGAGGTACCGTATGCACCGTCAAGTTCAGCCTTCAATGATGGAACATATTGTACGTGACATCATTGTCGGCCATCGGGACGCAAAGGAAGCCCTCGATGCTTACTTGGCGTCTCCGGGAATAGACAAATTTTATGCGGAGCTTGATGATCGTATGCGCGCGGATTTTGCTAGGCATGTCCGCCGTTATCTCTCGATGTACCTTCCTGATGCTGATTTTGAAATAACTACCACCGACCGTTATCCCTCATCGCATAAAGAAGAGGCCTGTGTCTTGGCTATTCGCGACATCGCTGCCGGCGCCACAATAAAATACTTGACTGGCGGTGTTGTGCCTATGAGTCGCGAAGAAGAATTGTTTTTTGACAAGAACAAGTGTGATTTTTCGATTGTTCATTCTGCTCGCTTGAAAAGCATGTGCCTTTTCCTTGGACCTGCGCGATTTATTAATGTAAGTGTGGGGACTATATGCTTGTTTTCCAGGGAACGACATAGTAAACCTGGTGGCTATATTAATTTTATCAAATGATTTATTTATTTATTTATTTATTTATTTATTTATTTATTTATTTATTTATTTATTTATTTATTTATTTATTTATTTATTTATTTATTTATTTATTTATTTATTTATTTATTTATTTATTTATTTATTTATTTATTTATTTATTTATTTATTTATTTATTTATTTACCCGTACTAATTTCAAGCATGACTGTGACGCAAACGCCATGTTCCGCATTAATTCCACCACAATGGAGATTGTGGCCAAGCGGAGTATTAAGACAGGAGAAGAAATCACTGTTTACTATTCCGCTGAATACTTTGGCAAGGATAACTGTGACTGTCTGTGTGCCACGTGTGAGCGGCGTCTAGAAGGCGCTTTTGCCCGCGATCCAGACATTCTCGAGCGCTGGAGGTCGGCGTTGCAATTAAACTTGCACCAGCACGGGCGCTCGAGTAAGCGTGAATCGGATAAATCGGCTCCCCGTCAAGCCAAACGAGGCCGATCAGAGAGCAGGCTCGCTTCAGGCCGTGAAAGTGGTTCTAGACCGCTCGACCTGGACAGCATAGACATGGACATGTGGGACGACGGAGCTCCGTTGACGGATGCTGATGATTCAGATATGGACGACGAGAATCAGTTTTATGCAGCAACGACGAACGGAAAGCGTAGAAAGACACGATTTGCGAGCACTTTGAAGCAAAACGAGCTGCGCGAGCTTTGGCAGAGACCCGTTGCGGAGGACAGCATAGTGCTGGGGACAATGTACAAGACGTGTCTCTTTTGTGAGAGACGGTTTGGAGCTATTGGAGAGTATGCAAATTCGTTAGTCTGTCCGCGGTGCTGGCGCCATGTAAGCCTTTACGGCTTTGGTTGGCCAAAGCGAGAAGCTTTGGAGAATGGCGATAAGGAAGGGTATGTGCCCACAATGCACCTCCTCATGTCTTATGCGTGGAGGCCTGTTAAAAACGCTAAAGCCGGGTGCAGTGGGGGAAAGGCAGCACCACTTGAACAGCACAATCAAGCAGCAAATGACGTGACGATGAATGGGAAAGGCTCAAGTCACAAACGCTCAGCGTCTGCCTCTGTATCAGAAATCGTACAGTTGGCTAATAATCATACTGTAAGCTCCCGCCGTCGGTCCTCGACGCCTTTGAGACAAGTTAAACGGAGAAGCAATGGCCAAAGAAGCAGTGGCCAAAGAAGCAGTGGCCAAAGAAGCAGTGGCCAAAGGGCGTCTTCGACAGAGTTAAATGCTGCTCAATTAAAGGATGCAGCTGCTCAGCATGAGGATGCTAAATTCTCAAATAAAGTTATAGCCGGCCAGGGTTTGGCAGTGCCTCGCGGCCCAGCTGGAAAGCAGAAAAAAGTTCTCGAGCCGGAAAAGGCCCACGTTCCGTCAGTTACGGTCGATCGAGACCTCGTTGGCACAAGCCTGCCTCTGCCGATTCAGGGCAAGAACACGCCATTACAAGTGGGGGACTTTGGGATTGACGAAAAAATTGAAATCAAGCAGACAAAAGTCAACCATCAGGCAGAGGAAGAAGGGGCGAGTTTGCAAGAAGCAAAAAAGACGGATAAAATACAGCATGATAGAGTAGCAAGGCCTCAAATTAAACCTGAAACTCTGGGGTTAAAGCATGAAAAGCCATCTGTCCCGGCCAGTGAATCCGTCCTGGACTTGTCGGTAATACAATTCGGCTCATTGCCGATTACAGATGCTTCGAATGGTTTATGTGTTACGCAAGTAACGGATGGTGTTTCAGGCGAACAAGTGAATGGCAAATTCATCGATAAAACTATGAGCGAGCAGGAATTAGCCGTAACTCCTTGTGGCGAGCCTGGAAGGCTGAAAACGACGGCTGAACCCAAACTAAAAATGCAGGCAAAGCGACTTGATGCAATCGTTTCTGAAATGGGCCCGTCCTTACCACTTCAGGAGAAAGTGCTACCGTCATTTCAAGGGCCGGACATTGGTAGAACCGTGCCATTCGATAAAACTGAACCCAAGCAGACTGGATCCAGTAACCTCGGCATGGAAAATGGTACTTTTCAAAAGGAAACTGAGCAAATACCGATCTGCACAGCAGCAAAAGAAGCTCAAACCGAGTCGGGCACTCTGACTTTTAAGCTCTATAATCAACCCGCATTGGCTGACGAGCCTCCCGTCAATTTGTCAATGACACAAATGGCTGCATTGCCGAGTGTGGATCTGCTCTTTTCACATCGTCTACGCAAAGTTGCAGCCAAGCCTGCCATCAATGAATCGCTTGCTGCCAAAATAGTACGTAAAGTACAGGAGCTTTAGGGCAATTCTGTTACTCTTGCATGAAATTGACCACCTGTTTGACCGTACACTCTCGAGAATTGGCGAGCTCAGAGACCTTTTCAAGATCCGGTAGTGCAATTTTCCGCCAAAGGCCGTCGGTGCTCGTGCACAGCAGATGCTGATTGTGCCACGCAAGCCGTTTACGACTCATATCAATAACGCTGCGTCTGTCTGCCGGTGCAAAGTGAGCCTGGAACGAGCTCCATTCGCTCGTAAAATAGCCGCCGGGCAGAAAACTGCCTAATCGTTGTAGTCGTGAACGGACGTTTGTACTTTCTGCGTCAAGTTCAAGATCGAAAAGGTGAAGAGTCGGCTTATCCGAAGCTACACATAGTAACTGCCTTCCATTGAGGGCAGCAATTGGCGGAGAGAACACGAGATCATCTATTCTGGCATGATCAATACCTCGACGCAGCTCTGCTAGTAAAACACATTTTTGTGTGTCCCATACTCGGATCAATGTGCCTTTGACTGAAGCTGTAGCGAGTAGGGAAGCATCATTATTCAGAGCAAGACAAGCAATAGTAGAGTCATGAGCTCTAATTAGAGAGACATTGGGGGCAGAATGGGGCTGGCTCGCCTCAGCAAGAGTCACGAGCTGCACGTGACCAGCCTGACGGCTCTGAAAGGCCAGCAGTCGCCGGTCGTTTGTAACAGTAAGGGCGCAGGCGCCTATTCAGCATTAGTATGTATAATATTTATTTTGTTATATATAAATCAATAAATACTTTAATTAAATAATTCATTAATCGAAATTGCTGTTTGTTTCAAGACTCACCTTGTGGATTGTCTGCTGTCTCGTAAAACAAGCGTTGCTGCAAAGGAAGCGTGTATACGAATACAGCGTTGGCGAGAGACACGGCGATCCTGAAATAGTTAAAAGATGGCAAAAGATAGGAAGAATACTACCATTCCCTCGTGAGACATACGCGTTTCACGTCCGTTCGGAACTCCGCGTCAGCTATAACTCGGCCTTTTGTATCGTCCCATAATTGTATTCTGTTCAAAGGGAATTTTGGTGCTTTTCCTCCGCCAACAAGCACGAGCAAGTTACTGCGGCCTAACATTTCAGCCATACCAAGGCCTCCGTACTTGCCAAAGCCTGGACACGTGAGTAGCTTGATACAAAATCTTCTACAGTAAAACAAAAAATAATTAAAATAATTAAATTAAATTAAAAAAACAAATAAAAAAAAGACAATAAATGTTAGAGGCAGATTGTGGAAAAGAAATGTTTCTTCCTTGTTGACTTACTCCGTGAAGCCCGAGGTCGCGGAGGATCGGAAGAAAAGACGCGGAATCCATTGTCTGTCGCGGCTGTGAAGAAAGACCCGTCCCGATTGAACGAGACACCCAAAAGTGTAAGCGCAGGAGTGGCAGCGGGCGGAGTTCCACGCGAGGAAAAGGCGCCGCCTTGGATCATAATATATTGCTCATTGCTCCACGTGCAAGCGTAAACAAACAGGTGTGGAGTAGATTGTGTCGATAATATCCTTATATTCAAACACACATATATCAAATCCAGTTAACCCTAACCCTTGCTCGTCGTATAACGATCAGTGTCTGAGAAAAGTAAAAATATGAGAAGGCCTCATCTGCTATTATCAATGACTAAACACGAGTATTTTTGTATGAAAATAAAAGACCAAACGGCCAAGCAACGTGTATTTCGATCAACGTACTATCTCACGTTTCTCCAATGTACCACGCAAAGAGAAAGATGTTTCAGTTGCCGCTCATACACAGCTTTTTAGCGCTGTTTGGCCTTTATGATTAAGGCTTTTCTAACCCTGACATTGGCTACTCGCAGCCAATGAAATGCCAATTCTACCCGCAAATCTACCCAGTATTACCATTTTTGGTAAAAAAGAACTTTTTTATGTGGGATGGTTGTTGTCTCGGAAAGCCGCACGTAGAAACAGTATGGCAAACAATTAATGTTATTATTGAATAGAGTTATTATTGAATTGAGCTATAATTGAATAAAGTTATAATTGAATTAAATTATTGAATTAAAGTAATAATTGAATTGAAAATGAAATAATTGACATTTGTCTCCCCACAGACAAATATTAGCCGCGCTAAGAGCGCCCGGGATTGCAATGCAGCCGGAAAATAATACAAAGCTCGACTGGCGGCAGCACAAAAAAGCATTGGCTGCCGCCATTTTTGCAATGCTGTATGCTGGGCTGTGCGATGCTACTTTAGGCGTAAGTGATTTGAAATGGAATATTATTTAAATTGGCAACGGCCCAAAGAATAAGTAAACGCTTTCCTGTCTAACTGTCCAGTCGCTCCTTCTTCATCTGCAGCAGTTTTACAATCTTAATTACTCTGAAGTATCGGTGATTTTTCTCGTACAAATTGTCGGCTATGCGACATTGTGCCTCTGTAGCGGATGGCTATATTCACGTATTGGAGAACGCGGACTCGGGCTGTTTGGTGCTCTTTTGGGAGCCGTTTCCATGTCAACAGCGGCGGCTGCTCCTCCGTATTTTTTCATATTTGTCGCAGCTTACGTTTTACAAGGCTTTGCAATTGGATCAATGGAATCGTTATACAATGCTATTGCCGCCTCAATGACGGATTCAATTCATATCATGTCGACTCTGCACGGCTTTTACGGACTCGGTGGCACTTTGAGCCCAGCGCTTATTTCTTTTTCGGAGACTACGCTGCACCTGCCGTGGAACGGTTACTACTTTTTCCTTACTTTTTGCGCTATCGTCCTCATAGTCCTAGTGTTGGTAGGTTTGAGGGGGTCAAGCCCAGATGCAGCTAAAGATTACTCACTCGTCCCGGACTCTGGTTTCGACGAGGAGAGCATTGAACTCCAACACACTTATGACGCTGACAAGGAAAATGAGGCAGCCGAAAGAGCGGACCAAGGAGACAATGGTCAAAGGAATATTAGAAATAAACGCGAGGATAGCACACACCAGCACGGGGAGCTGATCAAAGCAGATCAAGGGAGCATTAAACAAATACTTGGGTCACGAAACATTCGACTGCAAGCGTGCTTTCTCATGTGCTACCTCGGCTCGGAGATTTGTTTGAGTGGCTGGATTATTGCGTACATGGTCCGTGTCCGAGGCGGCCAGGCCACGCAAATGAGCTGGGTGCAAACGGCTTTTTGGCTAGGGCTCACTGCAGGCCGTTTTGTCTTTAGCCATTTTATTGTATGGGCGGGAAGGCAAGCTGCCATGTACAGCTTCCTAGCGCTTTGCCTAGTTGCCCTGCCTCTAGTGCACTTTTCACCATGGATTCCACTCAGTGGAGTCGCAGTGGCAGCAATCGGACTCGCATTGGGACCAATGTTTCCCTTGCAAATGAATATTGCCACTGAATTTCTGCCCCCGGCTCTTCACGTCTCCGGAATCGGGTTCCTTGCCGCTTCTGCTGCCATTGGAGGAGCATTACTGCCTTTTTTCCTGGGTCTTTTAGCCAACGCCACCGGACCGGGTGTGCTCATTCCCTACCTCGGCGCCTTGATGGCGACAATGGTACTTTGCTGGTCAATGCTTAGGCACGAAGTGTCTGTAGCAGGATAGATAATTGTTCTCGTGAGCGAGGAGAGGTGGGTGTATCCATTGCCATAGTTGTTTGTGCATAGAAAAAAGAAAGATCAATTGGCAAATTCATTCGCGGTACAGTAAACATGATTCCCACTTTAATCAGTGTGTAGAAAAGGCTGCTCTTGACATGGCGCAGGATCGACGACGAGAAAATATATATTCATTTATTATATAAATAAATGAATATACATCTATGCTTTCTGCGGTTCCTCCATACAAATCCCCTCGTCAACTGCCGTCGGCTCTTCACCTGCCGACTCTTCATCAAACCACCGATCTTGAGCATCACGTGACACGATATCAATATCGTCATACTGTTCGTTGTCATCGACCTGTTTGTAGTACTCACTCCACTGAGGATCGCAAGTGCCGATAATAAACTGCTCACTCAACCGTTTTTCCCGGCGAGAAACACGTGAGCGCAAATCTTTTGCTTCTCCATCGTCGTCCTCGCTCTCGCTGTCGCTCTCGTGAGAGTCAATACGATCTTGCTGCAGTCGCCAGCGGTCATAGTCGTCCAGTACGGGAGCACTCAAGGCGCCGCCGATAGAGTCGGCTCTGCTATTCTCCTGCTGAAGAACTCCAAGCTGCTGAAGCGCTATTTGCCGGATAAAGTCTGGATGCATTTGCAGGTAACGTAAGCGGCGATTACGGACTGTCGTCGACGGCCACGCGCCGCTCGATGACATGACCTTTTGATAATTGCAACTGGCCAAGCTTGGCTAATACGCCATACTATATGAAAATATATATAGCGAATAAAAGCGAAATATAGGGAATATTACTACAGGAATAAATATATAAAGTCTAGTGCGCCTGTAACTGTGAGGGGAACACAACCTTGCGCATAACGCAACAGTCAATTCTGATTACAATGCCGCACTCTACACTTGACGATTACATTTTAATCTCATAGTGCATCAAGCCATTCTATTTATCAAACACTTTTGTTTATAAACCATTTATCAACCAATTTATTCATGAACAATTATTATTTACAAATAATTTATCAACATTTTAAATATTTATCAACAATTATCTTTCAACAATTATTTACCAAACAATTTATTTATCAACATTTTAAATATTTATCGACAATTATTTATCAAACAAACCTGTTTATCAACAATTTATTTATCAACCATTTATCAACATTATTTAGCAAAGCCTGTGCAAGGCATCTCGATAATTATTTACAAAATATACATTATCCAGTAGGCGTGCTCAAGTGCTATACAGTCTCGTGCTCTTGCTTGATGGCAAGCAAAACACTGTCGACGCATTCAGCAAGGAAAAACTTTACACGGCCGCCCACGCTTAAAAGCAGCCCACCGCAAGCGATACTACACAATTGCAGCCCTCCTTCGCTGGCAAACGGCATGGTAGTAACGCGCTGCAAGTGCTGGTGGACGAGAGCGGTAAATAAGCCATTCCCACGAATAGTGCTCACATCGTTCTGGCTCAGGCCGACGGTGAGCGTATTAAGGCGGCCGCGTACGGTCGCTGGGGCAGAGTAGACACATTCAACGGGCTGTGCTTCGCCCGACTGTGCCATATAACTGTCCAAGACAGCGGCAAGCGTTGCCGCCCGCACACTTACGACGGCCAAGTGGGCGTCAAAAGTGGCAGAGAGGTAGTGCACCAGTGCATTCGCCAGCAGAGGCGGCATTTTTACGAGGAGTAGAGGGTAAATGGCAAATTCGGCAAATTCACTGCCAGCGCTCGGCATATGCAAAAGCAGAGCCGTATGGGTCCGCACCCGCTCGCCGCCCGTTGAAATCTCAAACAAGATCACGTGGTCAATGCCACGTGTCGCGTGGGCGCGTTTCTCTATGCGCACAGAGACGATATCGATGTGGGAGGAACGCGTCTCTTCGCGTACAAACGCGTCCAGATCGCGCGAGTAGGTATGCGCGTGCAGAGCGGCAGTGGAAAAGCGGAACAGCGGTGACACGCGCCACACGGTGAAGGACGTATTGAGGAAAAGATCACTGACCGGTCTTTCTCTCGTCGCCATTACGCCTATATCATTGCCGCCTTTAAAATTGCCGCCTATAAAATTGCCGCCTATAAAATTGCCGCCTATAAAATTGCACAATCACACGTTAAAGCGTCAATTGCGCGTCGCTCAATTGGCAATCGCTGTTTACGCGTTTGCACACACACACATTGATTGTCTCTGCAGTTTTATGCCGTTTGCGTATACAAACAATTAAAGGCAATTTTTAGTATCGCAGACTCGCCCGTTTTCTCCATCATCCACCCACGTTTCTTGACGCTGTGCATAAGTAATAAACCTAGAAGTTTGTGTGCCATAGGATATTGACAGTTAATAACGTTTAAAAGGGTTATTACACGTGATAATATTAGTTTGTTTATATGCACATTAATGTACAGATATATTTTTATATACAATTAATATATAAAATGTATAAAATATATCAATAAATCTGTTTAGCACGGCAAAGTACATTTGACGCTGCTGAAACGGCCTTTTGGCCATTGCTGGCAATTATTGGCGCGCGCTAGGTCTCTTGTGTATCTCGCCAGAGTCTAAGCATTTAAACTGTCTTTACGCGCTCGGATTCCGGCTCGGATTCCGGCGCAAAGCCGTTCATTTTAATAAGGCGCGATCGTAAAATTGAACAGAAATCGCAGCCTCGTTGAGCAGCGACGACGCGATGAACCATAAAGACTTTGCCTACTATGGGGCACCTCCAGGGTATTTAATGCACTATTGGACTCGGCCATAGTTTAGTATTGCGATAACTAACCTCTAGACCTCCAATGGGTCCTGCTCTGAATATCGGTTACGACCATATGGAACCCGAGCCGGTGGCTACAGCACCGACTCCTGTTTTTGATGGGGAGGAAGAGCCTTTGTTTGTGAACGCAAAACAGTACCACCGAATCCTCAAGCGTCGTATTGCTCGTGCGCGCCTCGAAGAAACCTTGAGGATAAGCAAAGAGCGAAAGGTAAACTCTATTCGAAATTTAATGCCGTTGCTTATCGTCAGCCATATATTCACGAATCGCGGCACAAACACGCTATGCGCCGGCCCCGCGGACCTGGTGGCCGGTTCCTTACCGCTGAGGAAATTGCGGCGCTTAACAAGCAAAAGGAGCATCAGCCCGCTACAGAGACAGCGAATGATGGATTAAATTCTGGAGCTGCTGATGCCTCAGCACTGGCTATGGGACAGGCCGGTGAAGGTACCGAGTCATAATATACTACGGCACGCTCAATCAATTCGTGTACGGCTAATATATATATATATATATATATATATATATATATATATATATTTTATATTTATAATTTTTTGTGAGTGCCAAGCGTGTCGAGTCTACTCTCGCTTGCTGAGAAGAAGGAGCGCAAAATCGACGGTCGAGTTGGGGCTTTAAATAAAAAACATTGAACAGCCTCATTAGACTAGTCGAGTGTGAAGGTGTAATTTATAGTATATCAGGATGCAGCGAGGCACGTTAAATAATTTAGGTATTTTCTTATCATCTTGGCGATGTAGAGTTGTATGAAGCGTTTGCCTGTTGATTGGAAATCCTGTTTTTTTAATATCGTTGTTGTTTGATTAAAACGTTTATCAGATTCACGTTTGCACCACCAGTAGCACATAATCTCTCTCTTAACCTTTTTCAATGTTTCGCGACGCTGCCTTTCTTCCTAATATACTACAACTGTTTCGACTATACTTGCTAGCAACTGTAAATGACTTGCACTGGCAGCGTATTTTGTTGCGCCTACGCTGGTTGCTGATGGACAGCATTTCCCTCAGAATCAATCAGGATCGAGACGCGTTCATTGACTATCGATACATTGTCGTCAATGTCTAGTACCATGAAATTAATACTGCTAAGGGCCCCGTCTGTATATTATTTAATAAAATATTATTTAATAAAATATTATTTAATAGAATATTATTTAATAGAATATTATTTAATAAAAAATACGTAATAATAAATTCGCGATAAAGGTGCAATCACCGATAACTCCAATTTGATATGAGCTTTGCCCAAATAAAACATGTCAGAGGCGACGATACAGCCGCGCATTGCGGCTGTTATAATAATGAGCCGACGCAATACAATTCTCTTCATGCGCATTGTATCACAAACACCGCCGCGCAGCGACGCTAGTGCAGCAGAGCGGATAAAGTTTGAGAAACTTGCCGCACGAAGTAGCGATGTATTTGCCGAGCGAGGTAAGGTAAAGTGCGGTATTGAGATCTAATCATCTGCAAAGTTGCTTCTGGCGAAGTAATTACAGACTCGTATTTTGGGATTCTGACGGCTGACGAGTCCTTATCGGTATACGGCGCACAAACAAACACCGGAGTCAAGATAATGCTGGTCGTGCACGAGACGGATTTCATTATACGCGACACCGAAATTAAATTGGTATGTACACTGAAGAGTCTATTATTAACCTGCTCCAGTTGCTGAGGCGGGTACATACAGCGTATATAAACCAGGTCATGAATCCTTTTTTCTCTATCGACTTGGACACGCCTATCACAGGCAAACGGCTACCACAAACCATTGACCAGATTGTTCGGAACTGGCGACCCGCATCAGGTGCCCGTACCTAGAAATGCCATCTGATTCATTGGAATGGCGAAAAATTTGAGTCCAAATGATTGAACACTCAAAAATAAATTATTAAATTATTAAATTATTGAATTATTAAATTATTAACTTATTAAATTATTAACTTATTAAATAAATAAATAAATTAATTAATTATAGCGATATACTATTCCAAAGATCTGAGCAATGCCTTCCCCGCATGAGTGGGTACCGCTCGAGTCAAATCCAGAGACGCTTACTTCCTTTGTACGCGGCCTGACTGATTCAAATGCCTTAGAGTTGTATGACGTGTTTAGTCTTGAAGAGCCGCCAGAGTATATACCTCGACCGATATACGCTCTTTTGCTTGTCTTCCCAGTGTCAAAGGCGCGGGAGCAGTTAATGGCCGAGCAGGACCGCGGCCGCCCACCGTATTCTTACAACAGCAGTGGTCCAGAAGACACAGAAGAGGATGCAATTTGGTACCCACAAACTATACCAAATGCCTGTGGAACTATTGGCCTTTTACACGCTCTTTCAAACGGCCAAGTTCCAGAGCTAATTGGTTTGTTTTCCTTTTGTACTCTGCTACAACGCTAACGTGTAGGCGATTCACCACTGGCAAAGTTTATTCAAGAAATTAAATCCAAGTCTTTAAAAGACCGCGCTGCTGCTTTTGAAAATTCTTCTATTATTGCACAATTACATACACAGGTTGCCCAGCAAGGCGATACAAGGCCGCCAGAACCAGGAGAGGACGTCGATCTGCATTACGTGGCTCTCGTTAAGGGCCGAAGCTCTAACAAGATTTACGAAATGGACGGCCGACGTGCTGTTGGTCCCGTCGTGAGGGCGACACTGCCCGAAGGTGAAGATCTCGGCGGGCCTACGTCATTGGCAGTCGTCCGTGAATTTGTCGATGCAGAGCGTGATAATCCACAATTTTCTATGAGCTTTAGTCTTCTGGCTCTGGCTCCTTCGAGCTAGAGCGCGTGAAACGAAATTTAAATCGGAGGTTTCCCTCCTTTTAATCGAGTCTTTCAATCTATATGTATCCAAAAAAATCTACACTGCAGAAGCCGCATTCAACGGCAAAGCAATATTTTGTTGCCGCTAAATCCTCTACTGAGATCAGAATAAATGGTTTTTGTTTTCAATTACCATATCATCTCCGCACTATCTACCTTAATCTCCACCGTTTTTTACTCAACCCTTGCATCCCATTCCAAACTTTTCTTTAGTAAATATTCACCAGTCAAAAGACACAGATAAAAACGATTGCTTTCCACCTCAAGCGTACCCGGCTAAAACACGCAAAGTCAAAGAAATGCACAGTCAAAGAAATGCGCCGACTGTACATTCGACAATAGAATAAAAGCTTGGCCGGGAGCTCAGTCCTTTTTTGATCAAGGCTGTTTCCGAAACTAAAATAATTTTCCAAGTTTCGGTTTATCCCGCACTTGAACAGACGCAGGAATCAAGCTGATTTTAAAAGCCATGACAAAAAAAAGAACATAATATATAAATAAATCCTGAAACGACTAAACCAACGTAAACCAACCCTTAATCAAATATCGTCCGCTCCCCATCCATTCCGGCCAATCGTGACTTGTTCGCCAGGCTTGAACGCGGGCATACCCAGGTAAGGGCACGATGAGCATCGGAAAGCATCGCCGAGGTAGCAGCTACCACAGCTAGAAACCGGCTTCCCTGGTTTTGTAAAATCCACCTCTGACTGATCCATTCCCAAAGAGCTCAGGCTTACTGCCGCCTGCGTTGTGGCCCGTGCATTCTCCTCCTCTTCTTCCATCTCACGCAGGCCACAGGTACAGTTCTTGCACGCCTTCTTCTTTTTTCCCGGCTTCGGTTTACATTCTGGAGGCTGCACAACAGGCCGAAACGAATCCATATCGTCTAAGAAGGTGTCCTCGTCTATTAAATCATCGTCATCTCCTTCATTTTCATCATCAATGGAGAGGCCTAAAGCCGCCATCCGTGAGTGCGAAGAGCCATTCTTGTTCAGCTGCCTTTGCTGGCGTAGTGGCACAGCCGTCGCTGCCGCCTCTTCTGGCTTTGTCAAGTAAAGCAGACCAGCCTTCTCCTCGGCAACAAAGCCAGACATAATAGCAGCAGTCCGTAAGGCGTTGCTCTCAGCCGACACGACTAAACTTTTGCCCATTTTTAGAGCCGATTTGATTTTTGGTAAAAGCGAGATAAACTGCTGCATATCATTTTCGTCAGCAGCAACATAAATGTGATCGTATTTCTGCGGCGGCAATTGCGCTATACCCATTTGAACACGGTCAATCATTTGTAACTCTTGCCGCTCGGGAAAGGCTTTCATCAGCTGCTCCAGCTGTTGGGCTTCTGTAGCAAAAGCAGCAGTAGCAAGTATGAGGCCCTGACCCCGCGCTGATTTTGCGGCCGCCAGCCTTGCTTGTGAGTTGTTCATTTGTGCAGAGGTAGTGTCCCTGCTGTCGAGCAAAACTACCGTCATTTCGTGACTAGCGGAGACTGATGATGGCCTCGTTTTTGCCTGGCGCAAACAGTCTTTTAAAAGATCACTCACTAATTATACAATTTTTTCTTTTTCGTTTCTTGTATGTCTTATTACTAATGATGAATTTGCGATGGTCGCCTAAGGAATAAGAGACGTTTGATACGCTAATGCCTATTTGTAAATATCTATTAGTAATGAATGAGTAATATATCAGCAATAGCTTTACGTAATATAATATAATAGCAAATAGTGACCTATTAACCCTAACCCTTGGTCGTAATTATAAAAACATTTCAACCATGTTGCTGGTAACAACCTTGGTTATCAATAATTGAGGCACTACAAGTAGAGATTAACTTTTACACTTGAAAAATTGCTAATAGAGAGAATCCGCATAGACAAGTGTTGTCCAAACAATCATATTAGTATTATCCGTTTTTTTAGCTCTCCTCGCCATCGCCATCGCCATCGCCATCGCCTTCTGCGTCGACCTGTTTGGCTTCCTGTCTCCGTTTCTGCCACTCTTGTGCCATAGCCATCATCTTCAGCATCTTACCAGAGCCCTCATCGCGATCTCCAGGGAAGATATAGTCATGGTACTCCTCTGAAGAGCCATCTTGAAGGCGCCGACGCTTAGTCACTACCCGTGGCAATTGCGCTTTCACTCTAGCCTCGGATTCCTTGTTGCCGTGTACGCTCTCAAAGGCCTGCCAGGCTTCCAGCAGCACAAGACGCTCCTCCCGTAGTCGTAAATCGCGCAGACGCTCTTGCGCTTTGACAAAGACCCGGCGAGCCCTCTCGATGGCTGTGGGTGAAGCTTCGTCTTCACGCTCTGGTTCTTCGTCATCGTCCTCCATGTGTGATACTTCAAAGTTGGCAAAACTGACCCAAACTTTAACATGATTTGTACGCTCCAGAAGCCTTTCGTACAGAGCCCGAGCACGCTCATACTCGTCTTGCTCAAACTCATAGTCGATGTACGCCTTCCACACTGCCTCGGGCATTTCTAATACAGGCTGGGCAATGGCTAAATCGAAAACGGCCCGGGTCCTCTCCTCATCGCCCAGCCGAGCTTCCAACGAGGCAAATCCAATCCAGGCTAGGCAGTGCGAAGGATCGTACTCCAACCATTTTTCGTACAGTGTACGACAGCGATCAAACTCTTTTAAATCGTCCTCAAACTTTATATAACCGCTAAACAGTTTTGGCTTGGGGCACTGGCCGATGGCCTGGCCAAGGGCTTTACGGGCACTCGGCAAATCCTCCCTGCGTAAACAAAACTGAGCAAAATTCAGCCAGACTTTAGCAAACGTAAATTTTTTATGGGGCACTAGTCGCAAACACTGGCGGTACACCTGCCGAGCCCTATCGAAATCCTGTGTCGTTGTTTCCTCATACAGGGCGTAAAAGAGCCAGAGGTAAATGTACCTTCGCCAGTGCCTTTTTTCCTCTGTCGGGGGCACCTGTGCTACTGCCCGCTCATACACGTCACGCACACGCTCAGGATCAGCACCAGCACTCTCCTCCAGCGCAGCTAAATCAAACCAAGCGTCGTAATTGCGAGGAGAGGTCCGCACTTCATTCTCATACCCGACTCTGCGTTTGCCAATGACCACCTGCTCAATACCCTCACGGTCCCCGTACTGCTTTTCAAACTGGGTATACTCCCTGTACAGTGTTTGGCTTTGGCCACGAGGCAGCTGGTCGAGAGCGTAGCGGAAGATGACTCGAGCCCGCTCGAGTTCGCGTTGCCGTGCTTCAAACAGGGCAAATCCAATGTAGACACGTTCATCAGTGTGCTCCTTCAGCGTATCAATAGCCAGAGTAAAGACCTGCCTGACTGCGTTTAGATCACCAATTTCCTCTTCAAAGTGAGCCCACCGCAGCCAGTTGCGTGGCTGCGGGTGTACTATTGTAAGCCTCTCGTATATACTACGAGCCTTGTGTGGCTCACCGTACCGCCGCTCGAGCCGTACGTAATTGAGCCAGACAGACTCGTCAGGCTCCCACTGCATCCATCGCTCGTATATCTGCCGCACACCGGCAGTATTGCCCAGCGTCTCCTCCATGTATACGTACTTGTACCATAACTTATCGACCCGTGGCAGTATCGTTACCGCCCGATCAAACAGGTTCCGTGCATGGTTTATGTTTCGCGTCCGCATCTCTGCGTCAATGTACTTGATCCATACTTGCACTTTAGTCGCGTGCTGCAGGAGAGCACGCTCAAAGACACTGCGGCCTCGAGCGTACTGATCGTGCTCAAACTCCCAAAGCGCATACTGCGTCCACGTGTTGGGGTTCTCTGCCTTGCGTCTAATGTACGTCTCAAAGGTATTGCGCTGCCGAGCCATTTCGTCCAACAGCTCATCTTGGTCAGCCAAAGCCAGAGCGCGTCCGTCAGTGTCGGGTTTTGTCTCGCGCCTCTCAAAGGACTCTCGTAAAAGCTGCTCCGCCGAGATCTGACGATTAGAATACTGCTCTCCATTGGGGAACTTGAAAAAGAAAAAGAAGGAAAAGAAGGAAAAATAAAAGAGAAAAAAAAATAATATATATATATCTCACCTGAACAGGCGCAGGCGCCTTGTTCTTGACACGCGGAGGACCGCGTTCCGACATGGCGGTGTCTCTGCTGTAGGGCAAACTGACTCTACGCTTGCTGACTTGATTGTAGGGTGGTAATTATTATTCTCCAGCTGAAATTGCTAATAAAACCATGGAAACAAATTATATATGAATATATAATGTTCTACAATTATTGTTTTATTTTGCCAATATTATTATTATACCTGCCAATTTTGATAATTTATTATTTATTATTTTTAATGATTCAATTATTCAATTATTTTTGATAGTAATAGTTTAAATATTCAATAATTTAATAATTTAATAATTTAATAATTTAATAATTTAATAATTTAATAATTTAATAATTTAATAATTTAATAATTTAATAATTTAATAATTTAATAATTTAATAATTTAATAATTTAATAATTTAATAATTTAACAATTTAATAATTTAATAATTTAATAATACGTCTTGAACGGCACTCTCAATGTCCGACAATGACAGACGAGGCAGAGGAAATGGCAGACGTCGGCCTGCAACTGCCATTTCAGCTCGAACTGCTTCGCGAGATTCATGAGCAGGAAGGGTTAGTTGTGGCAGCGCGCGGCCTTGGCCTTTTGCAGATGGTCGCCACACTGTTGCACGCGTATGACAGAGTGGGAAAGCTCGTGATTCTTGTCGGCGCAGATGCTCGGGAGAACGAGTACATTGGCGAGGCAATGGCCATGCAAGCGGAGGCGGCACAAGTGTCTGCTTTCCCAGAGCCAAAAGGAGCCAATGGCAGCGCAGCAAACGGATCTACTTTACACCGTAAAGGCCTCCGAGTCATAAACAACGAGTCAATGTCGGTAGAAAAGCGGGAGCAGTTGTACAAACTGGGCGGCATTTTCAGCATTACTAGCCGGATTCTTGTTGTAGATTTGCTGACGAGTATATTGCCGCAGTCCAGTGTCACTGGTCTCGTTGTCCTGCACGCGGAGAAGGTGACGGCTGCTTCAATGGAGGCCTGGATTATGCGTATCTTTCGCAGGCAGTCGGAAGACGGATTCATTAAAGCCTTTTCCGAAACACCAGAGCCTTTTGTGACCGGGTTTAATCCGCTGGCGAATATGCTGAGGAACCTTTTCTTACAAAACGTTTACCTCTGGCCCCGATTCCATATCGGCGTATCGGCCAGTCTGGACGCGGGCAACGGACAGGTCATTGAACTCGATGTGGCAATGACGGAGCGAATGCGTGAAATACAGCACAACTTGATTGAATGCACAGAGGCAACTATAAAGGAAATCAAACGGCTCAATTCTGGTGTTGTAGACTTGGACGAGGGAGAGGAGAATCAGGACTCTTGGAGTATGACATCATCAGCACTTCATCGGCAGTTTGATTTAGTTGTGCAACGGCAACTTGACCCAGTTTGGCACCGTGTCTCCTTTAAAACGCGTCAGTTATGCAGAGATCTTACCGTACTGCGTAACTTGTTTCAATACTTGCTGTGCTATGACTGTGTAGATTTTTTACGAGTGGTGGAGACTATAATTGCCGCTAATGCTCACGATGGAATCCACCGTGTTCAGTCGCCCTGGGTCCTGATGGACGCCGGTCAACGCGTCTTTCAGCTGGCACGTGATCGCGTTTATGAGCAGCCAAGTACCAACAGTGCAGGAGCTGGACAGGGCCGTCAGGATACAGCTCCAGTCCCGGTACTTGAGCCGTTGCCAAAGTGGCAAATGCTGGCTGACATTATGCAGGAGGTAGAGGTCAATTTACAGATGCATCCGCCTCCACCGTCCTGCTCTCGCACTACTCTAATCATGTGCGGCGACGAACGTACGGCGAGGCAGATTCGGGAGTACCTGCAAAGCTGTACCCTAACGAGCAATAACGACGGGGACCGTGAGCCTTTAGCACAGGATAATGTACTGCGTGAAAAGTATACCGATTTTTTGGTCTGGAAAAACACATTATTGAAAATGAGGAAAGCTCATTTTGGCAGTAGTGCGAATAGCGCCTGGTCCGCTGCTTCTCAGGCGGCAGCAAGTGCAACTACAAATTCCAGTGCAAATATAGTGCCTCGATCAGCTGCTCCACCGAATAAACGTAGACGGGTACGGGGCGGCGGAGGCAACTCGGCTTCTCAAGTGCCTTCACGGCCACCAGTAGTAACTTTGCAGGACGAAATATCACAGTTTGAAGCGATAACAATGAACCTTAGACCCTCTGATGCAATGGCCGGCCAAGAAGTAATGGACGAGTATTACGAACTGCTGGATCAGGACAGCCTTGTGGTCGTTTTGCCCTTTGATGGAGACATGGATTTCCGAGCACTGACTGAACTACAGCCGCACTGTGTCGTCATGTACGATCCCGACGCCAGTTTTGTACGCAGAGTCGAAGTTTACAGAGCAGGGCAGCAGGCGCACTATGATGTTCGCCTGTACTTTATGTACTATGGCGGCTCAATGGAGGAGCAACGGTACCTGTCGGAAGTTCGGCGGGAGAAGGATGCGTTTACTCGCTTGATCAGGGAGAAAGCAGAGCTGGCTCTGACGCTCAAGACGCCAGCGGAGCTGGTTGGGAACGATGCACTCGACGCTCAAGACCGGTTTTTCCATACATTAAATACTCGCATTGCTGGGGGCGGAAGGGTAAAGGCAAGTGCTGAACCTCCGCGTGTAATTACGGATATTAGAGAAGTGAGGAGCTCATTGCCCGCACTTTTAGATGGCCGCGGAATGATTGTAATACCGTGTCAGCTGATTGTCGGTGACTATATAATTGCACCTGACTTGTGTATCGAAAGAAAGTCTGTAAAGGACTTGATTCAATCACTAAACAGTGGGCGACTGTACTCGCAGTGTGAGATGATGCTGGCGCATTACGCAACGCCAATACTGCTTATAGAGTTTGGGACCAACAAGTCATTTGCCCTCGAGCCTTTTATAGATCTCTCTGGCGGCATTGGACAATCAGATTTGCAAACAAAGCTCGTCATGCTGAGTCTAGCATTTCCACAGCTTCGTATTATTTGGTCTTCAAACCCTGAGCAGTCGGCGCAGATTATTGAGGACACGAAGAGATTGTACGATGAACCTGACCTGCACAAGGCAGTCTCTGCCGGCGTCGAGCCTGGTCAGGATGCCAGTGGGACCATGAACGAAGCCGCCGTAGGCCTCATGAAAGCCATGCCCATGATGTCGTCTCGGAACTTTCGAAACGTTGTATATGACAAGGAGATTCACAACGTCCGAGACTTTGTTAATGCTCCGGAAGCAAAGCTGGTAGAGATTCTTGGGCCCGAAGCTGGCCACACGCTGTACAAGTTTTTCAATCTCGATGCCCGGTCGACTTGAGATTACACGATTCGGCAGAGTAGCATTTATCAGTTCTGGTCGCAACTCCGATCATAAACGGGGTTGCAAACAGAAATTGGGGCTTGGCGTGGGCCGATGCCAATTGAAGTCTTTAACTTTTGCCCAACAGTTTTCCGGCTAGAGTTAGAGCTTGCCTCCCGTACATAAATGTCCTACATTATCGCCGAATGGCTGAAACACGAGGCCATGGCTATCCTCAATTATAGGATTACTGCGACAGTCAATTCGGAAAGTTGTATTCTGGGTTTCGTGTACTCGCAACTGTTCCTTGTTAGCATTGGTGCGAATACTTTTGAGCCGTAAATGGTTCGCCTTTGAGATGGATTCGGCGTTTTCCGACTGCAGAATTGAGAAAAGAGAAAGCAGGCTTGCATGAGAGAAGTCAAGACTACTTGACCAGGAGAAAAATCAAAAGTAACACGATTGGGATGATAAGCGTCTATACTACATGTGATGAATAATGATGGACAATATTTGTAAAGAATGGAGAAGCAACCGAGGCAAAGATGTAGCACTCAAAAGCAATATAGGAATGGGAGAAAAAAGTCAAAAGGAAACCTAAACAAAATAAAATAAAACAATGTAAATTAAAATAATGTAAATTAAAATAATGTAAATTAAAATAATGTAAAATAGATGTTACCTGGTGGCAGGTTGCAGTAATTGTAGAATCTTGTGCGCCAGTAAGATGCACTGCCGCCTTGGCAGACTCGTCGACAAATTCACAAGTGCACCGTATTAATCCCTTAATATGCACAGCAGCCAAAGAGGCTTCCGCAACGACCTTAATATCACAGTCAGCCATATCTTGAAGCACCAACTGTGTCTGTGTATCCAATCGTTCGTGTACCGATTTATCGTTGCGATAATGGGCCAAGCGCAGTACATGCAATGACGCCTCACGTTCAGGCAAGGCATTGCCCACAGACTGCTCTTTTACTTTTTGCTCATGTACCGTTGGCACTGATTCCGTGGCGGTAGTCTGCGCAAACCGAAACTTGGGTTTTTGGTAATAAGCGGCCTTGTGCCGGGAAAAGGCGTCGAGTAGAGCGTCGAGTGACTACAGTCAGAGTTTAAATGGTCCATAATATTATAGTCAGAAATAAGAAAAATCATAAAATCACAAGTGCGCACAAGCATACCTGAGAGCACTGCTTCAGCCCAAAAGGCACGAGACGCGGGACCGCATCGTTCAGCTCTGCTCTTAATTCCGCAATTTGTGGCACAATTTCCGCAGTCAATATTCCGGAATTGTCTCCCGCCTCGTCAATGTCAGATAATTCGTCAAGGCGACGACGCAAAAGTGCCACTTTTCCTCGAAACTCACGCGTAAACGCGTCCTCCTGCCGCGGCATTCTCTGGTGTCACAATGCCTCAAGTCTCCTCATTTTATACCATGGTCACGTGACTCATATATTAAATTTTAATCAGATAAATTCGGCACGTGACCTGGTCACGTGCCAAAGTTATCTGATTGAGCTTTAATTCATAAAATTCTGTCCGCGAACGGTCAGTGTGCACAATGTCTTTAGCAGAGACCGAAAAAGTCGAAGGCGGCGGGTACGATCGTGGTCTTTGAGCCACTGTCAATTGTTCATTTGCGTCATACTTTCTTCTCCAATGTTTTCCCCGCTAATAAAAGGTCTTTACTGCTCGCTTGGCAAGTTCGCGATCGGCCGGTACTGGTCGTAGGAGGCGGAGAAGTGGCCTCTGGCCGCGTGCAAAAGCTGCTTGTGGCCGATGCGAGAGTAACGGTAGTGTGCCCAATTGTCAAGAGCCCGGAAATTCAGAGCTATATCTCCTCTGGAGCAGTGAGGCATTTGCAACGTGAGTTCATGCCTGAGGATTTGAATGGCGCCGCCATAGTAATGACAGCGATCGATGACGGCAACGCCAGCCGAGAGGTTTTCAAGCTGTGCAGGCAGCATAAAATCCCGGTGAACGTGGCAGACGTTCCGAGCGAATGCGATTTTTATTTCGGCTCAGAAATTCGGGATGGCCCGCTTCAGATTATGGTATCCACCAATGGCAATGGTCCAAGGGTCGCGCGTTTAGTGCGCCAGCGGATCGAGCAGGCTCTTCCTCCTAATGCGGGGAAGGCTATTAAAAATGTGGGGCGGCTGCGTGAGAAATTGCGAGAACGTTGCCCGGAAGCTGAAGCGTCGGGACGACGCATGAAATGGTAAGTTTAAACTGTGCGGGACTCTTAGATTGAGATTTGATGATTGTTTGATGTCTATAGTATGAATTTAATTGCCATGATTTATCGGTTTATTCCTTATGGCAAGCTTGTATCCGTTTATGCGGTCTTTTGACTCAATGTTTTCTTTTAATTTATAATATCTGTTTATCTATGGTCCCTTTGATACGCTTGCTTCTAACAATATCTAGGATGTCGGCCGTTTGCGATACGTGGAACCTGTCTGAGCTTGAAACTCTAACAGAGCCACAAATGGATTTTTTAGTTGATTCATTTGAGCGCGATATTGTGCCGGAGCCTGCATGGCGCACTCTTCAGCGGCTTGCTACAATTGCCGCTTTTCCTGCTGGGATGATGCTGTATGAGATTCCAACTTTTCACCTTGGTTTGATAATTTTGACATGCTGAGGTTTTTTCACGCTTCAATTGTGCGTTGTCTATTTCTAACTGTTTCCATCAAGTTGTATCATTTGATTTGGCACGACTATATTTTGACTTCTCGCTATTTTATTCTAATATTTTCCTTTCTGTAGCAAAATAACTCAACACCTCTTTATTATTCTGACTAGTGCTAATGCAAGTGGCCTGGCTTTGGCGCGGCGCCTGTTCCGACGAATTCATTAGGCACTTTTGCTTTGGTTTGAATTATTCGGGATATATCGCGGTATATAATAATGTATATATGTGGCTCAAAAAATAATAAACGATCAGTAGAACAAGCCGTATAAAGTATGAAAGATGTGTTGAAGAGACCAGCCAAGCAAGCACAAAGCAGCAATTAATAAATTGCTGTGATAGAACCGTAATATCACACGTGACATCGAATGCTTCCCAGAAGAATCACTTGTATTTATGGTAGAGACACGACCCAACAAGTATCGTTTGTTTGATATTTATTTGAGAATTATTTTTTGTCAATTATTTTGCAACGCAATTATTTTGCTTTTTAATATAATATGTGACTATTTCAAAGCAATAATCGCGTCAAGAGATTTTGTGGAGAAGCTGTTGCAATACACGGCAGCCAATAAAATAGGACTCAATGGGCTGGCTATAATGAAATACGTGGTATCAGGTACAGCTGCGAGCCTGGCAGTTGCCATATTGCATCTCTATGTGGCTCCCTTCACAAAAGTAGAAGAGTCATTTGCACTACAGGCTGTCCATGATTTCATACTATGGTTTCGCGGCGAACTGCCACTGTCAAAGGTAGATATCGCTGCTTTTTCTCTGGTCTTGGCCCAGCACTGACTCCTCAGTTTGATCACTTGACTTTCCCTGGCGCTGTTCCCCGGTCTTTTTTGGGGCCTTTGCTGATCTCTGCTGTGGTGAACCCTTTCGCTATCGTATTCGACCTGAATGGCTTGTCATTGCAATTCGCTGCCCGCTTGGCCGTGGCGGGTTTCAATTGCATCGCTATTGGAGTGCTCGCACAGGCATTGCAAAAAGGGTTTGGTGCGACTACAGCTCGATTCTACATTGCCCTTCAATGCACCCAATTTCACTATATGTTTTACGCGTCTCGAACGTTATACAACTTTATGGCTCTTCCATTTGGTATGATTTTGACACTAATGTTTAATTTGTACAGTTGTGTTAGAGTTCTTGCACCGCTTCTTCAAGTTCATTTTTGTGCTTTTTTTTTTGTTTTGCTTTGTTTCTCTTTTA
This sequence comes from Novakomyces olei, assembly GCA_016906335.1. NCBI lineage: Eukaryota > Fungi > Ascomycota > Novakomycetes > Novakomycetales > Novakomycetaceae > Novakomyces > Novakomyces olei. The sequence goes on from JADEYG010000009.1 coordinate 1,427,784, forward strand.
TTTTTATTTTTTATTCTTTTTTATAGCTTCATATGCAGCTCCGTTACATTTTGTTAGCGCTCACCCTTATGTTTTGTCCTTTGCAATTCTTGAATGAACCTATTCTGATCGTCGACAGTCACGTTGGCCTATTCGTTTTACCTTCGTGAACAGGCTCAGACGGCAATTGCATTACTTTGTTTGGCCGCGGTCGCTTTTCGTGCAGAGATTGCAGTAGTTGCGCTGCTACAAAGTGCCATTGCAGTCTACAGTCGCAATATAACTATAGCACAGGCCTTGCGAGCTGGAGCAATTGCAAGCTTTGCCACATTAGCACTCATTGTCCCCTTGGACACCTTTTTGTGGCGAGCAAGCAGGCCGCTATGGGCGGAAGCTCATTCTTTTGTGTTCAACGTGTTACACGGCAAAAGTGCGGCCTGGGGTACTGAGCCGCCCACGTACTATATACTGCAAATATTTAGGCTTCTCCTTAATCCAATAGCAGTTGCCGGATGCCTTTTCGCCATAACATATCTTGGCTCTATTGCGGGCAAGTTGCGCAGTCTGGCTGTTCTTAATTTTGCTTTTATTGCAATATATTCGCTCTTGCCTCATAAAGAATGGCGATTTATAGTATACACCGTGCCTGCTTTTACCAGCAGTGCAGCCTTTGCGTTTTCTTTTCTGTAAGTTTTGATGATTATTTTCAAGATTCTTGTTTGATTAAATGGAACTGATTTCATTCAGCTCCAAACGCAAATCACGCATTGCACTGGCAGCAAAGTTCTGTATTTATACATCTATTTGTACGAGTGCGTTGTTGGCAGGAGCCATGTTGGCTATTTCTAGCATGAATTATCCAGCAGGCTATGCCTTGCAGACTCTGCCGCTTCTCGATACCAGGCCGGACGTGAAAGTTTTTGCTGACACTTGGTCTTGTATGAATGGGATTACGCTATTTGGTGGAGACGAACTGCCAAAAAGCTGGATCATCGACCGTACAGAAGGTCCCAGCACAAGCACTCCACGGTTCTTTGCGGATTTCGACTGGATCATAACGCATGAACCGGATTCGCTGCTTGTAAATGTGGGCTTTTCACAATCAAATCCAGACTATGTGCAATACTATCCCGTGTGGAGCGAACCGGGATTCGTCGGGTTGCGATCTATCGCGAAAAGTGTGAAGTCAGCTCGTTCATTGAAAGGCATTTCCTTTCGTCGCCCAGCAGTATATCTGCTACTCAACACTAATGCTGACCAATGGTTGAGTATTGCATCTCGTGCATGGGAAAAGAAACTGCAAAGGAACGGTATTGCAACTGCAGATGCAGCGAAAGAATATTTTGAAACTATCAAGAGCAGTGACGCAGTCCTTCCGCCAGATTTAAACTACCGCATAATTTGGCCACGGCAATTAGTGGCTCTTGATTTTTTCGAGTCGCGTGTCAACCTGCACGTTGATGAGTTTGGCATTATTGAACACGTTACAATTGGATAATTGTGACGCAGAGTGAAGTAGAGCATTTAGTCAGGTAAATAAATAATTAGACAAATAAATAATTAGACAAATAAATAAATAAATAAATAAATAAATAAATAAATAAATAAATAAATAAATAAATAAATAAATAAATAAATATAATTGTAGAAATAATCAAATTAATAATAATACAATAATGATATGAAATTACTTGTCATAGTTTGTTGTCTGCCTGACAAGCAATGTTATAAGCCTTTCTTATCAATCCGAAAACAGTAATGACGTCAGTAAATCGGCTCGAGCTTAAAGCTTAAAGGAGGGCGGCAGAGCCGTTTGGAGTAAACACAAAAAGATATTCGACTTTGAATTGGATCCAATTATACTTCATAATCGTCGCCTTCATAATATATACGCTCGCGCCTTTTATATTCAATCAAATATAAACTATATGAGTACGAATTTCGTGCAATACTACAGATCTTTACTATGGAGACCCTCCCTTTATCTCGAATAGTACTGTGCGTATCATAGTATACTCAATATACTATGACCAAATCTGTAACCACTAATATATGTGTATATAAATAACGCGAGCCGGCCGTTCCGCACCCATATAAAACCCCGGGAGGAATCAGCTCGACTACTACCGACAATGCCGTTCTTCCCACCTGCTTCTACACTGAGCTCAGTGCTGGCTGGAGCCAGCACTGGCGACGCGGCTGATGCGAGCAGCAAGTACTGGATTGCTTCCGTAACTGAAGACGCTAAAGGCCTGGCCAATGATGCAAAGGCCAAAGCCAAAGAGGCAGAAGCGAAAACGAGTGCGGAATTGAAGGAATTGCAAGGAAAGGCCGATGACCAGCTGAGCGATGTAAAGACAGATATCAAGCAACATGGGCCTTTTGGCAAGATTGAGATGTATTCTGGAAAGTACTATGTCGCGTGCATGATGGGTATGGATTCGTAGTTTTGACTCACAATCATTCTAACATTATAGGCGGACTTTTGGCTACGGGTAGGGTTTTGTGTACGCGTGCAATTTTAACCAGTAGGCTCAACGCATTGGGCGGTGACCCCATTGGATCTGGTCAAATGCCGTAAACAGATCAGTCCGGATCTTTACAAGTCCAATTTCGATGGATGGAAGAAGATTATTGCGCAGGACGGGTTCCGTGGAATCTACACTGGCGGAAGTAAGTTTTCCCGCTTTTTGTTTCTCAATTGCAGCGTTCGTGTGGAAGCTTGTTTTGCCTTGTACTTTGTAGCAGTTTATGTGCTTGTGCCGTATATTTCGCAACGGGATTACAATGTCTCCTGTTGGTCCAATTCGTCATAATTCATTAATTCTTTCTTTCTTTCTTTCTTTATTTATTTCTTTATCTGTTTGTTTATTTTTGTGAATTCTAGTCATACCTCGTTTGGACTCGCTTTTTTTGCGTGCACTTTGTGGCGGACAATCAACGCATCATTCACAAATAGTTACTTACAAACAGTGCCGACGTATATCGGTTACTCGTTCCAGGGTGCTGGAAAGTACGGGTTCTATGAAATTTTCAAAAAGATGTACTCGGATATCATTGGCGAGGAGGCGGCCATCAAGTATCGTACTGGAATCTACCTCGCTGGCTCTGCTTCCGCTGAGGTTATCGCTGATCTCATGCTTTGTCCTTGGGAGGCTATCAAAGTCCGCATGCAGACTTCGATTCCTCCATTCGCTAAAACTACACGGGAAGGATGGGCCAAGATTACGGCTGCCGAGGGTATTGGAGGCCTTTACAAGGGCCTGTCTCCCCTCTGGGCTCGACAAATCCCTTACACGGTATGTTTGTGACATAGAGCCTTTGGTGCCTCTTTTTCTTTGTTGCTAACGTGAAATTTTAGATGATGAAATTTGCCTCGTTTGAAACAATTGTGGAACATATTTGGAAACGGATCCCCGGCAAGAAGAGTGACTATTCTAAAGGCTATCAAATCGGCGTGTCTTTTGTGGGCGGATACATGGCAGGCATTCTGTGTGCTATTGTCTCGCACCCGGCCGACGTTGCTGTTTCTAAGCTGAATGCAAACAAGCTGCCGGGTGAGACTACTGGATCTTGTTTGAAGCGTGTATATGGTGAAATTGGGTTCCGTGGATTCTGGGCCGGCCTGTCCACACGTATTGTCATGGTGGGCACTTTGACAGGTCTTCAATGGCTCGGCTACGACTCCTTCAAAGTCTATTGCGGTCTGCCTACTACGGTATGTTTTGAACTATATTTGATCAATGGTATGCTAACTAGTACAGGGATCTCAGGCACCGCAAAAGTAGCTAGAAATTTAGCTCGATATAATTTGATTTTGTCTAAAGTGTACTGAAGTTACAGAAATATTCGTTAGTTCTTATTTTTATTTTCATTTTATTCATTTTTTCCTTGCAAAGAATTGGGCCGAAAAACGCGTGAATGTGCGTAAATAAAGCTAGCTTATATGGCGCGTGAGTTTATATATTAGAACACAATTGTAGTATGGTTAGAGGCCTTTTCGATCAACAGATTTAGGTAGACGGACATTGGAATTGTCACTGTAAAAGAGGTCAAATTTGCGCATGTAATGTAGTATATTGGTATACCTCAAGTTCGAGTCGTTCCTTGTGTCTTCTTTCTACAATTCTTTTGCCAGTACTTCAATCTCTGGCAAGTTTTTTAATTTCCTGTTAGCGTTTATGTTTATGTTTGTCAAGATTCTTTTCATCTATACCGCTAGATTATATTCATACTCGATTCTGCTGATGGATTTCGACCACATATCAACGCCATACATCAAAGCTTGACTTTGTGTGGGACGGCGTCAATATAGAAAGGCCATCTTTATAGCTGTTAAAATAGGCATAATCAAGCAATTGCGATGGCTTTTGGAAACAGCTTGCGTACAAACATCTTTGCGGATTCGAAAACCGCCGCCCGCGTCAAGGCCTTCAAAAATTACCTAAATGGGCGAAAGTGACGCGAGGACAAATAATGATTAAAAACATAAAAGATCACCAACGCAAGCATCGACCAATGAGAAGCTAGAATATACAGGCAAGGCGACCGTTGTTAAGAGGATTACAGCAGTAAAAGATGAACAATTGATGAAACTAGGCCAGACTACAAAAGGTAGAGCACGTCAAACTCTAATGCTGTTTGAGCGGTGTTTTAACACTGTCTTTGCAATTGCAATTGCTCTTGCAAAGGTACGCGGGAAGCTCGATAAGAGGATACTGTGCAGAAATGCTCTTGACTTTAATATACGGTTGGTTTAGCTTTCTCTGATAATAATAAACATGGTGCACCATACTTTACAGCTACAGCACTAAGGGGTTATTGCGCACAAAAATTCCCAATCCCCATATTACTTTAAAACCGAGTCGGAAAAGTCGAAGTTTCTGCTTATATTTATATATTCCTTTACACTTTATAATGTGCATTATATGTGGCAGAGGAGCAAGGAACGCCCAAAGACAAAAGTAATATAATATAATATACAACACACAATACTACTTGGAATAATAACCACGGCAACAAAAGGATCAAGTGACAAAAAACCTCAGCAGAGTCCGTTCAACTCAAAAGAAGGCCTGGTATTTACTGTGAGGAGGAACAGTCTTGTTAGAGAAAGATGCTCTCCGCCTCGGTGAACGCTTCACGCTCAATTGCGTCCGCAGCTCGTCTCAGCGGAGCGATTGCCTCGGCTTCAGCCGGAGCTTCCGCAGGACAGAGCCGTCGGTCAATGGCGACTCTCCGTGAGATTGAAGCTCGTCTGAAATCCATCAAGAACATTGAAAAGATCACAAAGACAATGAAAACGGTGGCTTCCACCAAATTGGCTCGTGCTCAACGTGCAATGGACGCTGCTAAGCTCTACGGTGAGGGAGCTAACCGTGTGTATGAAAAAGCGGAAACAAAGATCCCGGAAGAAGGCAAAACGCTTTACGTGACAATCTCTTCGGACAAGGGTCTCTGCGGAGGTGTTCATTCGCAAGTGAGCCGTTTCACTCGTCGTGAAGTGCAGCAGGAGCCTGAAGCCCGAGTAGTGGTCTTGGGCGACAAGGCACGTGGCCAACTGACGCGGATGTTCCCACAAAATCTGAGTTTGGCCTTCAATAATGTAGGCAAAGACGTGCCGACGTATGCGGACGCACAGGCAGTTGCGGATGAGATCATCAAGTCCGGATTGGACTTTGAAAAGATTCGTATCATCTACAATTCGTTCCAAAGTGCCATGTCGTACAATCCTGCTATTATTGAGACCTACTCTGAGGAAGCTTTCCAGAACTCTATCAATTTTGGAGCTTATGAGATTGAGGACGAAGTGCTGCAAAATCTACGTGAATTCTCTCTCGCCAACAGCATCTTTTGGGCTCTTGTCGAGGGCCATGCCTGTGAAATTTCTGCTCGCCGCAATGCTATGGACTCGGCTTCCAAGAACGCTGGCGACATGATTGAGCGCTTTAGCATTCTGTACAATCGTCAGCGCCAGGCCGTTATCACCAACGAGCTGATTGATATTATCACCGGTGCCTCTGCTCTGTGAGAGGGTTGAGTGTAGAAAAGTAGTATTTAATATACAGCTTGAAAATTGAATTTGCAACTGATTAGTATGTGTATACACGTGGCCAAAAAAAAGCGCAATTGTCATTAAATCTGCAGTAGCCAACAAGCATTATATATAAAGTGGGTAAGAAGTTGGATACTGCAAACAATTCCACAATCACGTTGATTTGCTCTAATCTATCCTGTATCATTTAGAGACAACATCAAACTGATAACAAAATTGTATTGGGCATTCTATTTCTGCGGCCACTAACGGCCCTCCTACTCACACAAAGTCACCACTCCCAATCCGCGTCGACGTCATTTGCCCAGAGAAACTTTTCACGCAGTGTCTTTGTAAACATTTTGACCCCGTGCTGCTTACACCAGGCCACAGTTATTCTCGGGTCCATGTAGTTAATCTTGCTTGTTCCCAAAGATGTAGTCTTGTTTTCATCTCGGTCAATCTTTACAGTTTTACTGGCTCGAATACGCTCATTCAACCGTTCAATCTGCTGACAAAGCCGGTCCGGCGTTGATCGGGCGGGTACTTCTACCCAAGGCTTGTGCCGACGAGCACTTTCAGCTCGCTCGTGTTCAAACTGCTTCGAAAGGGTTGCTCCAGCCGCTTCTACTTGTGCAGATAGCTCCTCAGCCGAGTACTCAACCGGTTTGCCTTCTGCCTGCAGTCTGTCGTTTTCACGCAACAGCTTTTTATCCACACGTTCCCTTTCTTTTTCTACTAGATGGCTCTCGTGCTCTTGGATCCAGGATTCTTCCAAATCAGATTCTGGATCTGTCAATTCTTTTGCCCTGACAATTTTGTTTTTTTTGCCTTCTTTGTCTTGAGAATCCAATTGCAAAAGTGCTAAGCGCGCTCGCCGCCTTTGGTACTTGAGAGCCCGAATCCTGTCTTCAAATTTTTCCATCTGCGCCCCATGCATTTTGCTCACACTACGTTGATGGTTACACAGAATGGCGACGGTACGGTTAGCGCGATTGTAAGCCAACACTTTGTCCTGCACGGATGCCTTGGCTGGAGTAGATTTGCGGAGTTCATGAAACATTGTAAACGAAGCATTGTAAGTACGAAAGACTTTGGCAGAAAGGCCCGACATTAGTGACGACAGATGAGCATTCAGCTTAGTTGTATTAAGCCGGTCAAAGATCAAATCCCCTTCTGCCTTTGGCGGTCGTTTGAATATCTTTAAATTTTTAAACGCCTGTGGATGCACTTGCACTTCGTTATAGTACCTGATCGAGTCTTTACCCAGGAAATCAAAAATTACTGTGTTTGGAGGCTGCAGGGTTACATGCTCAAAGCGCAAGGAGCAGCAGCCTACTGTATCTGCCTCATCATCTCCTTTCTCGTTGCCAGCACGAAGGGCAAAAACATCAATCAAATACATGGCAGTAGCACGTTGCCTTATTTCCATTAATTCGTTTTTTAAATCGGCCATATACCCATTGCGGATAGAGTCTATACAACCCTTGAGTTTACGTGCTTTTTCATATTTTTTCAGGTCGGATTGGCCCTTCAACGAACTGCCTGCCGCTAAAAAAACGTATTTTACATTGTTATTCACGTTCTCCGTCCAAGTGGCCAGCCAAGTAACCGTATTGTCATGCCTCACTTCTGCCCAATTATGGCCTTCAGGTGGCGTTGGCACTGCTGCTTCGGCTCCAATATTGATTGTGATTTGCTCCGGCTGTACCCGATGCTTCAGTGTGCCCGTCTTGGGGTGCGATCCACGGCCTCGGAAAAGCCCGGGTGGTTCAATCCTAAAGTTTCCGACTTTTTCTTCCCTACCGTCCAGCAGGCATGTACGGTAAGGTGCCTCCTCTTTTTCTTTAAGCTCACGAGCTGCTTTCTTCTCCTCTTTTGTTAATCTCTTTTTAAGTTCACGTTGCTCCTCAAAGTACCCATGCATCGGGGAAAAATCACATTTAGTAAATTCCTTTATTTGAGTAATTCCATGTTGTCGAGCGACCGCTTGAAAATCACGGAAAAAATTGCGTTGAAAAGTAGGGTTTACAGCATGATCAGATTGCAGCAGAGCTCCAAAGAAACCGGCGACTTCTTCCACCGCCGGAGGTAATGTAATAGGATGTCCATCATAGAGCATGTTTACGTGCGAAGGCAGGGGCTCATACGGCGGCGGGAACATGACACCGTTGTGGGACAACGTCGTCCATTTGGGCCCGCCTTGACCTTCTTCCTGTTCTTTTGCCCACCAATTTGCTTCTTCCTCCTCTTCTTCCGCATCTGCGTCTGCATCTTTATCGTCCAATTGCTCCTCTTCCTCGGATTTAATGCCACCGTTCATTTTCCCATTCTTGCTTGCGTCTTCTTTTTTGATCTCTTTCTTGGCCTCTTTTTTGTTTCCCTTACTTTCCTCTCGCTTTCCATCTTTTTTATTGGCTGGTTTGGACTTGTTTAAAGGCACATGGACATCACCTCCGTCCTCCTCCTTTTTGACTTTCTTAGAGTGCGAAATTTGCTGATGATGGCCATTGCTTTTGATCGGCTCGTCGTCGTCATCGTCTGACAGAAGCAACTGCCGCTTTATAATGTTAGAACAGGTTTAATTCTCTCCTTTTCAAAATTTTCTTTCACGACTTTTGCAATTGTTACTCAGTCATGTCTAGTATACCCTTTTTTTCTGCGGCACTCCTTGTGTCATTAGATCGCCTTGCCGCCACCGAGTACGCTTGCTCTATCAATCCTGATCTTTGTGTAGTGTGTGTGTGTGTCAGGTGCACGTAAAACTGCGTTTGAGCTGAGTAATACTGCAACCGGTTTGAGATAGACACAGGCAGAGATAGCTGCTATATTGCTTAACTACTATTTACTTGCTGGGCCGCGGCATACAACATTCACCAGTAATCTTACCGGCTGGTCACGTGATATGGAGCTTATTACGTACCAGTACGAACGAGTTGGAGCGCCGTTTAACGTGACCGTGAGCCGCTGGTAATCGGCGTCAAACTTTTGTATTTGTTTCAGCTCGCCTCTTTTAGATTTTGATCTTGCAAGATCAAGTCTTCAATTGCGCTTTGATTTTGGTGTACCACTCACGGATCGGTCTGCCGTCTGTACCAAACAGCCCCAGACGCAATTGACTCTGCAAACAAAGCAGCCAAGCCTTTCACTGGTCCTACAAAACCTTGAAGGTAGCAGCAGTACTACGAGACACTAGTGCCGCAAGTTGCACATATATATTTAACACAACCTCTGTTGCATCTGCCCTTGCTCGCTGCAATCCAAACCTATCAGCTTTGCAATGGCACACAAAGACTGGGTTTATGTGGAAGACTTTGATCCTGCGCCTTGGGCGGAAGAATTTATTCGGTTTATGAATGAAGCGGTTACAGTGTACCACGGAATCGCCTATTTCACGCGTCTTTTATTAGACAATGGCTTCACTGAAGTCAGCGAACGTGCGGCTGATTGGAAGCTGGAACGAGGAGGGCGTTATTTCTACACACGTAACCAGTCTGCCCTTGTCGCTTTCATTGTAGGCGGCCGATTTGAGCCAGGAAATGGGTTTGCCTTCATTGGAGGCCACGTCGACCAGCTTACACTTAAACTAAAACCCATAAGTAAAGCTGTCTCCCATGGCTACACGCAGCTGGGAGTAGCGCCTTACGCTGGAGCCGGAGGGACTACTTGGTGGGACCGGGATTTGGGTCTGGCCGGCCGAGTGCTCGTCCGCACTGGGTCCAAGGGAGAGATTCGGCAGAAGCTGGTACGACTGGATCATGCTATCGGCAGAATTCCTACTCTTGCACCACATTTTGGCGATGCGGCCAAAGGCCCGTTCAACAAGGAGACGCAGCTCACTCCCATTATCGGGCTGGAGGCCGTCGAAACAGAGCAGGGCCTGCCACAATCCAGTAAAGGTGAAGTTAACCCTAACCCTAAAGGTCATACCCTTTTGGAGAAGCGGCACTCTGCAAAACTGTTGGCAGCAGTGGCAAAAAACGCCGGTTGTGAGGTCTCAGAATTAGTGGATTTTGATCTTGAACTATTCATATACGAACCAGCTGCGTATATTGGCCTGGACCGTGAGTTTATTGCCGTTGCTCGCTGCGATGATAAACTGTGTTCCTTTAGCGCAATAATTGCTCTAGTGGAAGCCAGCAAGGATCAGGATTTTGTGGACAGAAGCGGTATTGTCTCCTGCACTGGTGTATTTGACAATGAAGAAGTGGGCAGCCTGTCCCGTGCCGGAGCTCGGTCGAGTATACTAAGCAATACGTTTGAACGAGTCGTGGAAGCCTTTACGCCCAGCAATCCTCTTTCTGTCCTGCAAAAGTCGTATGCTTGCTCCTTCTTCTTGTCTGCCGATGTTACGCACGCACTTAACCCTAATTTTGCGGACAAGTATGAGCCGAATATGGCGCCACTACTGAATGTTGGGCCCGCAATATCCGTCGATGCTAATATGCGAATGACAACCGATGCTCCGAGCAAAGCAATTTGTGAATTAATCGCAGAGGCGAGCGGGAGTACGCTTCAGCTCTTCCAGATCCGAAACGGAGAGCCGAGTGGAGGAACTATTGGACCCATGCTTTCTGCTCGTACTGGAATTCGGGCTGCTGAAGTAGGGATGCCTATAATGTCGATGCACAGTGCCCGTGAACTTGTTGGAAGCCGAGACCCAGGGCTTGGGGTTCAGTACTTTGAGGGATTTTTCCGTCATTTTGAGGAAATTGCCGATAAAGTTATAGTCGACGATTTGGAGCTGCACAGTCTGGGATTGTGATGGATTCTGTGATAGAACATTGTTCTGCTATGGGAAGTTTAACATTAAATTGTGCTTAAAAGTTCATGCTGATTGCTGTTTACAAACAGCCAACGGACTGTGTAGCGGATTCCTATGACATAACGTGAGCCTGGTCTGTGGCCTGGATTGCATGTCTTTGTGACGCTTTTTTAATACACAAAAATCTTTTTGATCTACTGTATAAGCAGCCAAGCCTACATGAATAGTCATACAGATTTCGTAAACCCTAAGCTTCTAATGTACCCTACTCTTTTGTAGCCAACCCCCTGCGACCTTGTCCTTTTGTAGCAGACTTTTCTGAAATGAGTGTATGTTAAATACGAGTGCGCACATATACGACTTTTGGCATAGTATGAACGCTTGGGACTATAAAGCTGACATTGTATTTTGTTGCACAGGCATCCTTGCTGGCCTATTCCAATATATATTGTAGTTGCTATAAATCATACACAAACCCTTTGACTTTTTAACGCGAAGTTTCTCTTCGCATAATACTGCTTAGCCGGCGCAGACCACTGCTACTGCCGCCGCCACGTCCTTCCTGAGCGTTAGACTCATGATCACCGCTCCCTTCTTCACGAGTACTCGTCCGTTTCGAGCCCCAAATTCCAGAAGACCTAGACTTTGTCTTTCCCAGCAAAGGCCTTGATTTATTATTATTATTATTATTATTATTATTATTATTATTATTATTATTGTTATTATTATTGTTCATATTAGTGTTATTATAATTGTTTATAGACGCGGTCGAAGCAGTCTCAGAGGGCAGAGTCGAGTCTGTAAGCGAACTCGAGGGCATTCGAGGCAGAACCTGTGTCTTTGACCGCAAAGCTCCACGGGAAACGGGGCTTTGAGGTGTGCTTCTCTGCCTCGTCGGAGGAGGAGACGCCAGTGTTGAATTTGCAGTGTCACTGAACGGTTTGATTGTAGAATTTGCAGCAATAATTGTAGCATTTCTGCCGGTATCGACTCGGATCCGGTTCGGCTCCGCAGCATCCTCACGGACGCTTTTCAGTTCAGTTGAGGAGTTAACCCCGTTTGTTTCAGCATTACTGCTGACGTCAATATTAGCAGCAGCCCGACCATACTCCTTGCGCCTTTGATCCGGGACGGAGGAGTAGAAGAGCACATAGGCGGTAGCCTGGCCCGGTTCGTCGCCAAAGAACCGGCGGACAAAAGCGTCAGAGACTGGGGTAACGTTTTCGTCGTCAAACAGCATCCATCCATTCTCTGTCCTGACAACGGTGACATAGTGGCCGTGGTAAGGCCCAGAGCCAATGTGGACAACGACAGCGTATAAATCGTACAACCTGTCAGGGTCATCAGCCTCCTCTGTCGTGTTTTTCACCCGCAGCTCGTAGGGGTACTTTACGGTATGGAAGAGCTTGGCTAAACGCTGCCAATCGTCCGTGTACTTGAACCTTTTCAAGTGCAGGGCCAGTATTCGAGGCAGCCGTGCTATTTTCATCCGCTTTTCTGCCTCCTGAAGACCATGGCACTCGTCACAGTAGAACTTGTTCTTGGCACAGAGCATTTCGCTAGCGCTAAAGTTGGACAGGCAGGCAGTGACGGAGGTATTGCTCTCCAAATCTATACTCAGATCGAGGAATATCTCGTCCCTTGCCGTTACATTCTCACACGTCAAGCATTTAGTCTCAGAGGACAGAGTGCCCTCAAACAGGGAATGAACCCACTTGGAGGGATCTACTCTTTCGTCACCACTGCCTCCGCCATTGGCCATATGGCTGTGGCCGTTTGGCTCTGCCAGGGCAACAGCTCCATGCTCCCGGTGATACGCGTCCACGTGCTCCACAACCTGGTTCAGCACATAGTTGAGAAACTCATGAGCGTCCTGGTGCATACTGGACCGGAACAGCTCGTTCTCCCTGCGCAGTACTTCGACAAACCGTTTGGGAGAGCAAGCGCCAATCTGCTCAGAGGAGGCAGTTATAGCGGTAAACATATCCTTGAGACAGGTGAAAAGTGACTCTTGCATCCCGTACTCCTCCGCATAGGAAGTGGCCAGCTCCAGCTTGAAACGTTCCAGCAGCAACTGGTCACCGTTTGCCATTATCCTCGCATTCGCTGGAGGCTGCAGGGCGTTTACTTCGGGCGGCAGACTGCTCGGGACAGTGTAGCCGGACGTCGCTATAGACATACCGGACTGAGTACCGCCCGCGGCTGCTGCACTATTCAGAACTGTGCCTGATGCGCCTCCAGACTGGCTCGCTGCTGAACTGCTGTTGTTGTTGTTGTTATTATTGTTATTATTATTATTATTGTTATTATTATTGCTGTTGCTGGCGTTAACGGCTGAAAGCGTTTGTGCAATCAATGTATTGTTACGGAGCTGTGCTTTAAGGACAGAGGGCGCTACACCTGATCGAGGCTGCTGCGCTAGAGACGGAGGCGACCGGCGAGGCGAAGGTTTCGGGTACTGCAGTACACATTCACGGAAAGGCTGGCAATAATAAAGCGCAACCAGGATGGAGTTGGCGTAGCAGGTGTTGCCATAGTTGTAAAAGCCAAAAAACTTGTCGCTTCCATCATCACGAAGCCTGACCATATTGTCTTTGCCGGCTAAGGATGCTGAGCTGCCAGCTATCGATTGATTGCCCGCTATTGAGGAGAAGCCTCCCGCAAGAGACGAGGCGGTACCATTGCCGGCACTTGCGTTTTGAGTGCCGCCGCCAAATGAGGGTGTGCTGCTACTCTTGTCCTGCCATGTTAGAATTAATGCATCTTTATCTAAAACGCAAAAGGGACAGTGAAAGCAGTATTTTAAATAAAGGCATTATGATAGAATAGAATAAAATAAAATAAAATTAAATAATATAATATAAAATAAAATAAAATAAAGAAAGTAGGATAAACTAAATAAAAGTTGCAAAATAAAAAGACTGTGTTGTTTTTTTAAAAAGTAAGAGAGAAATTTAGTGTTTTTAAAAACATGTTTGAGCAAGGATAAGAATGTCGGGAACTCAAGATGCCAGTCATGCTTAAGCTTACCGTTGATGAGGACTTCTTCCGGAAAAACGACATGGTGATGCCACTAAAATGGAACGTAGACGCCCGATATCAAGTGTACCAGTGACGTATACTCGTACAAATTTAAAAGTGCCTGACGCGACAAAAAACGAACCTTGCAAATAAAACGAAAACAATTGCACAAGTGAAAAATACCGACCTCTCTTGAAATTCTACCTAAATCCGACCCGTCTGCAAAAAAAAAGCAAAAACAAAAACAAAACAAAAACCTTCTGCTGACAATCGCCTTTGCCCGACGATCTTTTCACGTTCACAACAATATTTTGTACTTAATTCAAAAGTCCAATAAACCCTGAAATGCGTAACACCAAAAATAGCTCCAGCAATGTTTGGAAATATCCGTCACAAGGCAAATTGGCGCGGTTCACAAAAGTACTCCGACACAAAGACCGCGATATTGAAGCCGCTTACACGAGCAAGAAGACTCGACGAGCACAGGAAGCAATAAAAGGCTATAAATTGTGGATAATATATAGCCGATACACCCAAATGCGAATAATATTGGGTCACAGGAACGTACACAGCGCGCTTCCAGGAACAGACTTCAGAGACAGTTCAAAGCTGAGGAAAAGCAGGTAAAGATGGACAGAATACAAACAAATTCCCCACAGTAGCAAAAGCTGTTACTAACAGCGCATGCCGGTACAGAACCCAGAGGGAGTTGAACAGTGTATATTTTTGACTAACAAAACATGGGTTAGTACACATCGGCTATTTTTTTTTCTATTTATTTGATCGATTCTTTCATGACTGTACCACGCAGACAAACTTACCCTGTCTCGCAATCTAAAAGACGCGCCTCGCAGTATCTTTGCACCAGTCTCAGACAATAAGTTTATCGAGGTTTTGGGCAACAGAGATCAGTATTCTTCTTGTGTTCTTACTCGAAGAATGATGAATGGTAGAATAATTCTTGTCGCACCGCGCTTCATTTTCCAACGGGATATGGGGGTAGTCCGGGTTTTCTGGAGTGGGCACAGGTACCTGGTATCGTGCTGTAATGTGCCTATATACTATAATGATACGTGCTGGGGAGACGCCATAAAAATATCACTATATAACAAAACACAGTATAGCCAGTATAAGCGATCCTCCCCGCATAAGCACGCATGCTCCTCGTATTTCTACACGAAACGCTAATAAAACGTGTACACTAATCATGTGCATGTGCATTACACTATACACTATACATCGTTGTCGCAGAAAGATTTGTCTCTGTATCTTTGTTTCCAACCCAAAAGAAAAATTAAGCGAAAATAAATAAATAGATAAATAGATAGATAAATAAAGAACCGACCGATGATAGTGAGACGTGTTGGCCCATAGTATCTAAGCATGCGTCTATGGGGCAAGAGCGTGCCGTCTCAAGAGTGATGGGATATTTAAATGACATTCTTCAAATCATGAAGTCCGTGCAGGCTCTGTGCTTTCAGCAGTTGCAGTAGACGGCGTTTCGGTTTTTGCTTCCTTTTCTCGAAGCTTTTGCAGCTCTTGCTCTATATCGTCCAAACGGACCTGTAGCGACTCTATGTCTCCTGCAACACCTGCCCTCCGTTCGTTGTTCTTTCGTCTTGTTCTCCAGTTTTCAAAAAGGATAAGGCCCCCAGCCACAGAGCTAGGAGTAAGCAACACTTTGACCAACAAAAATCATAGTCATAAACAGCAAAACCAAACAAAAGAAATGAAAATAGATGAATCAAGCGAAATAACGAATTCTTCGTGTAAATCAATACACTATATAAAACCTGGAATAATTTGAAATTAAATTTAACAAATTTTAACGCCTTAATTATTTCGTACAATAAAAAGGTCTCGGACAGGAAGTTAGCACCTGATTCGACTGCTTTGGCCTCACTCAGCGGCCGTACGTGTGCCCGCCGTTTTGTTTTACCATCTTTTGGTTTCTTATTGTCATCATCGTTCTTATCTTCGTCCACCTCCTGACGCAACAAATTCATTCGCATCTTTATCCCTCCAGAATGGATAGTTTGCGCAATGCCAATACACAAGTTCTTGAATATATCATGTTGCTTCGCCTGCACATTCATTAGCGTTTTCAATTGGCTCGAATCCAATAATGCTCTACCTGAGTTTTGATTGCGGAGGCAATCGGTTTCGATAATGTCCTAAAAGCAGTGAGCAATTGAATCAAAAATGTTTCAACGATTGGCCGCGTAAATCGACCGAAAGAATCAAATCACCTTATGAACAATGATCCAATCTTAAAGGATACCGACATGATTTATAGGCGATGCGATACCTCAACCATACTTTACAAGAGTTACGCGTGCACTGATTGCTATGTATCAACGGTTCCTGTATTAATTAATTGTAATATTCTACCTTCCATACATGTCTGCACATTATAATATAACTTGCTCGCAACATGGCGCAAATATACGAGGATAATGATCTCATACATTTTTTATCAAATTTGAATATATTAAAGGATAAAGGCCGTACGAACCCAAATGAAAGCTTGCTAAAAATTGAGAAAAGTTAATATACCAATCTTAATTCATAATAATTTTGTGAATAGATAATAGACAAAAATATGAATTGTCAACCATTTTTATTATACACAAGCCGACAAGGTATACACTTTAACTTCCCCTCTACGACACATAGACCATTATAATCATACGCTCCCGCTCCATATCATTGATACCAATCGGCGCAATAATCTTGCCGTGCCTTGTAAACTCTGGTTTGGCTGCGCTGACAAGCACCTCAATGCAATTCATACCCGGGCTCAATCGGGACTCGTAAGTAGATCTCAACACCTCGATTCCTCGCCGCCTTGGCGCATTAGGCGTAGTGTTCAATGATGCACTATTAGCAGCCAACTTTCGGCCGTTCACAGTGACGGTTAATTGGTGAGGCCGTGAAATGGCAAACGGAGAGATTGTGGGTGTTATGGCTATCGCACTGCGAGTGCTCGGAAATACTAGAGAGAATATTTGACTTGTGCAGTCATCTGCAGTGGGCAAAGTTAATTTGAACGGATCTTGTGCGAAACCAGTGTGCACACTAGACACTGTAACCTGTGCCACCAAACTCGAAAAGGCTGTTATTAGTATTATAACCACACAAACGTGGAATAGAGAGATTAAGTACTAGGCAATAGTGGATTAAAAAAATAAATAAACTTGGAACATTTAATATAATATTTTGCATTTGGCATTAAACTTTCAAATAAAACAAAGAAAATAGCTGAAAACACTTACTCTTGGCCCGTTCCCACACATTTTCGTTTGTCTCTCGCTTTTGCGGTGTTGGAGTGGAAGCTCCTGGAGTAGCTCCAGCGTCAGGAGTCAGCCGTCTGCTTTCTGGCCCAGGCGTAGATGCCGATCGTATAGGCACATTGCTCTTTGGAGAAGACGCCGAACGGACAAGGGCAGTTCCAGAATTAGAGGCAGCCACAATATGACTATCACCCGTCGAATCAGAAGCTGGAGCCGTAGACTGGTTCGCAACAGGTTTTTCTGAAACTGCATTAGACCCAGTTGGTTCCGATTCTTTTCGCGGAGTTCCAGGTATTTCAACTTGTAATTGGCTTGATTTTTCGTCACCTCTTTTTTCTGTTCCAGATCTAAGCTTGGTAGATTCTTCTCTTCCAGTGTGCCTTTTATCTAATTCTTTTACTTTGTCTTCTCCTTTATTAGCCTTTTTTTCTTCAACGTCTGACTCTTCTTCTTCTTCTTCTTCACCATCTTTAAATTCTTCTTCTTCGTCTTCTTCTGCTCCCTCGTCCTCGTCCTCCTCGTCCTCATCCTCCTCTTCGTCTTCTGCGTCCTCTCGAAGCTTGTCCTTAGTTCCATCCTCTTCTTCATCTACCTCTTCTTCCTGTTTCACGTCCCGGCCAGACCTTCTCCTAGACAAAGAAAACTTTATTTTTGAAGACGATTTATCTCCTGCTGCACGTGAGGCAGGCAACTTCAATTTGAGCGTGCTCGTCGATGGAGAATGCCGTCGATCCCGAGGCGATGAGGCCTCTTCACGACCACCGCCCTTGACTTTGAGCGTTATGGGCTTGCCCGCCTTTGTATCAATCTTGTCTCCAACCCTTTTGTGGAGAGATTTACGTAGAGCCACTGCGTCATTATAAATAGGTGAATTTTCCTCGTTAAAAGTGACAGCATTTTCAAACATGCGTTCCATATCAGCAACAAACGGCGAAATACTTTTATTATATGCACCCGACTTGAGCCTGCGCTCCACCTGTGCCAAACTAATGGGCTCTGCGATGATTCTGTAGTATTCAGGGTATTCCCGGCGACTTGGAAGTTCCAAAAACGCAAGAGTGCGGTTGTGCCCGTCAGAGGGCTCCGTCTTCCGTGAAAGCTGATCCAGAATACTGCGAACAAGCACGGGAGGAGAGAGTTCGCGTTGATCAAAAGATTTAATAGCACCGGCAATAGCCTGAGCGTACCGATATATGTCGCTTTCCGGCATATTGTAGCGCTTTGCATTGTTTACCATTTGCAAAAGATCCTGGCGAAGGTCATCCAGGCCCACATACTCGCCACGACGAATACGATCACGGATCTGCTCAAGCGACAATGGCCGTTTAATCACCTCGTAATAATCGGGATACAATTTGCGACTCGGTAGTCGCTGAAAAGGCCTTGTAACAGGCTGATCACTGACTAGTCAATATGGAATAGACGTAGCCCAAGACTTACTCTTCGTCCCGAACCGATTGAACAGCATCGAAAAGAGCCTGAAGCTCAGTAGCATCGCCCGGCTTGTCTGTCGCTGCAGCACGAGACTCGTCGACATCAAAAGTCTTTGCGTAAAGTTAGCAACTTTTCATACACCGTCGTAAACATGATAACTCTTCGACCAGTTGATGGAAAAAAGCAGCAAAAAGGACTGTCCCACTTACCCGTACGCGTTTCCGTCGCGATTGTTCCGCAGAATGCTTATCATCGGAATCGCGTCGCGAGAGAGAATTGCGCTTGACCATTATGGGCCTCCAAGTCGCGTCCTTGGTCAAGTAACGGCACAGGATCGGTTTTATGTACAGAATATATTTAAATCTAAATCTAAATTAAATCTAAACTAGATTTTAAGTTAGACTTAATTAGAATTAAATTTAAACCTAAATATTTAATATGCTAATTGTACGATTTAATATTTTTTTTTATTGGAACGGGGTAAGGGTGTTCTCGGCTGCCACTAAATTAAAAAATACAGGATTTTCAGTAGAAATTTCAGTGTGGAATATGAGCAATAGTAAAACAAAAGAGATACGTCGAAATAATAATACTCTCTCAACGCTATTTACACATACTGCCAGCATAATCTCTAAATCAATAAGTCTTTTGCTCGAAACAAGCGTCGCCATCAGGCACAGTGGTTCTTGGCAACATCAGTCAATTTTCAGCTCGTTTTTCGTTCCGAGCGGAAGACGTTTAGTTCATTGAGAGGGCGAGAACGGGTAGTCGCGCGCGCGTGATTCTGTGTTTGTATTTTATTGTATAGACCAAAATGCCGGCAGCGATGAATAAACGGCCACGGCTTCTAACAGAAGCGGAGCAAGCAAAGCTCGTAGATTTCGCAGAGCAGATCCATTACTCGCAAAGGTTCGGTTTTGGGCTGCTACCTTTATTTTGTTTACTGCTGCGTTAATTTGTTTTCATTCTTTTGTCTAAATAAGCCTGTTGCTTTTACCTTTATTTGACGCGCTAACGGGTTGAATAGGTACAGTGATGACGCTTACGAATATCGCCACGTAATCCTTCCGAAACCAATGCTCAAAGCAATCCCAAACGACTACTTTGATCCCGAGACACAGACACTCAAAATCTTACATGAAGAAGAGTGGCGCGGCCTAGGAATAACACAAGTATGAATAAAATACAAGAGTGGAAATTCTAACATTTTCTAGAGCCGGGGGTGGCAAATGTACGAAGTTCATGTGCCAGAGCCGCATATACTATTGTTTAAACGGGTCAAAGATCCAGCGCCAGAGACGTGATTCCATCTTTGGCGGAAAGCAATGCTGCAACAATTGGGTATAGAATTTTGTTGTTGGTGATGTATTCAAATACTTTATCTCTCTTTTGAGTGCTGCTTTGCACGATATACATGAATGCCATATGTTGTATGAGAATAGCGATATGCCTACCACGCGTAATTGATATGCTGAGACGTGACTCTAGTTCTTTTATGTAATTCGTTTAAGTGCCAATCGTAGACGGCTTCCTTGGCAAGCTAATGTAATCTTTAGACGCGGACAACGGCTTGCAGTGTGCTTGGTAGCGGTTCGGTTGAGAGACCACTATGCAAAACTCAACCTTTGCATGCACAAATTAAGATACACCTCGTACACCTTGACTACGACAGCTATACAAGGCTTTTTCCATACATAGTTTACCACGCGAAAAAATAGACAGGTACATGTTGAATACGCAAAGAATAAGCTATAGATGCAAGGGCGAACAGTTCGGAGACTTCCCTTCACAATATCTATCTGCACATTTCAGCCTCTAACGGCCTTCAAGGAACTTGCTAAGGAAATCGTCTGGCCGTTTCTGGTATGGTTCTTCCTCTGCCTGGAAATACTTCATGACATGGTTCTTTTGCTTCCAATAGTTCATAGTCTCCTGGTACTCCTCGTGACCTTTGAATAAAAGCACATCAATGGCACGTTGATCGGCTACGAATCGATTACGTTCAAATTCTTGTCGGATCTTGGACCGAACCAGGGCGAGAGGCAGATCCAACAGATACAGCGATGTGATTTCCGGTGCCTTTTTCAATTTTGGTAAGTAGCAAAGATCAAATAATCGCAGGCTCTTACCGCTCTTTGCCACGCTCTATAAAGGTGAACCGCACGTTTTCGTGCCTCTTCAGGCGTCCGAGAAACCGTTGTTTTAACCGCCAAATACGTTGGTTGAATCAACATGGCGAGTGTATGTTTTCGTCAGTTTGTATAAAGCCCGGCTACTGTTCCCGTCGTATATCCCGGTCGGTCGACGGTGCCTAGAGCATAAGTAAGAGACCGTCTTGCAATCAATTGGTCATTTACTTTAGCTAATTTATACACTGCGTCTCTTTCCAACAAGCCGTCCACTGTCGGCGGCTCGACGAATGATCTTTGTGGGATTTAAGCAGTTTACGGATATATAATAATTGTGCTATACAATAATTGTACTATACAATAATTAATACAATAATTGTATTTTACAATAATCTTCCTATACAATAATTGTACTATATCTAATTGCACTATTAGACGAATAGAAATTTGACAATAATTGGCAAGTTTGTCCATGTCACGCAGGCATGGCGAACGATACAGTGAGCCTGGCAGCCGGTGATTGGTGCCTGCCCGGACAGCCGCTAGTGCAGACGACCAATTCTGCTCTTTCGGCAGGGCCTGGAACACACGTTATCGCTAGCGCAGACGGAGCGCGTGTCATATGCTCAAGTGTTTGTGGGAAATGGCGACTTTACACGACTGACACTCCCTCCGTGGCAGTCAAAAGGCTCAATAGCGGAGCAACAGAGGCTTCAGTGCTTCCTCAGGTTGGATCGACTGTCCTGTGCCGCGTTGCTCGTATTCGGCAGAAAGAGGCGAGCGTAGAGATAATTGCAGTTCATGATCGGCCGTGCAATGAGCCTTTTGCTGGTGTTATACGGTCACAGGATGTACGCGCTACAGACCGCGATCGCGTACGCGTACACAACTGCTTTCGACCGGGCGATATTGTTCGCGCTCAAGTGGTACGTGCGCCATGGCATTTTTGTCATAGATTAACTAGAAACCTCCTACTAACGCCCCTCAGATTTCGCTTGGCGACCAAATGAATTATTATCTATCGACAGCACGTAATGACCTAGGCGTCGTATTTGCGACCAGCGTGGCTGGCGATAAAATGTTCCCGCTCGACTATGGACACATGTCGTCGGACACGGGGGATGTGGAAGAGCGCAAATGTGCAAAGCCTTTGGAGCAGTTATAGATACTTATAAATAAATGTGGGTATTACTGCTCGCCGTACTCGTTCAACTGTAGAAGCCTAAAGCTAGGCTCAAGCCTAAGTTTAGAAACTCAAGTGTAGAGGCTCAAGTCAAGAAGCCTAATTCTAGAAGCACAAGTCTAGAGGGCAAAGGATACAATTAATGTGCATTTAAAATAGCGCGCGCGCACCGAGTACATTAGTATAGTGCAAAGCTACAACCCCAAGACTGGGCCGTAGGTGCCTCTATTTATACTATTCTGCTTTCTTTTGCTTTGCGCCTTTAGCAGCGCCACGAACCATCACGACGCCGAGGAACGTAGTGACCGTAGTAACGCCCAATAGCACTAACGCGACGGGTACTTTAATAGCGTACTCGCGCGGCGGGAACAGATCGTGCAGCGAATGGCCCTTGTCAACAAAAGGCTAGAGCATTAGACGAGCAGCAATGCAATACTTACTAGAACCAGCACCCATGTTGAATAGTACGCAAAGACAACAGTGGCAAATAGAATCATGGCCAGCCCGACGACTTTTCCAGCAATTGAGGCCTGCGCCATCAGCTACACTGCACTTTTATAGCCATCTTACCATGAATACTGACACCTGCACTGCCGTACTCAAGCACAAAGGACCGTGCAATCGTATACTGCAGATCAATTTCCTACATTATACGTGTCTGTCTGAATATGAACCCTAACTAACCCTAACCCTAATTATAACCCTAAGAAGATAGTTTTGATCGACCATAATTGTTTCCGGTCGTCATCCACGTCGCTCCACCATGGTTCTTGTTGCGCGCACAGAGGCCATGAACGCCGCGCTGGCAGAGTTGGCGCGCGCAGAGCCACAGAAATGGCCGCAACTTGAAGGCAGTACACTTGAAGATAGTACTGTTCGCGCGGCCGCGTCTGCTCATCTCCGAAACGGACGCACAGATTTCGCATTGCACAAACTGCTGCACAAGTCATTCATTGTCGTACCAAAGCCCCCTGCGCCGGAATTGACGCCAGAGCAAGAGCAAAAGGTAGGCTTTGTGCTAATTTTTTTCTTTCTTATTTATTTTACTAATTTAATTAATTTCTTTATTTTTTATTGTTTTTATTTTCTTTTTTCAAATCTGCTCGACACTGACAACTAGCGTGCTGCGTTTCGTTCTCATCTCGACAGATTGAAACGGCAACTCGCAGAGAAAGAATACCAGGCACGTATTCGTGAGGTAAACCAATCAGCTGAGCCATTACGGCTCTTTTCCGCACAAGAAAAAGACGAGATAAGTGTACAGTTAAGTGCTATAATGAACATTTTGTTCTCTATGGCAAGCGTGGCTACTGCCGTTTGGTGGTGGACGGGCCATTGGACGCCCGGCAGCCGACTTGCGCTTGCGTTTGTCACTGTGGTGGTTGTAGGCGGAGCTGAGACTTGGCTTTTTGTACATCACATGCAAGCAACAGAACGCAAGCGAGCTGCACCTCCTCTAGAGACCCGTAATACATTAGCGGTTCGACAAGTGGGAGGCGCAAAATCAGACTAGAATGGGAGTATTTCCATGTCATTGTAATAATAGGCTTAACGGCTTTTCACTGGACACTTGCCCGCTCATTTTGACTGGCAACTGAGAGTTTATTGACTTGTAGCTCCGCTGCTTATAGCTGCGTCTAGAAAAGGGAGTATCCTCTATTCAATGCCGATTCTTATACATGGCGAGAAATGGACGCTGGTACGAATGAGCGCCGATTTAAAAATACTGCAAAGCGTCCAGACTCAAAAAGATGCAATGCTCGATTTTGTGCGGGCCACGCTCTGCACGCCAAGGCTCAGCTAAGTCATGATGACTGTAAAAAGGGAAACGCCCGGCACATGTTCATTTTCTACACATTCTATTGACATGATCTATGTACTGGTGAATGGTAATAACAAAGTCGATTGTGAGAGGCTTACGAAAAGCTTTACGACTAATCGACAATTTAATCGACAATTTATCGACAATTTATCCACAATTTAATCGACAGTTTAATCGATAAACAATACACATGCAATCGTCTTTAATAATTTTCTGGCAAAATCATAGACAATACCTCTCAGTCCTCCCTCAGTGTATCTATCGTCCGTAATAGCGAATCATAATAGTATGACGCAACACTCTTGCGTAAATTACGCTTTAGCGTAAAAGTTAATCTTGCGCAAAACTCGTACGTATAATTGGCCAACAGGCTTTTATATACAGCGAGTTTCTACCAGAAAACCCTAAACTTATACTCGCTATATAACCATCCATTCACAATTAATAATAATATATTAATAAATCGCAACCACAATGCCGATCGTGTATGCATCGTCAGCCCGAGGCAGCGGCCTCTGTGTTGCGTGTCTGCGAGGCGCAGCGCCCTTTACTGCTCGGCGCTTCAAGTTCCCGACAAGCGCTATTGCCAGCGGCAGCCAGCCGGCGCGGAAGCACAGCGTTTCGGCTTTCCGGCCGGCTCTGCGACCAGAGCCCCGGCTGCGCTTGGACGCAGCTCCGGGCTTTGCTCGCCAGCGAAATGCGAGTATAACACGCAGCCTGTGGATCCAAAGTGAGCAAACACCGAATGAAAACGCACTCAAGTTTCTGCCCGGCACAGAAATTCTACCGGCTTCTGTTGGAGGCACAATAGAGTTTTTACGTGCCAGCGAAACTGCGCATGCGCCCTTGGCTCGCCGGCTTTTCGGTGTGGATGGAGTTGAGCATGTAATGTACGGGCGGGACTTTATCACCGTTGAAAAGTCTCCCGATTTCACGTGGGCTCAGCTGAAGCCGGAAATCTTTAGTATTATTATGGAGCATCTGAGCTCAGGCCAGCCGGTTCTGGCCGAGGGAACACAGGTAGCCAGCGATACTGCGATACTTGACTCGGATGACGAGGTAGTGGCAATGATCAAGGAGCTTTTGGACACGCGGATTCGGCCCATGATCCAGGACGATGGCGGTGATATCGAGTACCGTGGGTTCTCACCCGACTCGGGTACTGTACGACTCAAGCTTCGTGGAGCCTGCCGCACCTGCGACTCTAGCACTGTCACTCTGCGGAACGGTATAGAGTCGATGCTGAAGCATTACATCCCGGAGGTGGAGGGTGTAGAGCAGGTCTTGGATCCGGAAGAAGAGGTGGCACTCGATGAGTTTGAAAAGTTTGAGCGCGATCTTGAAGCTCGGCGGCAGCATGAGCATTGATTTTGACTGCTCTTCTTTTTCTTTTTTTTTATGATCAGGAGATTGTCTAGTATTGGGTTTATTGGATGTGGCATTAATCATATTTATTTGACGTTTTCCCTCGTAGTCTGTCTAGTCTCGTTATGCTGGTCGGGCGTTCACCAATGGTTCAAAGTACAGACTTGAAATTACGTAGGGGATAGTCCGTGCTTTACGTATTTTATATATAAAAGTAGTAAGTTTATAGCATTCAATAGAAACGTACCAATCTGACTAAAGTACTATATGCTATTACTATCAGACAGTACTGCTATAGATTGCAAATGTCATTATGAACGATACGTAATTGCAATAATTGTAACGTGATACAAAGGTACAATCATCTGGAACATATAATAAAATAAATAAATCTATATATATATATATATATATATATAAATAAATAAATAAATTCGAAATAATCACCTGTCGAGTGTATTGCAATGCCGCCCTCAGGCTCAAACCCGTATGAGAATTGCACTAGCGGCTCTTACCAGTCGCAAATGCACGCGCAGACGTATGAGGACAAGCACCATGACGCGTCTCGTCCGTTCCATTTTTGTCGGTTGCTGAGTAACAACTACCGCGACGCTAAACACCACCAGCGCGAACAGTTGCAGCAGCAGCACAATGACAGTGTCGCTAGGCGGCACTCACAGCACAGCCACCAGCACAATCATCATCGCCACTATGGCCACTTCCACGGCCACGGCCAAACGCAGGGCAGTTCTGGTCCTCAGCCTGGTCCTCAGCAGGGCTCTCAGCAACAGATACCCAATTACCCTTACGACAGCGCCAAGGCCCCCGCGCCTGCGAGCGAGAGCAGTAGTACGGTGGACAGTATGAGCACTGGCAGCAGTGCTATTGATCCGCGCACGGGCCGGAAACCGCTGGTCAGAAACTCGAGCTTTGAGTATGCGGATTTCAAGCACCAAATGCAGCGCCAAGCCTGGACATGACGTTCAGTTGGTTGAGCAGCAACTGGCAATAAGAGTGCTGTTTAGGGGAAGAGCATACTGCCTAAGGCAATAAGAGTGTCAAGTGTCGAATGTCAAATGTCAAATGAGCAAGAGTAGCGAGTAGCGATTATAAGAATTAACGAACGTCTGGTTTTTGTCTCAAGTGCCCCCTCCAAATATCGCGGCCATATGGTTCTACGGCTAGCGTGTCTTGAGAAATGGGGGTTTGTGAGAGGAAGGCGTTGGTATAACGGGTTTCGGGCACAGTTGTGGCGTGGATTGTTAGTGAGCTTTTGTGCGATACGGTGACTGATAGGATTAAACTAATTAAACCAATTATTGTCCGACAGCCGGAACTTTGATGAGTAGTTTGTTTGCAGAGAATAGAGAGAATAGAGACAGCAGCTAAACCAGTGTAAAGATGGAAAGTTTACAGCTTTGTAATTTTAGTGGAATGAACTAATAACATTATTGCTTCTTGTTGGCGGTCCGTAGGGAATTGAACAATTTGCCAAACCAGCCAATTTATTATTGCGACGCAAACAATTACAATAATGATGAAATTATAATAATGACGATGATTGTAATAAAAAGATGATAATATCAATAATTCAAACTGTATCCCCAATGATATCACATATATAATACGCACAGATAGTATACAGAGCAATATACAATAATTAAAGGAAAATGATCACTGAACCGAATCGCGAGAATAAGGGCCGCTGAGACAGCAACCAAATTATGGATAAACCAGATGCAATCCAGGTTTAAAGCAAAATCAAAAATGCATAATTAGCACAGTATGAGGGCCAGGGATCAGCAGGCGAAACGGTATGCCGTACTGGGGTTCATTTCGTCTGGCACTTATGGAAAAGTTTACAAGGCGGCTTCAAAGTACGTTGCATCGTTATATATGAGACATTGGCTTATCGCTAAAGGACGCACAAAGGCTTGTTTGCAATTAAAAAGTTCAAACCCGATCGTGAAGGTGAGCAGGTCGCATTTACTGGAATATCGCAATCGGCATGTCGGGAAATGGCAGTAAGCTTCCAAGAGAAACTGATGAATTAAACACTAATTGATTCAAGCTGTGTCGAGAGCTTAGCCATGAGAACGTTGTGGGATTAGTGGAGAGCATTTTGGAAAACAAGTGTATACATCTTGTTTTCGAGTACGCCGAACATGATTTGCTTGTACGCTCTCTTTTTGACTTTAAGCTCCATGCTTATTTATTTTTTTCTTATTTTCTGTCAATTTTTATTCAACAGTTCACTAATAGCAGCAAATGATCCACCACCATATGCACCCGACTGTACGGAAAATGCCTGAGCCAACTATTCGTAGTGTCATGTACCAATTGCTCTCTGGCATTGAATATTTACATCGAAATTGGGTTCTACATCGTGACTTGAAACCGGCCAATATTATGGTGAACTCCGAGGGTGTTGTTAAAATTGGTATTTTTTTTTCCTTTGTTTAATTTTGTATTTAATTATTTTTAATTTTTGTTGCAGCAACTGACAGATTTTGCAAATAGGCGATCTTGGTCTCGCCCGACTTTACCATTCGTTGCCACAAACGTTGTACGAAAGCGATAAAGTTGTCGTGACCATATGGTATCGTGCACCGGAGCTTTTACTCGGCTCGAAGCATTATACACCAGCTATAGGTGAGAATCCGCTTGATATGCATGCTAATAATCGAAAATAACCATAATAAAACGAGATTTACTAATGGCTAGACATGTGGGCGCTTGGTTGTATTTTTGCGGAGCTACTTGCGTTACGCCCTATTTTTAAAGGCGAGGAGGTCAAAATGAGCAACAAGAAGCAGATGCCATTTCAAAAAATCCAGATGCAAAGGATTATGGAGATTCTCGGTACGCCGACGGAGCAGCAACTTCCGGAATTACGTGCTTTTCCAGAATATTCACAGTTAGCTGCTATGAGGCCGATTTACTGGTGCAATCTTTTGGAAACGTGGTACTCGTCGTGCGGATCTTACTCCTCCCAAGGACTTGATTTACTCGGCCAACTTTTCGCTTACGACGCTAATGCTCGGCCGAATGCTAGTCATGCTTTAAAGCATCCTTATTTTACTGCCAGCGATCCCCCAGTGAGCCAAATGAACTGTTTCCAAAATTCATCAGAGCGATATCCTCAACGTCGGATACAAACAGAGGATGTCGACCTCAACTCTGCAAGCTTCAGTGTCTCGACTGCTGCAAAAGCTGGTGGAGCTCCTCCTGCATCTGCTCAAAAAGCTGACAGTTCTTCTTCAAGTACTCATAAGCCGGGTAATGTCCCACCAACTGCTTCAGCAATAGCTGCCAAGCGAAACTTTACTGTCTCGGCCGCTACACAGGCTAAACAAAAGCGTCAGAAACGATAGTCGACTGCATTTATTATGTTTCTTAGAGAGAGACGCCTTATCTATTTTATCTAACATTATTGCTCATTGTATTGCACTCTATTCTGCATTATTAAATCGTCTTTTGTTCATTGCTGAATACGGACTATGATTATTAGTATGAACCACTACACAAATCAAGCGATCCCGCAAATAGAATATTGTAAGCAGAAAACGGAACTAAAGACTTCAGATTGACAGAGTCTTGCGATCATAGAGTAGAGAGCCAGAGAACAAAACAGCATAATCAGAGCCATAATCATTTCAGCAAATTTAGCACATTTTTGTTGAAAGGCCTTGAAAGCAATTTCGAGCAGTCAGTCCAAGGAAGCATGAGCGTGGAGCGTATGACGTAGCAAGCAGGCAAATAAAACACCATAAAAAAAAGCCTTGAAAAAGCCTTGAAAAAGCCTTTATTTTGGCTGTAAACAAAACAGCGACAACGGCTTTGCTCTTGCGATTACATACAAACTGATATTTTACATAATAAATCACGAATTGCCAGATAAATCAGTAGACTTGTCATTTAAGCAGTACTGCACGCAACGATACTTACATATATCGCCCACAGCTGGCAACACGTATGCTAAAAAAGCAAAAGCCCGGTTAGTCTGGATCGTTAGTCCGGGTGCTGTGTGCAAGTTCTGCCTTGCTTTCTAGTGTGCTCGTGAAAAAAAAAGAGAAAAATCGACGCAAAATTGCACCTGGCTCACTGCGCTATTTTATTATACTTTTTTCGTGACGAGGCTGTGATCACTACAATATTTACAGGGTTCATTTAGCTTGACTGAGGTAGCCTTGAGAGAGGAAAACCTGGGCACGACCAGAAGATTACGCAAGAAAAATAAATCGAGACACGATGAGCAATTTACGCGGGTCGCAGCAGATGTACAACCAGTTCCGCCAAATGCTGGCCGCCCAGTCTCGCACTGGAGGCGGTGGAGGCAGAGGCCCCGGAGGGCCTGGCCGTATATTGGCCGGTGGAGGCGGTCTAGTAGCCTTAATTGCTGCTGGCGTGGCCATCAATGCTTCCCTGTTTAACGGTATGCTTGAGTATAAAAAATCAGGAAAATAGAAAAAAATTGGATCAACAATCGAAGGCTAATTGGTCTAGTCGACGGAGGTCACCGTGCTATTAAATATACCCGTCTTCACGGTGTGAGCCGGGAGATATACCCGGAAGGCACTCATTTTATGATTCCCTGGTTTGAAAATATTATCGACTATGATGTGCGGGCCAAGCCTCTCAATATTTCGTCACTCACGGGCACTAAAGGTATTAGCGCTAGGCTTTATCTCTTTCTGCGAAGATATTTACTTTTTGTAACGTATTTGTCTGCCAAATGCCGTTGTTTGCTACACCTCTTTTATTCCATTACCTCTCTTTTATTTTCATGATGGTTTGCGTTTGTCCAGGGTTTTATTTTATTTACTAGACTTGCACAATATATCTTGCAGTGTACTAATTTTAGATTTGCAAATGGTAAATATCACTTGCCGTGTACTGTCTCGACCGAGAGTCGAAGAGCTGCCCACTATTTATCGTACTCTGGGCACTGACTATGACTCTATTGTGATCCCCTCGATCGTACACGAAGCGCTTAAAAGCGTTATTGCTCAGTTTACCGCTAGTCAGCTGATAACGCAGCGTGAACGTATCTCCCGGCTCGTGCGTGAGAACATGCTGGGTCGTGCAAGCAAGTTCAATATCGTACTCGACGATGTGTCACTCACTCACGTGCAATTCTCGCCTGATTTTGCTGCTGCTGTAGAGCAGAAACAGATTGCTCAACAAGACGTTCATCGTGCTGCCTTTATCGTAGACTCTGCGCGACAAGAAAAACAGGCTCAAATTGTGGCATCTGAGGGTGAGGCTCGCGCAGCCAGCCTGATCGGAAAAGCAGTTGGGCAAAACCCTGGATTTATTGAACTAAAACGTGTGGAAACTGCACGCGAAATTGCTCACATTCTGGCTGATGGAAAGAACAAGATGCTATTGGATTCACAGTCGCTTTTACTCAGTGTCGTTGATCCCAACCGGGATAGCAAGCCACGGAAATAAGTCATCCCATCTAATTCACAAAATTGCGTTTACCCGTCCAGTAACATTTCGTCCGGTAGGATTGTGCTATTTTGGAATTGAACTAGTCCAGGATCGTAAAATATTTAAATGTAAAAAAAGATGGCTCTAAAAGACAGTCTATATATAATCATATTATTGGTATTAATATAGTGTAAAATGTGAACGCGAAGCATATGATGCGCAGTAAGACTCTGCTGACATTTTTTCAAAGACTCGTGTTGAAATTCTACATTATTAAAAGGCCGTCTCAAGATTGAAATGCTCCACGGTAATATGGAGACTACAAAATATAAATTTACTATATAAAATTTACCGCATAAATTATACCTATAAAAAGTCTGCGATTAACAAGGTACATATCACTCAAGAGTTATATTGCAAAATGTTTCGAGTAATCTATACTGTTAATCGTTCATAAATCGTTCATAATTTTATTTAGTCGATTATTTAGTTATTTTCTTATTCTTTATATTATTCTTGTTGAAATATGGACTCTGTCAACTTATAAATTTACTGTTCTAAATACTCTCATTCCTTCAGCCAAAATTGAAACTATTACGATCTGTCTTTACCCCGTATTGCTTATCTACTTTCAGGATATGAATATATATATCTATGGATGAAACCCTTTGACCTTAGGGGAATTTCACTGTCTTTTACTGTAGCAAGATTATTAATATTAACCGTTCGAACAACCTATCCAACAATAATTTACATCAATAATTACAACAATTCTTTTATATTATTTGTCATAGTATTCTTGCATTATCCTCATTATTTTCATATTATTTTCATTATTTTTATATTATCCTCATTATTTTTATATTATCCCTCATTATTTTCATATTATTTTCATATTATTTTCATATTATTCTTGTATTCTTGTATAATCCTCGTATTATTCTCAGTTGAAATACTGGAATAAAACATTAATTCAGTAATATACGCAATAGATCTATCTGTTCACGCGTATAATATAATAAAGGCACAAATCGCGCAGCACGCGTAACAAGATAGCAGCGCAATGCGACACAAGCCAATGCTGTCGGTCGATGTGCCGCGCAACACGGACGGCACTATTGCCGCGGGAATTAACGGCTCCGGAAATAACGGCTCCGGAACGGCGAGCGGACCCGTAACGCCGGCGCCGCTAATGACTCCGCTTTTACGGGCGACGAGTGGAGCCGTGGGAGGCGGATACTTTGGCGCGGCAGAGCCGATGCAGCGGTCCGCGTCGCTCGCGTCTTCCGACGCCGATGACGACGAAGTCACGTGTGACAGACGCGAAGACGCGCGGTGGACAGAGAGCGAAAAACGCGAACTGCTCCGCGCGTATTCGCGTCTCGTTGATTGGCCAATCACGAGCGATCCAATCGCGCCCTTTGACGCGGCCGATCCGCCCCCGCATATATTGACGCGTGTATGCACAGACTACTTTTGCACAAGTAATCGCGCTCACAGTGTACGCGATACACGCGTCTGCCTCCGCAGTCTTGTAAAGCAGCATTACGCGTCTTTTATGGCCCAAAAATCGGCACATAATTTGCCCCACAATTTACGCGCCCACGTGTCGGCGGCCGACACGTGCGCCGGCAGCCGAATGCGGCACTTTGCCTTTGACGAGTCACGTGGTCTGCCTTATTCCCGACCGGTGCCTGGTAAAACCGGAGTCAGTGCCGGAGTCAGTGCTAATGAGCCTGCTGCGTCTGCCGCCACTTTGGAGCCGTCGCTGGCTTCGCCGTTTGAGGAAAAGACAATGATTTTCCCGACGGCTCTGCGATCATCGTCTGCCTCTGCTCTGCACAAGAATGGAGGAGCGAGTGCCGCTGTAAACGGCACTGCTCCTCTAAGACGTCGGAGCTCTTCTACTCGTGCTGCCTCGGGTGCTCGTGGTATTCCCATGACACGGACACCGAGCTCGCTGAGTCGGACCTCGACGGCCGCTGACTGGGAAGCTGAGCTGGAAGTTTAGCCGGCCGAGTCGGCTTGGAATTGGAATTGGAATTGGAATTGGAATTGGAATTGGAATTGGAATTGGAATTGCGTTCGCTTTTGTCATCAAATGGACGGGGACAAGAGTCTAACCAGCGAGGCTCACTGGCCGGCTTTTATTGATTTACTGCCCATTAATTATAGTGCATGTCGGCCTGTTTTGGTTGTTTGGCGGCAGATTTGACTTGTGTTGGGGTACCGGGGTTTATTCTTTTTGACGTTTAATTTTATTTTATTTTATCTGATTGATTTTATTTTATTTATTTACTCTATTATTCATTTCATGTATTTTACTTTTACATATTTGTTTTTTTAAAACCTTCTTTTGTTTTGATTAGCAGGAACGTGTCAGTGTTGAGCTTGGCTGTGTAGGAGAAATAGACAAAAAAAGATTTGGTTCATCGTGTGCTCAAGGGCCTTTTGTATTTGTGTTTGACTAAATGTACTAGTCAATCTTCTATTTTAGTAGAAATGTATATACCCATTGGGTTTGCATTTACATGTTTCCGTGTCTAGAACGGCCAAAGATAGACCAGAACTCTGTAGGTGATCACTATATAACAAATTGACACGATAAAATAATAAACAATTAAAATTAAATTCAATATGGATTGACTTGTGTAGTTAGCTACTAATGAATATTTTCTTTATTTTTTTTTCAAGCTTATTTTAATAATTCAATTGATCAGTAATCCAGGTCAGGGGTATCGCTTGGTGCCGCATCAAGATCGCGGTACATGCGTGACCGTGGACGATCAAAGTTTCTTGAGCTACGGTTATCCCGGAATCCACCACTTGTCCGAGGTTTATGAGACGAATTATAATTTGCTGGCCAACCACCATTAAACCCGTTTCCATTGTCTTGAGGGATAGTGACAGCGTTTCCCGTATAGTCAAGTATACGAAATTCAGAGGGCAAAATGTGTCCCGGATCCCGTAGATAATTTTGCAGTAATTTGGCCTCATAGTTAGTTTAAAAATAATAAATAAGTTGATAATTATTTAAATAAATAATTAATTAATTAACTAATTAATTAAAAGTTAAACTGTTTTCAGCATACCCATTCTTCTGTATCAGCCACGAAATCTGCATGCTTTTTCCTGATATGCTTATCCACAAACTCGCGGCCCATGAAAAGCTTTGCACAATCTGTTACTTTACAACGATACTTTCCTTCGTCTTCAAAAGCAATATGTTTTGCAATGACATCATTAACAAAAGTTTCCACTGGCGTATAGCCTTGTACACTTAAATCAACACTTTCAGGCTCTAACAACAGCCGTGATCTCTCCAAGTAATCTTCGAAATCTGCTAATTGTATTGCCGCCAATTTCGCGTCATTGCCAGAAGCATCTGAGCCATCAAAATCAATCCACTGTGCAGGATCGCGTCGCCATACACAATCTGGTGGGTTCGATGAATGATGATACGCTAGTCGGAGCACATCAAATCGCAATACGCGCCAGAGATAAAGAGCAATTTGGTCAATCGCCCAAGTTACAAGATCTTGCTTATTTACGGAAGCCTTTGAATCATTTTCAGTGCCAGTGCCATTCTCACCAGATTCTTGTTGCGCTAAATCCGAGCCTTGTAATGCTTCCTGACTGCCTTCTAGTAGACTGTTTGCCTTGACCTTTTCACGCTCAGTAATTAAATCCACTCCAACGCTATTTCCTTCAGTAGCATTCTCACCCCGGATTCCGTGCACCGTCTCGAGGAAACGAGCAATTTTTACCAGATTTTCTAGCAAAATTTCCTGGTTTTTAGAGAGCATAAAGTACCGAGGCATTTTCTGCATTGAGCCTTGCTTTCGCAGCAATGTTCCATCGGGATCAATGTTCCGCTCCAAAAACGGGATATCAGCAAATGCTCCCATATGCTCAATCCCATCGGAGAAGTATTCCTTGTCTTTTGCTATATCGAGACTGGTCCCGTCCAAACTGCCTTCTGCCAGCTCCTTTGCCCAGTCGGCATAGTTTTCAGCAACCATGGGTTTTCTGGACTCAAGCAGCTTTTGCCTTCCGCCTTCATCATATCGGTCCGTGAACCATTGACGTTTTGCGTTTCGACGTACGTACTCGGGAGCAAATTTCTTCATCATTTCTTTCTCGTAGAGAACGTATCCCCTTCGCTGACTCAAAGCATTTGCAAATTCTGATTGTTGCACCGGAGATTCTTCAGTCCTGTTTTCGTCTGTCCATCGGCAGAAATAATCAAACGTGGCAATCATATTCAGCGTATGAGGATCGACCAAATCTGACCTACGACTACATGTTAGACTGCGCTTCGATATATTTGTCCTTTTTCAACTTTTGCCAATTCCATCTGATTTATTTCATGCTTTTTTGGTTTTAATTGTTTTGGCCATTTAGATGTACTTAATGATTATTTGTTTTTTTATCTCTCTTTTGATTTTGATTCTCTTTTGCGTTCAAATTGCCTGATTTTCCAATCTCTTTTTTAATCATGTTCAAAGCTTCTTTAAACGATAAAACTTACCTTTTCCGCTTCTCAGCCGAAGTTTGCACATCATTTTCGAGAGTGCTGACTGAAATACCCCTTTTCTCATTCGCGTCTTGTACTCTTGGGGCCTTTTGTTCATTGCCGTCGCTATCAGACCGCTTTCTTTTGGCATCTAAACGAACAGTCAGCCGAAGGGGGTTCTCTCGGTACAAAATCCAAATAGTAAAAAAAAGAATAGAATGTAAAATATATGGAAACCATAAAGAACTCACTTTCAGGCTGGTCAATGTCTCCACCAGTTAAAGGCGCCGATCCATCGACCTTCGGCTCATCAACATCAACCATCTTTGAATCGGGTCCAAGTTTATTTGCCTGTGACCCACATCGATCTATGCATAATTTACTTGTGCAGACGTCTACTAGTCCATTTTTAATATTATTATTGGTGCATCATATTCACATAGCTCTTTATTATATATCAACAATAATGAAAATGTGAAAAAATAAATAGATAGATAGATAAATAAATAAATAAATAAATAAAAATATATGTTCATCTGTCTATCTGTTTAATTTTAGTACGCAAGTCTTGAAAAGCTCTCTACATTCATAATCTGGGCTTTCTAGCACAACACTCGTTTATTCACATGACTACAAGCATAGTATGAACCTAAAATGAACAAAAAAAATGCAAAAGCTAAAAAAAAAATAAGGCAAATGATCTCAAAAGTCAATGTACTGACGAAAATAATTCACATCTGCTCCTGAAACAGCTTTATCCGCCAAATCTGGTCGGTCCATACCAACTAGCAATACGCGTCGAAGGGTGGACCATAAGTTGTTGCTGATGTTTACACTGGAAGAAGCCGACTCATCCAACTGATGCATAGCAAGAGCTCCCAGTAAATGCTGAGCCGCCTGCTCATAACAGCCAATGTTTATGCAGGATACACCCAAATTATATCGGGCACGGACAAACGTCGGCTTTATTGCGAGCGCTTCATTATAAGCATTTATGGCTTCTTCGCTCTTTCCCGAGTTTGCCAGTGTCGCCCCCATTCTGTTCCATAAAAGATGGTCCTGAAAATTAGTATCGTGAAGTGTGCAATATTATTTCATATTTATATGTTTTTCTTTTTAAATCTTTTTAAAAGTTTTTAGAGTTTTTTTTTTCATCATTTTTAATATTAAATCGTTTACAATAAAACTCACGTCAGGTCGCACTCGGAGAGCGGCGGTAAAGCAGTCGACTGCTTTGCTATAATCTTCTGATGAGTAAAACAAAACTCCCAATCCCACTTGAACATCAGCGTCCATGGCACTGCCCTGAGGACTTCGACGTGCAGCGGCCAGGAATCCGTCGATTACACGATTCCTCATCTCTGTTGCCGGCAGCATCGCTGCTTGCTCAGAGTTTAAAGTAGAAGGATGGGGTAAAAGGCCCGGGTACTTTGATCGGATCCATCGCTCAAGAGTAGCATAAGAAGCTGTATCATAGCCCTCATTCGTATAACTCACAGCTAAAGCCATCATTGCTTGTAAATCGTTCTCCCCAAGAGAAACTGCCTTTTCTAAAGCTCTAATAGCCGGTTCTTCCTTCTCATTGCTGGCCTGTGCAATTCCCAATTGCGTCCAGGCTTCCTGCCGAGTCCCATCGCTTTGCTG
Source organism: Novakomyces olei (assembly GCA_016906335.1). Classification (NCBI taxonomy): domain Eukaryota; kingdom Fungi; phylum Ascomycota; class Novakomycetes; order Novakomycetales; family Novakomycetaceae; genus Novakomyces; species Novakomyces olei. The sequence continues at coordinate 1,464,405 of JADEYG010000009.1, forward strand.
AACAGCTGCTTCAAAGGCCAAAGCTGCTTGGGAGAGACTCCCACCTTGATCCATGATCCTCATACCCTCAGTGTAAGGGTCAACGTGGGACAAAAACGGGTTTACTGATTCAAATGTGTAATCGCCCAAATCTGGCCGGACCCGACTGTGTGAATCATCCAGTTCTTCGAATCCATTAAACTCTTTTCGCCATTCATCGGCCATTTCATTTAATCGCTCCTGACCGTGTCCCTGTGCTATTGCCTCCTCTTCGATTCCCCGCCAGATGGATTCGAAATCGCCAAGGTTTTGTTGGCCTGTTGCATCTGTTTCTTTCGTCTCTGCTTCCGCATTTGTCTCGTTACCCTTGAAAGTTTCAGATTGCTGTGCGTCTGAGGCCTTCTTTTCTTCTGAATCTTGTTGCTCAATCTGCCGAAATTGCTCTTCCCAGGTTTCATCTGACAATTCAATAACTTTGCTTTTGCCTTTAGGTGATTGTACACCAAGAGGGGCATTGTTAAAGGATCTCATTGGCCCCATCATGCCGGTATACATGCCGTACTGCCTCATCATCTGCGGATGCTGCTGCATTTGTGGCTCTGGCTCTGGCGTTTGTGAGAATTCTTGACGCCATGGAGACGAAGAAGATTCAAGCGCGAGTCCCCGGAACTCGTTTATCAAGGGCGTAGCCGCTTGGAAGGGCGTCGGTGCCTGTGACCTGGACGCTCCAAAATCGGCAGTCCAGCCTATAGAGAGTTAGTTGCCGCCGATTAGAAGCAAAAGGTAAAAATATCAAATTACAAACAGTTTTAATGTGGATAAAGCGTATCCAGTAGAAACGTGAACCAAACGTGAACCAAACGTGAGACAAACAGAGACGTAAACCAAGTAGAAAAACAAAAGACCAAACTCGATGCAAAAACATCTGCTCTTTATTTAATCTTTAAATTTTATTTAATCTTTAAATCAAATCAGAATCATAAATTAATACCATTCGGCCCTCTTGGCTCTGAGACTTGAGGTCGGCGGTAGACTTCATTAATTGGAGACGGTTGCGTAAACTCTTCAAACCCCTATTTTGTTAAAAAATTAAATTCATAAAGTTTGGCACAGTAACGTTTCGTATGCGCGTGACCCTACCTGCGGTCCTTGCAGCGAAGGATCTCGAAACTGTTGCCTCGGCGCTGCGCCAGCAGAGTTGGCGGGGTTAACGAGCCGATCTCGTTGCAACGAGCGATCAGAGTCGACGTGCTTTTGAAACCGGTTCAGAGGGTTTGACACTGAGCCGCAGTCGCCTCCGCCTGAAAGCAAACCGGACATTTTGATCTCTATTCTCGCATGTGCACCAAGTTGTGGGGAGAATAGACGTGGATATCGACAATTATTAGACTCCAATATTGGCAGATGCGTACTTGTTCTAATAAATATCGTATACTACAATAGACATAGTAATAAAAGTTCTGTACATTAAAGTACTGTATGCACGTACTTTTTGTACTGTATATTTTAGTTGGAGAAATCTGGGTTAAAACAGCTTTATAATTTGGGCTTAATTTGGGTTAAATTCGGGTTAAATTTGGGTTTGGAAGGAGTTGTATAGGAACCTCCATTAGCCGTCTGTCGAAAATACTCGTTTCTCCAAGCTGGATTGCCATTGCACAACAGTATACTTGTATCTGCCATTTGCTCAAAACCTCGATAGTTCCAAGGCGGACAAAAAAGATTTATTTAGATCTTGCGGTGCAGCTATTTAGATCGTATCCAGACTCTCGAGAGGCTTTCGTTAGACGGAGACCCGAATTACAAATTTCCATTATATTGCACTATGAGAGAGGCCATTGAGTGAGTAGTGAGCACCACATTCTAAATACATTGTATCATTAAACCAAATTTCCGAGACTTGTTTATGCATATTCAATTCTACTAGATTTCAGAGCCAAGCACACCTGCCAGCGGCGATAACTGCTCTTGAAGGTACTTTCGAAACTCGCTTCCCTGTCTTTATTAGCATCAGCATTAAACCGCAGTCAGAGCATAAGCAAAAAGATTCAAAACTAATCTGGAGCATAAACTCACCGTAGACTCGACAAGCGATTGATCAGTCGAATTGTCTCCAATAACAGCTAAATACAGATCTGCTGCTGTCGCAGGAGCAGTGTCCGTAGCAAGGTGAATCCGAGAAACATACAGGGTTCCCAAGGTAAAATCGATCTTTAGCCATTCAAGCTCATCTGCCGAACCGGTCCCTCCGCCTCCTGGCCGAAGAGAATCTAAGGCTCCTACACTCCCTACGGCACCATAATTCGAAAACAACAAGGAGCATAGTCCGGCTATTTGCTTCGACATGCGCCCTTGATGGATTTGTCGCTCTGTACTGGCATTGTCCAGATTTAAACTCGCGTGGTCTTCGCCATTTGAGTTCTCTGCTGGCAAATAAGGCTTGTGGCTACAAGCCAGCACCGCGCCTGATGATGTGAAAAGCACTGTCGGCAATTCAGACTGATCCAACACGGTCTCGAGGGCCTTGGCCCGGAGCATTACAGCATGAAGGATTCGTTCGGTACCGAGTTTATAGGCAATTAATTGCTGTATGAGTAGTAGTTTAAACCAGGCTTAAACCCAAATTTGGGTTTAATATGAGAGCTGTGGCTTCGAGCTGATTTATCGCGAATATTTTACACAGCGAATTTATAATTATGCATTCTAACGTATTTAATAATATAAAATGCTCGCAGCCATGGCTGGGCAAAATGTTAAATGTGTCTCGAAAACCCAACAAAATTTCAACGAAGAATCGCCTCTGCAAACCAAACTCTAAACGAGCAATGCAAAATCTGGGCTTGAAAACAAGCTGGAACCTCGTGCACAAGACGAACATTTGATTTTCCATAGTTTATTTTTAATTAATTTCTTATGATATTGGTCACATAATACATATAAATACACGCACTAATGTGTAATTTAATGCACAATTGTAGCGTAATTTCACGCTGCTAGATGTTAAGTTGCAGTGGTGAATGGGCGATAATTTGATGTCTAATAAGGACTACAGGATTCTTGTATGAAAAAAGCAAGTGAATAGTTGCGACAATAAAATACATGCAAATGCTAAAGGGCACAAAAGTGCCGTTTGTATACATCAATGAGCATCTTAACCGATTTGTAGCTCAAGATATATTGGATGGATTGTTTTATATATCATGAACCATTGAATCATATCGAATTACGATTTCTCTAACTGAGCACGACCCTCACGAGCCAGAGCAAAAAGCTCGTTGAATCTGTCAGGGATACTTGGAGCATGGAAGCAGGCAGTCCCAGCCACAAGAACGTTGGCCCCATTGGCCGCCGCTATACTCACTGTCTTGAGACCGACTCCACCGTCAACTTCAACATGAAGACCGGGACTGCGTCGGCGCAGTTCTCGTACTTTAGGCATCATATCTGCACGAAAAGATTGCCCACCGAATCCTGTATTATTTAGATTAGACTGAAACCGAATGATTTTTAGTATTAAAAAGGGTGGTTGAGTATAATAGAATATTATAATAGAATATTATTATAATAGAATATTATAATGAAAATAAAAAGCAATATATATACCCGGCTCGACGGTCATGACGAGAGCCATATCGATCTTGTCGAGCAGAGGAAATAAAACTTCCACTGGCGTGTTTGGTTTGATCGCTACTGCCACCTTCATTCCGTGGGCTCTGATATCGTCAATTAAAGCGTTCACATCCTCTGTTCATTAGAAAGCTGCCTTTTACAATTATTTGTATTTTCATATCTCTTCAGATATACTCGATCTCCTTATCTTTTTATCATTATTTCCTTTACCGCTGTTCAGGAGCTGAGCAGCTTCCTGAGCAGCGGTTCTTGCTCTTTAAAATATTGACTCTTGCTTTTTACTTTATCATTTGAATTCTCAATCTAAAGCCATACTTGCCGCCTCGTAATGAAAATTGTACAGACTTCCGCCTGCCGCCGCTATCGGCTCGACCCATCGCTCGGGTTCCGAAACCATCATGTGGCAATCAATAAACACTTTATCTTTGGGAAAAGACTGCCTCAAAGATTCGAGCAGCGGCATTCCAAACGAGATGTTTGGGACAAAGTGGCCTGTTCGTGTCAATACCAGTGATTAGTCATTATTGGAAATGGCGAGTCGCTCTTACCGTCCATTACATCAAAATGTAGCCATTGTGTGTGAGGCAGGCATTTTGCACATTCATCTGCTAAATGACCCAAGTCGGCGGCAAGAATTGACGGGTTTATTATGATCTCTGGTTCCTGCTGTGTCGTCATTGTGTGGTCTTATTCCCGAGTCAATCAATATAGTATATATTATTCATTTATCTGTAAAACAAGTACTACACTGTACGATAACTGCGCCGTGAAAAGAGCATTTTAATTAGTGTCTCTTGAATCGAGCGGAAATCTAACAGCTGTGAAGGTGGGTTACCATCTTGAAGCATAACTCAAAATTACTCAAGTCTCTGTACAGTTCACCTTCCCTTCAATGCTATTGTATATGTTTCTTTTGTAATAATTAGCTTAGCTTGAAATAAACATTAAAACACCATTTATTCAAACAATGTTAGCTCGGACGCAAATTTGTATGTATTAAATTTTTATATATTAAAAACGTAGATATTAAATTTGTAGGTATAAATTTGTAGGTATAAATTTGTAGGTATATGTTTGTAGGTATCAAATATATTGTACAAGCAGAACACAGTATATAGTAGGAATAATCGCTACGCAATCCTAATATTACCAGGGCCTATGGCTTCCTTTGATGGCCAAAAAACGAAGCCCTTTACCCTCGCTTGGACGGCCGGCAAAACGGGCCGCGGGAGCGGATAACGGAGCAACTCCGGCACTGCGCCAGACTAACATCGATTTTTTCGCGTGCCGTAGTCGCGTTAAAACGGAGGATAAACCAGCCAGTCGGCCGCCACTATTTGGATCAGACGAAGACGCGTCCGTTCCTGACCTGCAAGATCAAGCCGACCAGTATGATCTGGTATCGAGCTCTCCTCCCGCTGTAAACATCTCTCCTCGGGCAGTGGCAAATTCGTCTTCAACCCTATCAGTGCCGAGTCTGGAACATACTTTTGCCGAACCGTTTCTCGAAATTGAAGACGACAAGGATGCTGTCTCGGATGCTGGACGCGCCGATTTTGGCCAAGAATTTAGAGCCAATAACGGTGTTGAGCTCAAGGTTTATGAGGAGACCAGAAATTCTGGTCTTGGCGAGTATGGCGGCAAGAATGAAGGCAATCCTGATCCTCAAGAGTCGGAGGAAGCTGATGGCAATGCCGAAGGGCCGATTGATATCTCTTCACAGGACGCTTATGTCAAATGCCCCATGTGCGCTTGTTTGATTAGCCATTTGTCTCTATCTGATCAAAACGCACATGTAAACGATTGCCTTGACCGTGACTTTTTATCCAGCAGCGGCCGGCAAGATTTGGATAGGCAGTCACGAGCAGTCCCGGATACTTTGCTAAAACTGAGCGAACGAGCTGAGACTGTTGGCAATGAGGGGGAGAAGGATGATATCGTGCCACAGGAGATCAGCGTGCCTGTTGAAGCAATTAAAGAGGATGACGTTGTACCAGACTCGCCGGAACAGAGTAACCAGGTCGTAGAAGACGACGTGGAGGGTGTGCAAATTGCCACTGCGGAGGAAGAACTTGATCACGACAGCTGCGAAGAAGCTGAGGATGCCGATTTTGTCGTGAATGGTGTAGGAAACGCCCAAAGTCCATGCCGGAATGATATTACGGGGCAGATTAGTAGCGGTGAAGCGTCTTCCTTTTCCATATTCTCCAAACTGATGAAGGGCAATGAAGAGGAGATGCGCTGGGCAGCTGCTGCTCGACAGCAACTTGAGCAACGGGGTAAGCAAGCTTACCAGCGAACATGTCCCTTCTACAAAATAATGCCCTTTCCGTTACGATTCACCGTGGATGCCTTCAAGTATGGCAAAGTAGCCGATTGTTCAGCTTACTTTTTGAGCCATTTTCATTCTGATCATTATGGAGGTCTACGTGCAAACTGGACGCATGGGCCCATATACTGCTCTCGTGTTACGGGTAATTTAGTTGTACAACAGCTGCGGGTAAAGGAGGAATATGTACGCAAATTAGATTTTAATGTACCATATGAAATTGACGGGGCCCGTGTGACTTTGATCGAAGCAAATCATTGTCCTGGAAGTGCATTGTTCCTGTTTGAAGCAATGTGCAAGGGACGAGACTTTCGTGTTTTACACTGTGGAGATTTTAGAGCGTGTCCTGCTCAGATAAAGCATCCAGCTATTCACAATAAACGCGTTGATGTAGCGTACCTTGATACTACTTATCTGAATCCAAAATATGCCTTTCCTCACCAAGATCAAGTGGTGACTGCGTGTAGGGAGATTGTTGCCCGAGTGTCTGGCCACAAGGATCATTGTCTTGCTCCCGTCTGTGAAGAAGGAAGGGCCAATGTTTTAAAGAGACTTTTTCTCAAGACGGATGGAGACAAGCCGTCAGAGAAACAGATGCAAAACAAACCTAACAACGGCAGAAAACACGCAGATAGATTACTGGTTGTGGTGGGCACGTATAGTATCGGGAAAGAAAAAATTGCAGTTGCTTGTGCTGAAGCACTAGGCAGTAAAATATTTGCGAGTGCTTCCCGCCGCCGAATAGTCGAATGCTTTGAGGACGAGGCCCTGCAATTACTGCTGACAACAGACCCGAGCGAGGCTCAAGTTCATATGACTCCTCTGCAAGAAATTCGGTCGGAAACTTTGCAGGAGTACTTGGAAACTCAGCGTCCTCATTTTGATCGGGTGGTTGGCTTCCGTGGAACAGGCTGGAACTATTCCCCTCCTCGATCTCGTTTTGTTGACTCTCCTTCTGTTGAAGCTATTGTTAACTGCTGGCAGGTGGATTACTCTGCTCAAGATGTTCGGATAATGCGAGGTTCAAATCATACAGCCGCCTGTTACGCTGTGCCTTATTCCGAACACTCGTCCTTTCGCGATTTGGCCTGTTTTTGTCTAACGCTTGACTGCCCAAAATTTGTTCCCACTGTCAACGTTGGGTCGGCAAAGTCGCGAACGCTCATGAAAAATTGGATTCAAAAATTTATCGAGGCCCGCAAAAGTATAAAAGTGCAGAATTTTGACTTGGAAGAGTCCAATTTTTGAAAGACATTTGACCAATCGTTTTTGGCTCTTTCTGTTCCTTTTGGTTTTTTTTCTTGTTGCGTTTCATATCGGTCACTTGATCGTGGGGTTTGGGTGCATTCTCGTGTATGTATAAAGCATTGTTAATAGCATACTATTACACTTTTCCAACACTGTCCCCATCGCTCCTCACTCGGCCAATCATATGTAGCTCCTATTACAAATAGTGAATGGTGGGTAGAGACTCGTATGGTCATTTGTCAGTAGACTAACCAAATTAATACTTTGTCCGTTTTGAAGGCGTAGCTGTCCGTGAATCACGCTGCCTCCGTTTCTGAGGATTAGCAACACTACTTAAATACGAGTGAATTTATTGTTTTCAAAAACGAAAAAACAGTTATAGAAACCAATTCTTACCTTTCTTGCACCAGCGTCACTTAAAGCTGGAGAACCAGAATCTCTGGGCACGGAAGCCTGTGCTACTCCATCTTGATCCTGCGCATCGTATGTCAACGGACGTGCCTCCAGATCAAACACAGATCCATCAAACTTGGGTTTAGTAAATTGAAAAAACAAAATTAAATCAAATAATTGAAATAAGTTTAGAATGAAAATAACCCAATTAAATAAAAAGAAATAAATGATAAACATTAATTATTGATAAATTCATTCTCAAACTTACGTCTGGCAACGGGCCAAAGTGAACATCAAAAGCTGTACTTGCCAAATCCTCTGGTAGAGCTGGTACATGTTGAAGAGGAGCAGTGTCGTAAGGCTGAAACACAAGCCGCTGCAGAAAATCGTCCTTAACAATCTTATTTTTGCCTTTTGCCAGCAGTGATTAGTTACCACAAAAGAAAGCTTCCGCTTACCAGGAAGTCCTTCGATCTGCTTTTGGTATGACTTTCGCATTTTACGTTTTTGTCCTGACTCATCGAAACGCGCTACGCGTCTCGCAAGATCAGATAAGTTATACGCCTCTGTGAGATTCGAACGCGCTTGATCTGTACCAGGATCTGTATGCAGATCCTCACATAAATATAGACTCGGAGCAGTCTCCGTCATAATGCCGTTAGCTGCGAGCAGTTAACGGAGGCCAATATTACTATTACTATTATTATTATTTATAAAATGAAGTGAGCCTATCATTATCAGTATTGAAGTTGTATAATCATACTTGCGTTAATATGACATGTGTAGTTTTGCAAGTTTTACAATATATTATAATATATGTCTTATCTGTATGAGTATACACTGATATATTGACAAAGCATGTAGGTTCCTGTGTGTGTCTATTGAAAACTTTGTCGCATATAAAAAAAAATCTAATTTTCTTTTTGCTGTAAAAATTCTTTTTTTTGGCGGCATTTACAATGGCAAAAAGCGGCCACAAAGCAGCATCGCTAGCGAAAGGATCAAGCAAAGATGGAGTAAAATCTGCCGCCAAAGGCAAAAGTGACCGTGTTGCGGATGGCCGTGTGAGCAAGCGCACAGACGATAAAAAAATAACTAAAAAAGCCGCGAAAGAAGTAGCCAAAGAGACGAAGAAGTCTTCAAAGCACAAGAGCAAAAAGGAACCGGTAAGAATAAATGTTTTGAGTCAGTTTCTAATACAATAGACACCTCCCAGCTCGGAATCTGAAGATTCTGATTCTGACTCTGACTCTGAGAGCAGCGAGGATGAAAAGAAACCTGTAAGCAAATCTGCATCTGCCTCTAAAAAGGGCAAAGAATCTAGCAGCGAAGACTCTTCAGATTCTTCTTCAGACAGCTCTAGTTCAGACTCTGATTCTGATTCTGACTCTGATTCTGACTCGGACTCTGGTTCCGATTCTAGTTCATCTGGAGAATATGCCTCTGCTGAGGAAAAGGCTCCTGTGAAAGAAAAGGAGGCAAAACCTGAATCAAGCAGTGATTCGGACTCTGGCTCTGATTCTAGTTCTGAATCAGGTTCTGGATCCGACTCTGACTCTGACTCTGATTCGGACTCTGATTCGGACTCTGACTCTGATTCTGATTCTGATTCTGACTCTGACTCTGACTCTGGCTCTGATGAAGAAAGCTCCAAAGGCAAAGAGCCCAAAGCCAAATCTTCTGATTCTGATTCCGATTCTGGGTCTGGGTCTGACTCTGACTCGGAAGAATCTTCAGAGGAGGAGTCTTCTGATGAAGAAACGACAAAGAAGCCTGCTAAAAAAGAGCTCGAAAAAGATTCCAAAAAGCGCAAAGCTGAAGAATACGTTCAGGAACCCAAAAAGTCCAAAACTGGAGATGACAATAGCTCAGAATCACAGACAGTATTTGTTGGTAGATTGTCATGGAACGTTGATGATGACTGGCTGGCCGAGGAGTTTAAGTCGTATGGAACAGTAACCTCTGCCCGGGTTATGAGACAGCCAGACGGAAAATCTAAAGGGTTTGGGTACGTGGATTTTTCCGCTCCGGACGAGGCCAAAGCAGCATTGGCAGCGATGGGCAAAGAAATTGACGGAAGACCTGTAAACGTCGATCTTTCTACTCCGCGTTCAAACACCGACTCAAGTGGAAAAGAATGGGTGGCCAAGCGTTCACAGCAATATGGGGACAGTATTTCCACTCCGTCGGACACCGTGTTTATGGGCAATGCCTCTTTTAATCTAACTCAGGATGATATTTACAATACATTTGGGGACTGTGGAGCAATTATGGGGGTAAGACTTATTACCGACCGTGAAACTGGACAGTTTAAGGGTTATGGATATGTGCAGTTTGGGGATGTTGAGGGGGCCAAACGTATGGTTGAACGTAATGGCGAAGAGGTCGCTGGCCGTCCTCTTCGACTTGATTTTGCTTCCCCACGTGACCAAAGCGGTGGAAGTGGGGGCCGCGGCGGTGGGGGCCGTGGTGGGGGTCGAGGCGGTGGGGGCCGTGGTGGTGGACGAGGCGGTGGGGGCCGTGGTGGTGGAGGCCGTGGTGGCGGTCGTGGTGGCGGATTTAGTAATTCTGGATCAGCGAACCGTGGAGCAATTGGGTCATTTTCGGGTCAAAAGGTGACTTTTTAAGCGCGAGTGATGAATTGAAATAAGGCTTTGAGATCTAACTTGGGTCTCTTTGGTTGTTTAATTGCCTATTGTTTGTGACACGTTCTCAATTGGCTTTAATATTGTATGTACTCTTTACGCACAGGAATTAGAGAGGAAACAGGAAAGAGGAGGAAAGAAAGAGTTGTTTTTAATATGTTTAATTTGCATCATATGGAAATGCAAAGTTCTTGGGATTATACTGGCTTGTCATCGTACACAGTGCTTCAGTTGAATATTGAAAGTAATACGGATATTTTGACGTAGAGAGTTTACGACTAAAAGTGATTTATTGTTCTACTTGTTTTTGATAGACGCTTTCATTTGATTAATTTATACACTAAAAACTTTAATTGTAAAGCCTATGCCCATTTGAACACCTTTCCTTGAAGATTGTATAGAATTGTCAACATTTTTCTAGTCTATATATCAAACTATTCTTACGTTTCGCTTCGTAAATAAATTTATTATAATTGGCTATCATACATATACAAGCTTTGCCTGATCAAGGCAACTATGGACAATCAAGTACGTGACACCATACAAAGTCATATAAAAGAAAAGAAAAAAAAACCAATGATTATAATAGACATGGAGTCGTGTCTGAACATAAACTGAAGAATAATTCGTAGTTCCAAGACGAATTCAAGCAAAGGCGACTAATAAGCGTTGCATATTAAAATTCCCAAATAACAAACGAGATTCAGACACTAATGCAATCATTAACCATAAAACATAAACCCTACGACAAAACAAATACGGTCCCAAATACATAAATACAGTTAAAAACACTAAAAAAAAAATTCTTCAAAGTCGTGCAACTACATATAGTGCGAAACGATACGAGACGCTCCATAACCAATCGCTTTCAAATAGAACAAATCTCAATTCGATATGAGGCTGTTAAATTCATATTCCAATAAATAAAACAGGTATAATAGTTATGTCTTTTTTTTTCTTTCATTATTTTATTTTGCAATTATCAAGTATTTGACTTAACATTATACGCCATTTATTTCTTGCCGATTTTCTCCTTTTCTCAGCGGTTCAGATTAGCCCGATTCAGGCGTTGCTGCATTTCATTCATTTGCGCTGTCATTTCGTCCTGCTGATTCTTCATGAGCTCAATGAAATCAATTGCATGGCTAACAATCTCCCATTTTGAAAGCCTTTTGCTTTCACTAATAGGCAAACTCGCTCTCAAGTCATCAAATAGATTTTTCATCTCTTTTCGTCTTTTCCTCTCTGCTAATTTATGGCTGATTTTTAACTCTGGCGTTCGACTGTAACTGCCCACCAGCATCGGGCGCGAAGGATCTTCCAGATCATTGGAGCCTGTACTATTTACACCATCCGCTGCCTTTGCGTACCTAAACATTTGTACATAGGGCGGCAATCGTACAGTAGAGAGATCGTCCATGTTTCTGCTGTCTGCAGTACTGCCGGTAATACTGGGCTGCGTTTTAACACCGTTCGCTGTATCGCCGCCACCGTTCGCTATAACACCGTCATTGTTCGTTATATCGCCGCCACCGTTCGCTATAACACCGTCATTGTTCGTTAGATCGCCGCTGTTCGCCGTAGCACGATTCGGTCTTGCTTCGGACGCGTCTCCGTGTAATCCCGGGTCGGGAAAAGCGTAAGGATAGCCCGGAGTCGGCTGGGCCGCATTCGGGTTCGGGAACTGCAAGCTTTCATCTCCGTAGTGAACAGAGGGCGGCGTGTTCAATGTAATTGGTGGCGCAAGATGCGGTCTTCGGCTTTGCTTTTTCCCTGGCCTAGACGTCTCTCTGCCAGCCTGTTCTGCGGGCGGAGACTCACTGTTTCGCTTCTTTATAGAATCTGAATCCCGATTAGAAACAGGGCTCGGGTTCGTAATATCTTCGAGCTTCAAGTTTCGAAACTGAATTGACTCGGAATCGTTATCGTGAAGCAAAGGCGGAGGAGGAGCAACAGTCAACTGAGACCCAAGCAAATCGGGCAATTTCCGTTTATTTGATGACATACTGCTTCTTCGCTCGACGGAATACAGAGACTCTGCATCGTCACTAAACGATATTTCAGAGCGCGAGAAGGAGCTTCGGGAAACCATGCTTTGTAGCCTATAGCTATCGGGATCTGTTAAAGGTCGTGAGTTTAACAAGGAGCCGTGTGTTTCTGACGGGATATTGGTACTAGAGTTGCTGTTGTCTCCTAAAGCTGGTGTGCCCAGGTGCCCAGCAGCAGAAGTGTAGAAAGAAGGCTGAGCGTCTTGCGCAGGGCCCTTCAAGACAGGAGGCTGGAGCATTGAATAAGCGGCCGGCGCTTCTTCCAGTGTCTTGATAGGCGGTAATTGCCTGTACTGCATGTCGGAACTGGCTTTAACCACCGGAATTGCTAGAATTTAGCCCTGAGAGTAAAAGAATTGGCTTACTGTAGATGTTTGGTGCAGACGGAGAGTTATGGTGATTCATTCAGAAGAATTATAATAATTCGAAAAAAAAAAAAGGGAGATAGATCAAAAAGATCAAAAGGACCGAAAAGAGCTCGTGTTAAATTAAGCAGTAAAGACGTTTTAAAAGACTCTGAAGCTCTTTTCTCCGTCTCTCCTCCGACTTTTCTTCGTCTCTCCTCTGCTCTGGTCGTAGTTGATCCAGAACAGCACGGGCAAATAAGATAATGAAAAAGTCCAAAAGAGCCGCGAATGTACAAATCGAAAGAGTCTCTACTTGAGCCCGAGACAAGTCTGCAAGCTCAAGCCTAATCGAGATCGTGCGCTGATGCTCCTTGAGGCCGAATGGTTCGAATCTCTGTCCGATTAAGGATCGCCTGGGATCATACTAGCCGGAGCAGCAAGACACAAGAAGGCGGGAAGGGTGAGGCCAAGTAAGCAACTAAAGCCGCACTCCAGACAGGCAGTAGACGAGGAACAAAATTGCAAGTAGAATTTCACAGCAAAAAGGTACGCTGAGGTAGAGATGGTAAACCTAGTCGACGGAGTAATGGCGTCCAATGTAAAAAGTAACGATATTTTTACGTATTAAAAAACAGAGGATAAAATTCGTAAAAAATATAATAATAATACAATTAAAATTAAAATTAAAATCAAGAAAGTTCTGGCAGATCAGATAAGCGTGCGTACAGCGATGGAAGCAGACTCGTGCACTGCCCAAACGCAGCGTGAACGGGTCGAGAATAGGCCAATATTAATTCAATGTCAAATGCCGTGAATAACAAAGTGCCGAAACGTTGTTCACACGTGGAAATCTCGCATGTAAATGAAACAGTCCCGATAGGGTAGTTTGTTGCACTTTTGTAATTTACTTGCTACGCCAACACGAATTGCCAAATACGTAAGTTCTGCCAAATACAAAATTTCTGCCAAATACAAATACATAAAATCTGCCAAATACATGAATTCTAAATGGGATAGTCAGCAGAGTGTGAGCTGCTGGCCAAAGGTTCTAATAGAATACGAGCGATAAAGTCTTGCAAGCTTTCTCGAGTACTGCATCTAGCGGATCGGCATTGCCACTTGGGTCCGAATATTTTAACCGTGACTACTGTATATGTATACCGTCTGGCAGTGCATGTCGAGAGCAGTGTATCGGAGTCCAAATCAGATTTCTATGGCATTACCCTTTCGAGCCTTGCGTGGCATCATTGCCCGGTTTCCAAATCGCGATGCTAGTGACGCATACGCCACACGTACAATCTCCTGATTCTCGACTAAATTGGCAACTCCCGATTTGAAGTATGGCGTACCCGTCACTGCACTCAATCCTTCAAACCCTAATTGCTCCTGCTCTTGCATTGCAACGTGGCTCCCGTTTACAGACATGCTTGTGCCTCGCGATTACTTTATACTCTCAAGTCATCGATACCATTGCTTAGATTGGAAAGTAAGTAAACAGTCTCTGACAGTTATCTTGCCCACGGGCCCCGTCTTCATATCACGTTGTGTCCATAGCGAGAGCGTAATACGAGTATATAAAAAAGACGAAATAATATGGTAAACCTTAAAATTCGTGTCTGTACGCGATTGATTAAGTGATAAAACCGCAAGCAGCTTTCGCGTCAAGCGTCCATCGCCAATTTTGGGCAGCAGTACCCGTCCGTCCAATTCGTCCGTAACAGTCTGCTTGCCGGGTTTAGACTGATGCTTATTTCCGGCTCAACGCTACGCTGAGGCAATGAGTCTAGATTTTGCTTCACGGCATTTGCACTCTAGCAGTGCCTTGGGAGCAGATGTGCCACTGTTCTCTTCCCAGGACTGTACTACCCAGCCCACACAGACCTACTCGCCTCCCCTTTTTTCCTCCTCTTCTACTCAGGAAAATGCCACGTGTGCCTGCTTGTATATGTCTGGCTGCGATGCGGGTCAAGGACGCGTTATCGAGCTAACACGTGACCATACGTTCTCTGTCGGCCGCGGACGCGCATGCTCCCTCGTCTTGCGTGGGCGAAGAATCAGTGGGACGCATTTCGAGATTGAATGCGCCCACGATTGCTCGGGACAGACGCAATTGGTTTTACGCGACCAGAGCACGAATGGCACTTTTGTAAACTCTGTAAGTATTTGCGCCATTGAGCCTAAATAAAGACATTTCCGAATTTGATTGTGGTTTATTTATTGTGTTTTATTATCGGTTTTACTATCGGTTCATTGATCGTTTTTACTAATGGCAGATGCGAATAGGTAAAGGCGCCTCTCGGCTTTTGCACTCTGGGGACGAAATTCTTGTTGGCTACGGAATTGCCAGCGAGGAGACACGTAGGTTTTTTTTTTTTGGTTTAACCCTTTTTTTTTCTTGTTTCATTTGTTTCTATCCACAGTTTTGTTGCGCAATTGGACGCTCTCTAATCAGACGTTCAGGTTTCAAAGTCGAGATTTTCAACAACGATAAACAGAGCAAGGGAGACATGCAAGATTTGTCACAAAAATATCAATTGGAGCAAGTAATTGGCTCTGGGGCGTTTGCAACAGTGCGTCTGGGAATTACACGAAAGACGGGCGTTCAGGTTGCTATAAAAATAATCGACAAAGCTCGTGTGGCCATGACCCTTGGTGGTGGGAAAAAGGAGGAGCAGCGCGTTTCCGAACTCATTGAGCGAGAAATTCAAATACTACGCTTGATTGATCATGTATGTTTGCTATAGATTGCATTTTTTCAATTTTTTCAATTTTTTCAATTTTTTCATTTATTTATTTATCTATTTATTTTCTTGTGTATTTTTCTTATTCTCCGTTGCGTATTATCTCTTCCCGTCGTGGAGGTATCATTTACAAAGTGATAAAAACTAACGCAGCATTACAGCCCGGAGTCGTACGATACTTGGACATGTACGATTCGGATCATACATTATCGCTCGTCCTTGAGTATGTGGAAGGTGGCGACCTTATGGATTATTTGATTAATAATGAACCACATTTTCTCGAAGAGCCTGAGGCTTGTGGAGTCGCAGCTCAGATTTTGGATACATTGCAATACTTGCACGCTCGTGGAATTACACATCGAGATTTGAAACCGGAAAATATACTTGTTACGCGTGGCGGATTGATTAAAATAACGGATTTTGGACTGGCAAAAATGGTTGCTATTGGTGAAAATTCAGCTCATTTGGGCGTTAAAGAGACTATGCTCAAAACGTTTTGTGGCACTTTGGCCTATCTTGCCCCTGAAGTTTTGGACACAAAATATGACAAGAGCGAGCAAGAATACAAATCGAATCTGACTTATGATTCGCGTGTTGACTTGTGGAGCTTGGGATGCATTACTTTTACAATGTACAACAACTTGTTTATTTATTCGTTCATTTATTTATCAATGCTAATTACAGGCTCACTGGCTCAATGCCATTTGCAAACGATTCCACGGAATCCACAATCAAACAAATTCGGGAGGCTGCCTATCCCAAACACAAACTGGAAATAGATGAGGGTTTACGCAAACGAATTTCTGAAGATGCTCGAGACTTTATCGACCGTCTTTTGCAGCCGGATCCAAGTAAAAGATTATCTTTGGATTGTGCAGTTCAGCATCCTTGGATCCGTGACACGTTGCTACAGCAACGGAACGCGGGATCATTTTCGGAATTTTATAGGGCGCATCCCGCTTTATATAATGACGGCGCACCAGCCCACACAGCACCTCCCACGTCTCCAGACTACTGCGGGGAGTTGAGCGGCTCTGAAGAAGGTGACGTAATGGACTCACAACCTGTAAAATATTATTTCGATGACGAAGCGAGTCAGTCTAGTCAAGCGTCTACTTGAAACGTTATATACCTACAAATTTTTTCGTCGCATCTTGCTTATTCAGCAATGTTTATATTAATGTTAGGGTTGCGATTGTGATTGAAAAACAGATTTTGAATTTACCAAATCTTTTCATATATAATTGGTATTGTTTAATTTACAAATTGTAATGCGTACGATTCCGCGTGTTTACTCTTATCAATCTTATCGCGCCTTTTATTAAATAAATTAATTATCTTTAACTGCTGTTAAACACAGTAAATCAAGCCAAAATTCCTCACGAAGTAGTCAACGAATCAAGATCAATCTCGGATAAAGCCTGCCAGAATAAGAATAGAGCATTATAGTATAGACTTACATGGAAAGATTCCTCGTAAAATTTGCGTTGGGCCGCAATGAGATCAGCAAGCGCACGAAGCTATAGATGTCTTAGTATAGTGCGATAATAGAAATGTAAACAATAGTAGATAAAATGGCAAACAACAGTATCCGAAAAAAAAGAATTATATATATATAAGATGAAAAGAGGGGAAACATGAGTTAAACTATTAAAATACAACTAGAAAAATAAATGAAAAACCAAAATCCAGATATAGGACCAATATAAAACAAAGAACATACGACATCAGATGATTCCACAACAGCCTTCATGAGTGTGACACTTTCCTCCACAGCAGCGACAAACGCATCTTCGGCATTGTCAACTTCAATTCGCGCCGCATCAGCGCGTTCAGGTCGAGCATTCTTTGATGCGGTTTTGGCCGCGTCCAAAGAAAGCTGTGCATTATAAACATTACGACGCGCTTTTGTAGCCAAATAGATCTGTGTGTTGAGAGACCCTTTCAACACAGCGTTAAATTTCGAAGAAATTTCCGCGTCCTGAGTGAGCCGAGCGTTTCCGACTTGAAAGTAAGCTAAAACGATTGAAAAAGAATCATGGAATATAGGACGTAATGGATGGTTTAATCATAGAACCTGAAATCTCAAATAAAAAGCAAAAAATGCCATATTTTGAAGCAAAAGCAGAAGAATCAAGATTAAAATTAAAGAAAAGATTCTATTTACAAAAAACCGAAAAGCATACTCTTCTCCTGAGCAACAGCATAACGTGCCAAGCCATTGCCCAATGATTCCTGCGATCCAACGAGCTCAGTGCCAGAAAGCGCAGCACGTGCTAATGCATGATTTAAAGTCTTTGGGGGATTTTGAGCACTTGGTTTCACAATGACAGCCTGCAGATCTGTCGTGTTTTGAGCGTGTGCAATATCGCGGACTTTTTCTGAGACAGATTTGCCAAATTGCGACAGGGTTTCTTTCTGTCATGTGAAATTAGAACCAAAACTGGTTAAAATTAGAAAACAAATTTACCAGATTTCCGGGGTAGTCATAAGCTTCTGTATCATAAACAGATCTAATTTCGATCAGTAAATGGCTTTAATAATTGCTGTTCTTACGTGACACTGAGCAACGCGTTATGGAGTGCTTTAATGTTATCCACCTTCTTTTCCAGCTCGACGTATTCAGCAGGCAATTCCGTCTTTTGCGTGAGTTAATTGAAAGCAAAACAAGACGCAATGCAAAAAAATGGCCCACAAAAACGGAGCAGACAAAAACAATTAAATCGACGGCATACCTGGTCGGGTGCTTGACCCAATTGCTGCTTGATCAATTGCGTGGTTCGCTAACAGCATTAGATCCTAAATCATATATTGTCTTACTCTAGCAAAGGGCGACAATGAGCTGAATCCCTCTTGCAGGTTTGTCCGAAACGCGTCCATTGCTCTGATTACCTATGGTCTTTATCAATAATGCTTATTTGTATTGCGCGCAATTGCTTTCATTTATTTATGTGTGGTCACAGATATTCCCACGGCAAATCAATACTAGTTTATCAATATTACACATAATAATAATAATATATCGCGTTTATATGGAATAATGTATACAGTAAGGGCGCGTTATGCGCGTTATACACCGTTCTTCTTATCCCAATGCACGTTTAGCGAAAGGATCGACTCCAAAAAACCCTGACGCGTATACTCTGTGATTGCGTTTGACACGACGGAGAAAATTGGTTTGTTTTAAGTGAATTACCGCGTGCTAACCCAAAAAAATTAATAGCCCTGAATAACCCTAACCCTCAATTGTGTGATAATTTAAGTTTAATACAAATGATTTATTTATTAATTTGTCATTCATTTCGACTGACTTGTGCTTCAATGCTTCGCAGTTCACGTAACGCGGTGTACCGCGCGTATTGCGCGAGCCACTTTATCGCCTCTCTTCTCATAGACCTCAGTCCTCTTTATCCCTCCACGTGGCCTCCAGCATTACTTCAATTGCGTTCGTGGTACGTGAACGCGTTTCATGATCCTCTTATCGGAGCCAAAACGACTGCGCCCTGGCTAATCGCTTTCCTGTTGTGTGAGGCATTGCTGCAGACGCCCTTCTGCCTATATGCTTGGATGTATTTCCCACGAGGTGAGCGTCTAAGAATCAAAATAAAAATAAAAATAAAACAGGAATAGATTTAAAACGAAATTGAATTTGAAATTGAATTCGACCTCTATAAAGTCAGAATTAGAAACATGGCACAGGACAAAATACCAAAAATTAAAATTTTAAATAATCAAAAAACTAAAATAAAATCTCGACAAAATAGTGATATTCTAATATTATACAGCTGGACCAAAATTCGAATTGGCGTCAATAATATATGGGATCCATGCTGCCACGACCACGCTGGCCTGTGTTTTTGAAGTATGGCTTGCACCTTTAACCCTGCAGCAGCGTGCTCTACTCCTGAGTTTTTACGCGCCTTATCTTTTTCTGCCGCTTGCTCTAGCTGGCGATATGGCTCATCGGCTTATATCGCGCCTGCCTCAAAAGAAGGATTGATGTTTTAATTAGCAAATTGTTGAAAATATATTATATAAGCGTTCATTTTGATGGACCTTTGAGTCGTGTTCGGCATATAATTGTACTGGAAAAGGCTTATACAGTATTCTGAATAAATTTGTGAAATTAAACGTCTATTCACGCTACAGCAACCAGCTAAGCAGATACTATACTGTAACGTAAGAATTTATCACTGGCACATCAAGAGATTATAGCCGTCTTTTTGCAGCAGTTCATTTGCAATCAACGTCTTGTCACGTGTATCGGCTCAGCTAGTCAATTTACGCATAGCCCCAATGGAAGCTGCCGACATTTGAGATTGGTTTATACAACGACACTAGAATGGATTTCAAGGGGAAACAACTAGAAGGTTTGTGGATTGTAGAAGTGATTATAAAAATAATAATTTTCTTTTTTTGTTTCGGTATTAAACCAATTTCTCCTGTACACGTCTCCTTCAAAAGGTCTGTACAAACAAAGCCACTACATTGAAACCTCTGTACATATACGCCGCACCATCGGGCAGCATATCAATTATGTTACAACCATTTGACTGCTTCAGCTGCCGCTCCTTGCCACCCTCCAATTCCAACCGTTTAAACAAGGCCTCGGTAGAAAAAGATTGGAAAAGAAAAAAGAAAAGAAACGAATAAATAAATAAGTAAATAATAAATAAACTGGACAGAGACAAAGGCAACACTTTACAATCCTCCCGTCCTTTCCGTGCCCTTCCCCCTTTGCCACATCTCTTTTCCTTTGCCTTGCCATTCCTCATCCTACCCCCATACTGCTATCTCTGGCTCCTATATCAATTACGCGGGAGCCAAGAACCCCTCGTTCTGCTGAGCTTCTGTCTTTAGTTCCTCGTTTATTGCTTCAATAACCATGCCGTCCACATCTTCAACGTTCATGCCACAGCTGAGAGCAATGAGCCTACGGTAATCGCTCATTCTTGTCCCCGTTCCAGCAGCAGCAAACAGCTCTACTAGATGGTCGACTCTTTGCCGCCGGTACGCCTGTAGCTTTGTCAGCTGGCTGACAAGCTCGCCTTGCTCCCCATGGTGGCTGCTGAACTTTGTATCCTCCTGAGCCTCTACCAGCTCTCTCGGATCAATCTTGCCTTCTTCCTCCTGGACCAGCTGAGCCAGTTCTTTAGCCTGAGACCGTTCAAGCACACGTTTCAGCTCGACAGCTAAAACCTGAGCAGTATGCTCAGCGTGCCTGATACCTTCCACCTGGAGCTCTGCCATATTGCCTTCCTCCTCACTGCGAGTCAGATCCGCATACTTGGCACGCAGAGCTTCAACTTCCCTGCTCGTGCTCTCGAGCAGCTCCAGAGCCTGTGTATCATCTGCCTCCTTGTCCTCCAGCTCCTCATCGTACGCTCGTGCCAGGGCTTCAAGGTGCTTTACCAGCTCATTCGACGTCTTTTGCACAGCCATAATTGCCGTCTCTGACAGGTGCGGTGCCGGTGCCCAGTGCGGAGCTCCAGCACCAACCAAGTTCGGCCCGCCAGTACTAGTACTAACAGCAGAATTGGCATTAGCACTGTTGGCCATATTCGTTCCGCTATTGGCCACACTGGGCGAGGAAGACAGGTGGTTGTTCCTACGCTGCCGCTCGTCTTCCGAGATGTACTCTGCCGACGTCCGTCCGTACTTGTTGGGGATATTTGCATTGGCTCCGTAAGCCAACAGCGGTTTTACACACCTCCGAGCACTGTTTCGTGCACAGATAAGCAGCGGAGTATCGCCCTCCGGGTCCGGAACGTTCAGGAAACGGGACACCTGCTCAGCGGGAAAGGCATCAGAGAGCATTGCCAGCAGAGTGTCGATGTAGTACCTGGCGGCCGGCAGTTTTCGGGTAGAAATAGTGATAGAAGCGGTCTGGTGGAACACGTTTTGGCCATAGTTGTCCACCATAAAGACCGTGGGCTGTAGTATCTCCACTAAGCGTGGAAAAGTACGCAGGTCATAGTTGTTTGTAAACATTACGGACCGCATAAGCGCAGTCTGGCCGGCATAGTTGACGGCTGTTACGTCTGCGCCGGCTTCCAGCAGCAGCATTACCACTCGCAGATGGCCCATGGCACAGGCCCAATGAAGGGCCGTGTGCTGCTCGTCGTCCAGGACAGCGTTAACCCTAAAATCGGCCGGCGGATGTACGAGAAAGTCGGGCGGCTCTGCGCTCGGGTTCATAAAGAAGCTCAATAGGGACTCGCTGTACTTGTCCAGCTGCGCTGTCGCCTGCAGCTCTTGCATATCGGAAAACTTGCGCTTTTGCCCAGCAGTATTGGGGTCCGTTTCATCGTCTACATTATGAAACTCGGCACTGCCTTGGCTCTGCGGCGAAGAGCTTCCGATCGTATTGGCCTCATCCCCATCTTCATGCCCAACTTGAGCCATGTCTTTGATTGCAAACGTAAACTCCGACTTTGGTTTGTTGTGTGCTTGCTCAGCAGCTCCTACTCCTACTCGCTGCCGATGCCCTCTACCAGCCATCTCTTCAGTGCTGCCTATCGGCTCCGGAGCCGGTACTGGAGCCGGTGCCGGAGCCGGTACGGTCTTTGAGTGCAGAGTCGGAATTGCCGCTGGTTTCGTGCCGGGCTTGTACACGTGCTTCGCCGTGAATGTCCGTCCCGCTGGCGTCAGAGCTACCTGCCGGTGAGAGGGCGCCAGCTGCACTGAACGTGCTCCCGCTGGCACACTACGAGCAGCCTTGTTGCGCGCATGCTTGGGCGCCAGTGGAGGACTCTGTGCGCCCGGAACAAAGTCGATTATAGGCTTTGTCTTTGGGTATATATTGTACTTGCGGCACAGATCCGCTCCCACGTCCAACGGAATCCAGGTGCCTAGACCACGGTTAGTCGCTTGCCCGTTTCATGCTGGAGATTGGTGTGCGGTTCTTTCAACGGGGTTTAAAAGGAGCAAAATCAAAATAAATTGAAAACAAATTAATAAATAAATGAAAATAAATAAATAAATAAATAAACAAATAAATAAAAAGCATACAAATTAATTAGATTAATTAATTATATTAAAACAAATAAATTGAAATAAAGCAAATAGATCAATTCAAAGCAAATAGATTATTCAAAGCAAATAGATTTTTCAAAGCAAATAGATTATTCAAAGCAAATAGATTATTCAAAGCAAATAGATTAATTCAAAGCAAATAGACTAATTACAAGAGAAAAAACAAAAATAAGGCCATGTAAACACGATGCAAGCACGGAAAAATCTTACCCTGGTACTTGCCGTAACCGCCTTGAACCTTCTCATGAATTCCCGTCTGGATCTCTCTCTCCAGGATCCGAGTCCTTTGCGGCTTATCAAACCCGGCGATTTTAAGAATCTGTGTAGCATTGAGCCAGCCGTCTCGTTTGCGTCGCATCATTGCAACGCCATCGACCATGCACTCGTACACGTCCACGTTGGAGTACGTCGCCGAGAACACGGGCCGCTCCTCTGCCATTGTGTGCTCATGCGTTAAGTGTATACTATTATCGTTGTTTTAGACTATCATTATTTGCCAGCTTATAATGTGTATCAGCGTGTATCAGCGCATAATGTGTATGAGCATAATGTGTATGAGCATAATGTGTATGAGCATAATGTGTATCGGCGTATTAAATATTAGTAAATATTAAATATTAAATATTATATTAAATATTATAATAAATATTGTTGTGAATATGAAGGGGAATTCGTCCTTTTGGTAGAATGAATGAAATAGAAACTCAGTTTTGCCTTAGCTGAATCCACCAGAGGATATGAGAGTTTGAGTTTGCTTGGGCTATATGTGTAATTATGTAATTTTAAGTGAGATCCCGTAAAGGCTAAAGTCAAACAACGACACTCATAGTATAATTGTCTTAATCGGAGAGTGCGTATTATGAGGGGATGATTCATATTTCAACATATACCTTTACGCCTACATTTATTGCATGTAATTATGATATATGTATACAATAAACGTCATATACGTTTGGTCCTTGTTTTGCCTTCTTTCATACTTTTACGATTTTTGGCTCACTTTAATCTCCATCACACTGCTCATTGCGCTCCTTTTACTCGCCTATACCACGCGGATACTGCAGTACCCTTTTTCGATCAATGTATCGTCCCCATTCAGCGGCTAGCGTGCTGCCCTGTCTATATTTATGCCATTTAATTATACACCACAATCTCTGCTTTCCGCTCAATCACAAATAAAATTGCCGCCTGTTCTTTGACTCTGCGCCCGGATTGTGCACATAGGCAAACTCACCCTTGCGAGGGTCGTAAACCCCACCCTGGGCCCACCTCAGCTTCATTGTGAACCGAGGCCCCAGCTCTTGTAGCCTTGTACCAAGCTCGCTGCCTTTCTCCGCAAACATATACCGGTGCCTCCGAAAAAACAGATAATCGCGCTGGCAGTGAATAGTGACTACCTGCCGGCCTTGGAACTGCGGCTGCTGTGGGAACAGCGTCTGTAAATGCCGTGAAAGAGCCAGGCCTAGCCGTGTACTGAAGTTGTTGAGAATAAGTTCTGGCTTATGGCCCGTAGCACGCCCATGACCAGAAATCTGTGAAGCCAGTTGAATGGACGATAGAGTGAAATAATAAGTGGGCCCGTCCGGAAGGTGAATCAGCGACAGAGCGTTGACTGCCTTACGATCCTCATTCACTACGATCAAGTCCGTATACCCGCGATTTGCACTAAACCCTGCAATCTCGCGAATAGAATAATCGCCCTTGCGCTTCACAAACTCAGCGTTTGGGAAAGACTCTACCAGCTCTGCCGCAAACTCATAACATGTGCGTGCACAGTTCCGTGAAGTAGTGATCAGTACTCGAGGCGCTCGACCTTCAGTGAAATACTCTGAAAATTGCTCAGTCAGTTTTTCGTCCACCTCAGTATCATCGACCTCTTCCCTCTTGGACTCGATTGTTTGTGGGACATTTGTCGCCCGGCGTTGCTTGGAATTAGTAATGCGCACTGCAAAGGACTGATGAAAGACAAGGCCAACGTTCAAAAGTTTGATAAATGATGATAGATGTATAAATCAAACAGACATTTACCGAGTAAAAGACTAGAATGAAAGATCTACTGAAAATGGGAAGGAATGGAAATTTGAAACGAACAAGAACAAGAAAAATTAACCAAAAAAATTAACAAAAAAAAAAAAGTTAAAGCATTATCAATCTACCTCGAGCAATTCTGGGTCTTTAGCCTCTGCTTTAGCACGCTCTTTCCTCAGCAGTAGCCGCTCCCGAACCTTTTTCCGTAATTCTGCTGCTCTTTGCGCTTCGCGCACCATTTTGTTACGCCGTCCCATTCTGCATCTAATTCTGTAGCTCCAACCGAGTCTGATTTATTTTCGGTCAGTAGTCAATCAATATATGATGGCTAAATCCAATTTATGTAAATCCAAACTATGTATTGCAATTCTCATACAATGGCCTGGGTCCAATATTGTTGAACTTTGTGTTAAATTTACTAATTCTAGCTACAACCTATATAAATAATTGTATGTGAGTATAGGCTTCATAAGCAATAGTGTGTATAAGTTGCATAAATAATAATTAGATTTGGCCCATATTTAGATGTATTTCAACATATTCCACAAATATTATCAGCTACATTATAAAGTCTGAATAATAAATGGTGGAAAATCGTCGTTACTAATTCCTGGTAACAAGTCCAATACTTGAGAATTCCACTATATAATAATTCTGTTGGCGACCAAAGGCTGACAAGGCAAACAAGTCATAAAGCACAAATAAATCCCTACTGCCTCGTGCTTTAAGCGGCAAGCAGGTTCAGTCCGGAGCAATTCTCTTCAAATAAGCTTTCTGCTATTGCAATTGCAATTGCTCTCTTGAAACATTTTCATTGAGACTAACATTAGTCATGGCGGAGCCAGGTATGAGCTGGCTAAAGACCGCGACTTGCCGGATCTTTTTATTCCTGTATCTCCAACTAACCAAATGCGTGTCAGTGCAAATTGCTTCGCAGGAAGAAATGTACCGTGAGCGGATACCCCTCACGTACCGCGACAGCTGTGCTCATATTTTGATCCCACTCAATAAGGTTCGAAAGTTTGGCTCTATCTCTACTAACTACGATAGTGCCGTCAGGAAACTTGCTACGCACCATGGAAGTGCCTTGATCTGAAGCATTGTATGGTTTGTTTTGGATATCTTTTTAATTGCGTTTTTAATTCGTCTCGTATCGTCGATGAGGTCATTTAAATGTTTCGTTTCTTTATCCATTCATTCGTTTATTTTTATTCATTCATTCATTTATCAAATTCTTTGTTTTTTCTTCTTCTTTTCAATTAGTTGCGGTCACTCTTTCTCCTGCAATTGGGTTTTTGCTGCTTTTGCCTTATTTTTTAGCATTTACTGATGTTCAGCTTATGAGGTTTGCCAATACAAAGATTTCTTGCGGCGCATGGAACTGCTCAAGCAGCGAAAGGCGGAGGCCGCGGAGGAATAGAGCAAGCTTTGTGTCATTTAAATACAGGCCTGTCATCATAACCAGCAGTAATATGAGACATACAAAACTTAACATCTCTTCCCATTTATTCCCTCGTTACATTTCCTAACACTACAGTAGCAGCAATTGCTGACCTACCATCCCAATTCATACCCAAACCCGTTCGCTAGCATTAATGTAGGGCGTGCATTGGACTTGACGCCCTGTAAATCAATAAACCATTCTTCATTTACGTACATTAATTGCAAAATGGATGACATATATATAAGTGTATATATAAATATGGATATAAATATAAATACAAATCGTCCAGACGATATCAAGACCATCTATTGATAAAACGAACAAAAAAGCCAACATCTAAGTTCAAATGGGTACACAAACCTTCAGATTATACCAACCTCATGTTTATCCCCATGTTTTAACATATAATTCGCTATGCCTATTCATAGACTCTTTCATAGTGTAAAAATTGAAATAACATGAAATAAAACAAAATAAAATAATGTAAAATAACAAATAATAATAAATAATAAAGAAAATAGAATGAAAATAGATAAAAAAGGCGTGATGGACAAAGCCGCGTTCAGCAGAACGATCCGAGCAGACTGGCAGCCAGCTCACGGTCAGACCCGGTGGTGATCTTTTGCAAAGCCTGTAATAAATCGTAATTAATACGCGGCGTAACCCGGCTGTCGAACGCATAGTCCTTGTGTCCTCGCACAAAGTCTCGGATCCATGTAGCTGTGGTCGGGATAGACCCAGCCGCACGCTTGGAGACAAGGTCAATGTACCGCAGCAGCTCGCAGCGAGTCTGCACTTGTATTTCTGCCGAGTTCAAGTAGCTTGTGACTACAGTCGCGAGCCCGGGAAATCCATCACGAGTATTCCGCTGCCCATTGATAATCTCGTCACAAGTCATCTCGATAAACTCTCCATCGCCAACGAAACGGGGCCCCTCTCCATCAGCGGATGCGTTGGTACCGTCTCTAATTCCACCGTGAGCTTGGGCAGTATCGGCATTTGGCTCAGTATTTCCAGCATTACTGTCTGCGCTGTGGTCTGTACCATCGGTCCGAGGCTCCACGCTGGTCTGTCGGCTAGTCGAATTGCTGTGTCCGTCTGCTTGAGCGGACGCTGGGCGCTGATTGGGAAATATATTCTTCCTGAACCAAAACTTTGTCCTCGTACAGGCTCCACGATAATGCCCTCGGCGCATGTTCTCGTCCACCAAAGAAATAGGCATATAAAGCCGCAGTCTGAAGGAGAGTATTGCCCGGGTGAGCATAACAACAAACACGGAATAAGCGGCATTTTCAAAATCTGTTATTTGGACTTCCATAGTCCTAAACTCTACTCGCCAGCCAATAGGCGATCCTGGTGGAGGAGGCTTGAACCGGACAGATTGCCAGTTTGAAGTATTGATGCTCTCAAAATGATCGGCCGAATTCTCATCATCCTGCTCTAGTAAATCAGAGAAAACAACGAGCGGGTCCCGGATAAAGAGATGGCCGATATGGTTCGCCATCATTTCGTCTATTCCATTAGCCATGAGCCTCTGCTTGACAGCCGCATTGACCTCGAGGGGAACGTCATTGTACACGGCTACACTGCTGCCATCCTCATCATCTTCACTAATATACGCAGAGATACTGTCGTACCTCGACTTTGCTATTCGCTTCCTCTCTTCCGGAGGACGGTCATCAACTGCCTGCGAAACTACGTTCCATCTGCAATCCTGGTCCGCTAAATACCCCCGAAAAACTGCACTCGCTGCAGTTACTGCCATCATTATCGGCGCTACAGGGACGAGTTGGTCAAACATTGATCTGGCCTCGGCCAAGTCTTTGGTCTGGAAGGTTACTTGCAAACAGCAGCAGCCCATCCCGAAGCCCATTCCGTCCATGTATATCTGATTGGGCAACGCTGCTCCCTCACGAGCATTCGCGTCCTCCGGGAACAAATTGCGGTGCAGCGGAATCGTTGGGTCAATGAACGGCTGTGGAGTGTTTCTGTCCACATATATGGGGATGTTTATAGCCACTTTTTCTCCACGTCGGGACCTTATGTTTGACGTCAGTGTGGGGAAACGTACATGAGGGTTTATAATCTCGTCCGGCAAGAAAAGACTGCGCGACGCAGCGCCATTTGGCTCGTAGTGAGGGTCGCAAAAGTCGCCAACTCCGAGAAGCGGGAAACTTGTGATTGTCATTGGAAACTCGTTTGGTTTCATGTGTTGAGAGGCGATTTTGCGTCTGTGCATTAGATTGGGAAATAAAACGATAACTTTGGATAATTGAAAAGACGACACAAAATAAAGATGAATTATATATCATATAAAAAGAGATAGAGTATTATGATAATCATGAAATGAGAAAAGAAATAGCATTGAATGATTGAAATAAGCATAACCATAATCATAATCAAATTGAAATACAATTGTAATTATTCTTCATGGCAGACCCAAAAACGTAACAATTAAATGGTCAAACGAAAAATTTAATTTTTTTCAAAGCATTCCCAGCACATGTACGCGCACATTGTCTTGGAAATGATAGCATAGAAGCACGTAAGTTTGTACACAAACACAACACGAATACAAATTGGGTGTTTATAACAAGCAAAATTCCCAGCGAAAAAAGTGTACTCGACACAATTCTTACCTCCACTGCATATCTCGCTCGACCTTCAATAGATCCTCGAAACGACTGCCAAAAGGGGCGCCTGGGGTCGATTCCAGCATGAACCGGCCATACTCTGGATGAAAAGTGGGCAGCGCTCCGGAGCTACTGATTTAGCAATGTTATAGCCCGATGATGGAGAACAAAGAGAGCATATGATTGAAAATAGGAATAAAAAATAAAAAATAAAGGTAAATGAAGACATGTTAAAAGTGGTAGATCTAGCACAAGAAAATGAATCTTCCTCACCTTGAACTGGAGTCATCTAGAAAGGGAACACATCCGCCCTGACGGCTCAGTGCCTCGTCCTGTGCTAAAGCCGCCAGGATCTCTGCTTGGCGCAGCGATACTCGAGCCACATGATGCTCGTCATCAAACGAGACAACAATATACTCCACCTGAACATTAGAATTTACGGCATTTATGAATACTGCAATTTACCTCGTCGCCCCACAACAGAATATCACCCTCTTTGCCTTTTGCGTTTTTCCAAATATTCAAGAATTGCTAATAATTAATTTAAATCCGTCTAATGCTTTCTCGTTGTTTCCTTCGTACCGTTATTCCATGCTCGCGCACATACTCGCCCAAGCGCTGCGTAGAAGGCCAGTCCAGCGGCTTACCCAGCACTAAAAGACCCATAGATCAGTAATTGCCGTTGCCGCTGCTGTTGCCTTTGCCGCGCTTCACTCGCTCTGGTTTGAAAAAATTCCGGGTTTTTCCTTACGAACTATTAATTGATTATTGTGTAGGAAAAATGTGTAATAGCGTAATCGGAGACCTGATTTTCAATCGAGTTTTTTACACCACAATAGAAAAAATAATAATTTATTACTATATTTATCATCATCATTTTATATATATTGTTATTATATATATTGTTATTGTTATTATATATTGTTATTATTTATTATTATTAAAAGGCCTAATTACGCCAACGCTTATGGGAAGAAAACAAGATAGGCTCAATTACGTAATTTTGCAGAAATTCAGAAGCAACCAGCTAAAATTATAAAATAGAAGGCAGAGATGATTCGGTTTAGTCCTGTTGATTTGGCTCCGTTAAAATCAATGCAGTTGAAACTAGGTTTCCTGCAAAATTGGCACTGAAATATGTTTTGTCTGTTGACTGCATTAGATTTGCCCCAACACGTAAATTCGCTTCGGCAATCAAGCGAATTGTACACTCCAATGTTTCAAAACAAATTTACAGGAACGGTGATAAAGGCTCATTGTGCTTGTACCTACATGGAATTACAGCTTGTTTAATTAATTGATGTAGGTAAATGGCGTTTTAGCAAGAACGTTCTAGTGTTGTTAAAGGCAGCAAGCGCCTATCAAGATTGTAACCCTTCGGCAATTAATCTTGTCAGGAAAGGTGCAAGCAAGTTTTACAATAGCAATAAATAACACTTTTCATAAGTCATAAATTGAATGTACTAGTATTCGCGTCTGTGCTTCACTGTAGTATTGTAAATAATGAATTATAGAGCATTAAATACAAACGTTGTCAGGATTGATGATGGATGAGACTCGCATTACAATTTCAATTTACACGCGCCTTGAAGTATGTCGTCGCTCATCAAAGCCAATGAGCCCTCGTCTAAAAAAGCCTTTATATCCATCCCATTACTAGACAGGGCGAGCTAGACAGGGCGAGCATCGACAGTATGTGCACATAGCACTACTCGCTTTACATCCCCAAACGATGATCTTCTAGGAACAAGTAACACTACTGTCTGATTCCCCATAATCGTCTTCATCGGCAATTGCTGTTAAAACCCCACATTCCATATTTTCCATGCCGTGTCGAAGGCTTAATTCAAATTGAGGATAAACGACTCGGATATTGATGCTAAACGCTTTCTTTTGCTGATTGCTCTATTTTTAAACGGCTTCGAATTTTGACTTTGGACAAGGATTTGTGTAAGACTGGCTTATGATTGGCATGCTTATGATTGACAATAGCGGCTTACTTTTGGTCTCACGCGCTCGATTTTGCTCCTAGACTATGCCTATTGCACGGAAACCTTGGGCCTTAGTAGGGCGGTTCGGTGTACAGTGGCATCGCTGTGCATCGAGGTTTGCTCGTTTCAACGTCCGCGACCCATTGAATATCGAGTCTCTACTGACTGAAGAAGAAATTGCTATCAGGTATGATGTATTTTCTGCTAAATTTGATCGGTTTTATGGTAGACGTTGCATATGCTTATCGTCAGGGACACAACAAACCGATTTTGCCAAGATGAACTACAGCCTGGTATAGAGACTAAGTGGGAGAATGGAGGTGAGTGCAATTAATCTACAATTTTATGACAAAGGAAACAAAAGCTTTGAACATGGATGCAAGGCTCTCTCTTTACTTTGTAATAAATTTTTTATCAAGTTTGCTCTGTCCTTTTCTCTTGGTATTCCTTTTTCTTTGCCTTTTCCATATCTCCATCTTCCAATCATTTGTATCCATTATCTGTATTTTATTAATTAATGCCAAGCGTTTGATCCATCCATACTTCGCCGATTCGGAGAGCTGAATTTGCTGGGGGCAACTATTTCCGGGTACGGATGTGCCGGCGTATCTTCCGTGGCTTATGGCTTGATTGCACGGGAAGTAGAACGTGTTGATTCCGGTTACCGATCGGCCATATCTGTCCAGTCCTCACTAGTAATGCACCCGATCGCGGAATTTGGTAGTGAGACGCTCAAAACCTCCTACTTACCCCGCCTTGCAAAGGCTGAGCTGATTGGCTGCTTTGGCCTAACAGAACCGGATCACGGAAGTGATCCCGGTGCTATGGAGACAGTGGCGCATGAGGTCGGAGACGGTGAATTTGCTCTCCATGGAGCCAAAACATGGATTACGAACGCATCTATTGCCGATGTCTTTGTTGTATGGGCCCGTTGTTCTTGGGACAAGAAAATCCGGGGGTTCCTGGTTGATCGGAGCAGACCAAATAAAGGAGCGGGTCAAATTGAAACTCCGGAAATTAAGCATAAAACGGGGTTACGAGCAAGTACGACTGGATCCATTTTCCTTGACGGAGTTCGCGTCCCGCAAGATCATTTGCTGGATCACCATGGCACTGGAAGCGGACTGAAAGCCGCTTTTTCCTGTCTGAATAATGCACGCTACGGAATTGCATGGGGCGTAATGGGAGCTCTGGAAGACTGCTTAGAAAGAGCCACTGATTATGCACTTGAGCGAGAGCAGTTTGGTCGACCCTTGGCTGCTCGACAATTGGTACAAAAAAAACTGGCTGATGCTCTTACAGACAATGCCTTTGGTGTCTTGGCGGCTCTGCAAGTTGGACGTCTAAAAGACGTTGGGCAGATGGCGCCCGAGATGATTAGTATGGTGAAACGACAAAATTGTGATCGCGCTTTAGCCGGTGCAAGAACTCTGATGGAGATATTTGGTGGTAATGGAACGAGTTTGGAGTACCAGATTGGCCGTCACGCGGCCAATCTACACGTCGTTCAGGTATTAATGACTCTTATTTTTTAACTCTTCAAAGATGTTTAATGCCTAAATGTGACAACTAATATCGCAGACATACGAGGGGCAGAGTGATATACACGGTCTTATTCTGGGGCGAGCAATCACGGGCCAGAATGCGTTTTAAAACGGCCAGTTTTCCATGATGATTATGGTGAAATGGGCTAAAAGTACAGCAAAATTAAGGTCGCTCCTAGACCTATGAAAATTACAGTGCAGATAGTCGTGGATTAATCAAGTCTTGCATAATAATTTGTGAAACGTATCTCGTACTGCCTTACTTGTAGAAGACGCACACATGGCCAAGGTACCGGGTCCATACCTTTCTCCGGGAGCAATTTGCGCTTTACTCAGCCGTTTACACGCCTGTGGGGGTTGCTCACGAGCTACGTCATTGACCTGGTGTGGAAGTTCAAGCTTGATTGTAAAGTATGGCAGGAATTTGACGGTGCTGGGCAAATTTTACGTTTCAACGTTCACGGAAAATACAAGCAAATGCAAGTTTTTGCTTATTTCCTGCAAAATTGGGGCAAATTATGGTGTTTAATGGCACTGCTTTGACATTTCTCTTTGCATTCTATCACAGTGGTAGGGTATATATATTTTGCAATTACGTTTGGGTTGCGTTTTGCGTCATTTATGATTGTTTAGCGTAACGTGTCTATGCTATTAACGTGTTCTTCTACAATGCTAATACTGCTAATAGAACATGATGTATTGACGTCAATGGTCTATCTTTGCCGGAGCAACAGCACTGTACGGGCGTTGCTGGATCTGCTGCCATTGTGCAAATCCTTTTGCGCATCGAGTTCGACGAAGTGTTTTGTGATTTCCGGGTAGCCGTATGCAACACCGATAGATTGGCATCTAAATTATCGCCACGGCTATTCGTGCGACCATGGATATCCGTAAATTCGAACCTCCTGTAAAGGAAATTGTTGTGCAGGCGTATCTCACGCCATTAGCCGTACTTTTAGCGTCTCCTCTGGCATCAGTGCTGGGGCAGTCGTTTCTTCCGATATCGCTACTGCATAACGCCTCTGAGTAATTTTCATGTCTGCTAGAACTCACGATAGATCTATTCAATTGACCCTGTGTGAACATTGTCGCCGTTCAAATTGGCAGTGTTAGCGTGTATTATGAATCAATATAAAAGAAGCAGAATAACAAATCAATGAAGTGAAATCTTTGTAACGAGTACCTGATAAGTCGTTTTTTAAAACAATAAAAAGCCCCTGAATCCCGTTAATTCCAAATCAAATTGTTGAGGAGAAGATTTAGAAAATGACAATGTGCCGACAAAACTTCTGCTGGTCCATGATGAACTTGATGGCACCATGAACCATTAGAAGGAATGTCGGCTTTGTCGATTGTCAAAATCGAAAGTGATGACTGGCAACTAATGGAGACCATGCAGCACTGTACTTGTCCAAAACACGAACGTGTAATAGCCATTGGAGAAAGCCAGGGGGCCACAAGCGATAGAGTCCTGCCTGAAGTACTAAGTAGGCGGTGTCCCACCAAGACGCTGAACAGTCCATAGCACTCACCACCATGACAGCACAACCACCAGGTTTGAGAGCTTCCAAGCGAGCCATTATCGCTGCGAAGTTGAAACAAGGGTTATGCCGGACACAGCAGATATGGAAAAGACAGTGGGTCAAGGAAAATCGTGTCCCAAAAGTCCGTCGAACTCACCTCTCAAACTTCAATCTGCCACCAACATACTTCAGTGGAAAACTAGCCCCTGTCCCCAATAAAATTGAGCGGAATATGGTCCGAGCCTGAAGCATGCAGTCCCAGAGGAGGGGGCCACTGCCCCAAGATATTGCAGGGAGATCCACAAATAACCTCACAAATCCCATACGAGACAGCAGCCTTCCCCTGGTTATGAACATTCCACCAAGCGGAATACTAGCCTCTACCCTCAGTCCAGGATGTTATCCCTGAGTGGAGCAGGGCCCAGCAAAGAGGGGGGTGGTCCGGTCCTCGGGATCTTGGAAGATGAGGATTCAAGAGTGCGAAAGCGCCTTGCTTTATACCCTCAGGAAAGGGCCTCAATTTGACAGCGAGCACAAAAGCATTCAAATGCCTCAACTTCGATTACCAAAGTAGGACCTGTGCTCGAAAACGTACCAAGGGCGATCCTGTTTTCGTTACGATTAGCCTGTTTGGGTTATATGGGGGACATTATTCTACATTCTTATTGGTCAGAATATATTGGCTGGACACGTTTTCGTGTCTATTCTACCGAAACAAGTAACAGGCTTTACTTGCTAGTCATGTTTCTGTGATATACTGCATAAATGAATAACTATTCAGTGTTATGTAAGTACGATTGTTTTCAGGATTTGCTTCCTTTTGAGATTGCAGTCGCGCTTTTGTGACTCTTGGTCCGAAAGCACGATTGCAAAAACGGTGTCAGAAATTGAAATTGAACCAAAGTCTGAGGCAATTATTTGTATACATATTTGTTCTCTATTTATTACTTATATGTTTCTAGAGTATATAATTGTCTAATTTCGCCGATTTCCGGCTGTCACGGCCGCAATGGTGGAAGCGAACTGGCCTTCCGTTATCTGCTTACAGAAATCTGGTGAAGCGGTCACGTGCCGTGTATAAAAGGAATATTTGAGTCTCTTGTTCGATTCCCGGCGCCCGCCCGTATATTTCCTCTGTAAAGAGGGAATTATATGTTAGGGTTAATAGCCCTATATTGTCTGGCGGCGAAGTTGGTGCGGTGTACTGTCTCAGTGCGGCAACGCAGCAGGACACTCCGCGCGCTGGGAATGTGTCGGGCAAGACGGGATCTCTGTTCCCCGGATTGCTGGAGTTGGAGGGTTGTTGCAACTGCTTTAATTCTTTTTTGATTCAATTCGTTTTGATTTTTTATATAGTTTATGAGGCTTCTATATAGCACG
Organism: Novakomyces olei; assembly: GCA_016906335.1. Lineage (NCBI taxonomy): Eukaryota > Fungi > Ascomycota > Novakomycetes > Novakomycetales > Novakomycetaceae > Novakomyces > Novakomyces olei. The sequence continues at coordinate 1,499,343 of JADEYG010000009.1, forward strand.
CACTCAAAGTAGGGAAGGGATGCCAGAATATTACGGCCTTCTCTCTACGGCTGGACTGTTGACTCTGTGTATAAGCGGGGAAGGGGATAGGACTCGTGACATGCTCAATATGCAGCTATACTATAAACTTTAAACATTCCATCTCAACCATACACTTTATAAACATATGTACAATACTAGAGCCTGCAAAGCACAGCCTCGCATCTAACGAGGATCCCATCTAACGAGGATCCCATTTTGTCGATCCCATAAGGACAAAGCTCTCAAAAGGTACATCGTCCGGGGACAGTTCCGGTTTGAATTCCAGTGTAGAAGCAAAAGAGTGAATAAGCTGGTGCCAGTAGCACGAAATGGCCGAGGGCGAAAGGTACTTTTGTGCCAGTAATTCCTGATTTTTGCTCATAATATGGTGAGCAACACGATCGTTCTCGATCAGGAGCTGCATAATTGCCTCCAGGTTTGTCCAGTCGTGATCTACAAGCACGATATTCTGCTCTGGGTGCCCCCGTTCGCCGTTCAACAAGTGATCAAAATGCTGGACCCACTCAGAGTCCTGTTGCACGACTACGGACTGGCATAAGAGCAGGTATTTCAGTCTGCCCGAGTAGGATACGCCTTCCATATTCAGCAGGTACTTGTACCGGCAATGGTCCTCCATGCTGACATAGTGCGAAATGTCGCTGCCCCACCGGATCTCTTGCACATCAGCCCAGGGTTTTCCCTCCACCATGTTTAACGCGTCTCGACGCGTCGGGACAAGCGCGGCACCGCGCCACAGCAGCCGTGCGTGCTTTTTGGCAAATCCTCCCGCAGCGGCCGCCTGCGCTTCGACCCGTTTGACCTTATCGTAGACCTCCTGCCACTCTCCAATCCGCGGCTCTGGCCAGCTCCAGAACCCAAAGTCCGGCATGAGCCATATATTCTCCTGAGATTTGGTCCGTGAAAGGGCCCAAGTGCCCTCCTGGCCTTTATCGCCAAACGACATGACAAACTCCACGTCGGGCAGGGGCTCAGGCGCAGTAAGAACGGCTCTGTACAGAGCCAGCCAGAGCGCTTCTTCTCTGCTAAAAGCATCGTTGCGCTCATTGCCCACCACGTACAGTCGGCCACTGATTATTTTGCCGTGCAAATTCGACGGGGCCACTTTGTCAATGTGTTTACGTGACGTGCTCCGCACTGCCGCCAGAGCTCTGTCGATCTCGAAGCTGTTGCGTGGGAACTGCTCTCGGCACTGATCGAGTGTGAGCGACAGATCCGTCGGCCACGGAGGGAACTCGGCCAAAGTCGTGTTCGGCCCGACGGACAGCCACGAGTCCTCGTCCGGCTCTGGAGCCGTCTTTGCACTGTCCTCGCTGACTCTACGCACATCCTCTACACTCAGAGTCTGCCAGAACCAGAGACCACAGAGCACGAGAGCCGCTGCTGCTAATAAGCGAAGCCGCCGAGAATAAACTGCTTCAAGGGGCATACGGTCGGGTTTGCCGACGCTTGGCGTCTCTTCTGCCGGCTTTTCCGTAGAGATTGCGGGTGATTGCCGTCCTGGATCGTACAGTCTTTGCCTTATCGAGCAACCGCACGTTTGTCTCCCAATAATATTATTACTAGATTTTTATTTTATTTTTTTTTTCCCACACATGTTCCACATTCTAAGTGTTATATACGACGGTTTACATATATTTATTTGCCGGCACTGGCCCGTCTGATTTACACCCAATAGCGGTATATGTAATGCCGGTATGAATTATAATTAAATTAGAAATAATTAGAAATATGTATGAATAAACATAAATAATTTAGATATAATTTAGATATAATTTAGATATAATTTAGAAATAAATCATAAATAAATTAGAAATAAATAAATTAGAAATAAATAAATTAGAAATAAATAAATTAGAAATAAATAAATTAGAAATAAATAAATTAGAAATAAATAAATTAGAAATAAATAAATTATAAATAAATAAATTATATATTATAATAAATCATAAATAAAATAAAAGATTATGCGAGCCGATGATGGATGTAATGCAAACAGCACTGAAATGGTTCGATCACACACAAATTCATATCGATTTTTGCTAAGATTAGTTTTTGATTCGGATTGGTAAAATGTCTGACTCACAATCGCCTCCATTCCTGATAAGACGCTAATTTGCAAACGACTCGTTTTGCGAGAGCTGACCCCGTTTGGTGCAGCCATTTGAGAAAAATTGCATACTTGTTAAACTTGGACTATTCTCATCTTTATCTTAATTTTCAAATTTAAGCCATACTCGTTCCTCAATTCGATTAGCGCGTCAATTGACCAAAGCGACGCAAAAAGAAGCTATATACATAATGAGAGGAAAAGACTGAGATCAACTTGGCTGCTGTTACAATTTGGGCCATTGATTTTACAAAGACCTGTGCCGATCACTTTTCGCTTATCATCAGCTGAGTAAGTACTTATCGGGCAAAGAGCATCTCAGTAATAAGAGCAATATAAATCAAAGAATAAGAATAAATGTATTGTTAGAAGACAAATCGAAGAAAACAAAATGTTGCTCATTTCATGTTTGGGTATTTGGATATAGCGCTTCCATTGTCTCTAACTAAAGGAGATAGAGATAGAAACCATATTGCAGGACGAGTTGAGCTGTGCCGCTCTACCCTAAGGCTCAAAGTTCGATCGAGCAAAAAGTATTTACGTATATGTGTATACCAACGAAAAGATGTCAAAGATCCTACACGACTAAAGAGAAATATACATGCTTTACTTGCCATTATAGTATCGTAAACAGGCGGTAGGGTGCCCGTATTTTTCCAATCAATCCGTCTAATGATTCAACAACTGATAATCTATACATAACGAGGCCACTCCGCGACTACTCCACATTTGCACAGACAAGGTACCTTCATATTAGCAAATAAAACACAAATAAACGAGAAAGATATTGAGCAAGTGCAATTGGAACGTACCCCTTCTTCTTCACGACACCTCGTAGTTTAACAAAAACGCTATACTTCACAACCCATTCTGGTACAAACTTGTTTGCATGACCTTGAGCTAATCCCGAGTCCGCCAAGATCTGTGTCAAAGTAGAAGAATCAAGGATATTGACGCAGTCAGCGTGATTAAGTAAGACTACGCCGTGATTCCGAGTGTACTGAATAAGCCGCCGAGGAAGTTCACAGCAGTTCCGCACATTAATTTGTAGAGCTGTTGGAGGGGTCTTTACTGCCTCACGAAGAGCTCCAAGCCTGGAGACTCCAAATTCACTAATCCCAAGATCACGTACTCGTTCTTTTGCTTTTTCTTCTTCAACTGCCTTCCATACATTTGACCAGTAAGATATATCCTGAGGAGGGACAGTTCTATCCTCCTTGCCGGCCACATCTTTCTCCTCGTCTTCTACATTGAACTGTCCAGGGAAGGAGAGAATAAAAAGATCAGCCATATCAAGCCCTAGGTGCTGATAGAGTACGTTTAATGCATCGTGAACTGCCTGCTCGTTCTTCTTCTCGTTCCGCTCAAGCAGAAACAGTTTGACTGGCACAGATGAGTTGTGGTTCATAAATAAAACACAGAAATAAATGTGTAAACAACAGAAAGAAAAGGCTTCCATATCTCAGTGCAAATGCACGTTTAGCGAGCAATCGTAAACCTGGATATGCAAGTCATGATGCTGCATATGATGCCAAACAAACTTACCTGTAACTTGAACATCAGACCTTGTTTCCTCTTCGACTATACGTGGAAACGGAACGGGAAGTGCACACGTCCGATCGTGATTCGAGTACTCAAAGGCAACCGAAGAATCCTCGTCCGCGTTTAGCGACTTCCGTAATGTCTCTACTAGCTAAAAGCAACGTGAGCACTTGGAAAAAACGTGAAAAATAAACATTTAATCTCGACTTTTATGTCTTTGCCTGTTTTTATAACAAATGTTTATATGAATTTTTTTTTTTGCAACACTTGCTTTTGCTCTGCAAACCATCAAATTTGCAGGCCATATAATACTCTTGATACCTCCAAATTACTCTTTGACGAAGTTGTGTTGTACAGATTGTCAACAGAGTCACGCATAATATTCCCTGTGCTTAATAAGAGTCGCCGTGGCGCCGGTCTAAGCTCCGTGAGCAATGGCTCGTTGCTCTGTTCCTGATCTGCCGTCATTCTGTGCCGATAGAGTACGTATTTTGTACAGCCTGAAGCTCTGACTGAGCGAGAAAGTCTATCAAATACTCGATACTGCCGAGACGGACGTTGGATCGTGATCCGCTCTTCCGATCAAACAAGATTGCAGACTAAACCAATCGTTCCCAAAGAGAATTTGCAACTAATCCGAAACCAAAACCACGCGAGATTGCAGTTTGAGGAGACGAGACTGTCGTAGTAAAATTGAAAGAAACTTTGATTGTATAAATCGTAATCGAGCGCCGCTGCAAACTAGGCAGATTCCAGGATTTCCGGTGCCGACTTCATATACGAAAAAGAAAAGGCAACGGCAATCGAATTACCGAATAAATTATCGCTTACAAATATCAATATCGCCATTCGTTCAAAGTAATGATTGGCTCGCATTGCGTATGTAAGTTAGTCACATATAAAATATGTCTGTCATATATAATAAAGTATGTCTATCAATTATTGATACCGGCGGCTGATATATTCACGGGCCCCGTGAGCCAAGACGAGTGGCGCTGACGCATACTAAAATACTTTACTTGATCCAAATTAGATCAAATCGGCTCGTGGTTGGGTAAAATGCCGCTCATTACTTTATACGTCGCTAATCTTTCTGTTTTAAAAGCGTGCTAAAAGACTTTTTGTCTGGAAAATATAATTGGCTGTATAAACTGACACGGACGATAACATAATAAATTGCAAGACACGTAAATGAAGCGGAGTGAATGCACCAATTAGAACTCTATCGTCTTGAAGGGAAAAAGAACTACTTTTCACTTTTCTCTCTCGAATAAAGACTTAACCACATTAATTATTCCGTAATATTTATCATTCTGTAATGATAATGATTCTATAACTCAAGAGAGTTTTGATCGTATCGAGAGGATAAAATGACCATTCATTCCATTCAAACGACATGTCAGTCGCCATATTAATCACAAATATACATTGATAATATGTGCAATGGTTGTGCACTAATTTAAACCATTCTCGTTTGCAGGAGGACGCCAGCTTCCGGGCAAAATATACATTATTTAAAACATGAAAAATCAAAAAAGCCAAACCCCCATTGAAGATTTTCCCGAAAGATCATACATGTCAGATGATTACAAATAAGATAAAAGGAGATAGCCACGGGAATGACCATGCCTGTTACTGATTCAATGGATGCCCAATGAAGGGAGACTTCAATTGTACAATTGAAGATTAAAAATTAAAAATAAAAATAAAAAAAAAGCAACCCCATCGACAGATTACACATTAATGTATAAACAATATTTCCCCGTGCACTTATTTTCCCGGCAGTTTTGTAAACGCAAACTTGGACATGGCTCTGATCTTTGGCCCATATCGAAAGAAAAGAAAAGGAATCGGTGCCAGCAAAATAGACACGCAGCCCAACATGGTGAACGTGTACTTTATTGTCATGCCGTTAATCATTTGAGCAGTGAATAGGGGAAAAGCAGCTCCAAATCCACTACGCATAATCGTGTTTGCTGCCAAAGCAGAGGCGGCATAGCGCAAATACGCGTCGGTGAGGTAGTTGAAAAAAGCCAGGAAAATAAAGTTCATGCAGATACCAAACATGACGGCACTAATCATGGGCAAAATCCAGTGTAGGTACGAAAACTGTGTCCAGCCGAGCCAAAATAGGGATATTGGTAACAAAACAGCACTAACAAATGACATCGGCAGCCTTGCTTCAGGGTAAACTGAATCACGGCCATTCTTTTCTATTAGGCGAATCCATATCCTCTGCCATATTGGTGTAGTCATCGCAGAAATAACAGCACCAAGCGCAACAGGGATAAATGCCAGACCATTTGTAAGCTCTGAAAATCCATGGTGCTCTATGAAAATGAAGGGGAATGCCTCAAAGTATGCATACAAAATTCCATAGACCAAACTCATGTAAAGCGTGAGCAGAAATACAATTGGTTCCATGAATAGCAGCACTAATTTTGTGTTAGATTTGATAAAAACCAAAATAAGTAAATAGATAAATTACACAATGATAAACGACAAGTAGAAATGAATAAATAAAAACTTACAAAAAGGCCTTGTTAGGGCAAATTTGAATACAGTCTTAAGTGATCGATCAGTTCGCTCAATCTCTGCATACAATTCCGTATCGCCCGTTTCCTTACGCAATCGTCTGGCCTTACGCTCCAGGATAATAGGAGCAAACGTTTCCGGAAGGAAAAACACCATAACTACGAGGCAGATAAAGGCAAAAATAAGCATAACCCAAAAGACCCAGCGCCACGATGTGCCTGACGTTGAAATAGCACCGGATACCGTAGGAGCTAATGAGGGACCAAGAAAAGGAGCAAGTGTGAAAAAAGCAAAGACCTTGCCTCTTTCAATAGGAGGCCATATACTTCATGGTTAGTTAATTCTTTTCTTGTTTATTCATGGCTTACTCTGCAAGAACACCTCCGCTGTTAGTGAGAGGACTGGCGGCAAATACTCCTCCAAAGAGACGACACAAAATCATGGTTGCAGGATTTTGAGCCAATGCACAGCCGATAATAAATATAGTATAACAAGTAAAAGAACTGGGCCGTTAATTTAGAGAACATTTCGAGAAGACAGAAAAAAAAAAAGGAAATTATACATTAAAAAGATGATTCGCCGGCCGAAGAGCTCACTAGATCATTAGAAATCGATATAATAAGAGTATAGTAATACCTTAGCGGCGCCCACAGAAGGGGGCCAATGCAATAGCCAGCAACGAAAAGCGAAATAGCAAGAGTAGTAACCTCTCTACTTTGATGTAGGGCTCGGCCTATATCAGCCGCAACTCCACTTGGTGCGGAGGATGCAAAAGTACTGATCGTTAGCGTAAACAAGGCAAATAGTCAAAAGACACGAGGAAAGGGTGTCATACGCATTCAGCACAAGCAAACTCGAAAATAGTGAAATCCACCATTTTTTCGGCCTTGAAAAGTTTTGTGGATTCTCGGGATCGTTAGGCTCAAATACGACGAGTTTAGGGTTCGAGGCTGGATCTACATCGTACACACTACGCGACTGCATATGGCTTAAAGCGCTGGCAAGCTCACCGTCTGCGTCTTCATAACGAGACGCGCCACTTGTTGCCGTAGCAGCACGCGTAAGAGCACTATTCCGCGATCGCGTCTTATTTGCAGCTAAAGCAGCCGAGTCTGGATTAGCGCTATTTGCGTCATTTACGCCGTCGTGCTCTTTCAGAGGCGGAGCACCGTCTAAAGTCGCTTCAGCATTGCTCCGTGAATCGTGTAACGAAGCCGAGTCATTCTTTTCGAGATCTGTTTATCAAAAACATATTGTGGTTAGCAAAGCGAGGAATAAATTGCCATTTACCTATATGCGAATTGGAAGAGGACATCGTCTCTTCACGCTATCGCTACTAGACACAGTACTTGAGACGTCTGCTCAAGTCCGAATACTCAACTTTGGTATTATGACCTCGATGTGACGTCGGCAAACAACTTGAAAAATCCAGACAAACAGGAACAGACAACGGGGCTCTGTAGCGTTTTTGTTTGCGGATCAAAGAATAAAATTTGGAGGTTGTCTATTGCCAAGCTGCGGGAATAAAAGGCAATTTTAAGCGGGTGACGGAGTATTATTATTCATCACCTGTCGGCGATTTCGGCGCAGTCGGAATGCCGAAGGTATAATATGTAGAGAAATAGTAATTGCGAAATTTTTATATTAATAATCGGCAATTGCAAGTGCCGTGTAGGGAATGATAAGGGCAACGACGTCACTATATTATTGTAGAAAAAATATTTTGATCAAGAGAGCCTGAGAAAAACCATAATAATATTCTATCGAGTACAAAGTACAAGTAAACAATAAAGGGAGGGTGTTTTACATTAATAACAATAATAACAATAATAACAATAATAACAATAATAACAATAATAACAATAATAACAATAATAACAATAATAACAATAATAACAATAATAACAATAATAATGAAAGCAGAAGAGAATCAAAGAACGGCGTTTGAATTGACAAACAAAAAATTTTCAAGGTTGGAGCCTAGACGGCATTTGCTTTTCAAACCTATCATATACACACCTTTTTTACGCATTTTGAAACAAGCAGATAATTGATTTTCGAGATTCTACAATTGTTTGCATTACCAAATATTTATTTTCTAACATATATTTTATCTGCTGATTGCAGATGACAACATCATAATCCGACTGACGTTCAAGACGAAACCGTTGGCCAGACTTTGGTGCATATAGCAGATTGAATGCACGTCTATAATGTACTGAGCGGACAACAGTACATAACTTTAGGTTTAGGCTCCAAAGAAAACAACGTACGACGAAGCTGTGTATGTGTAAGATGATTGTGCTAGTCGGTTCAATATTTAGCTCGACTAGCAAGAGCAGGCTATCCGTTCCCTGCCCTCCTATTTTGGCTGCTTCACGTTTTGACCCAGCCAAGACTGGAAATTGTTAGCTTCGACTAAATTTAAAAACGCGCAAAGCGTATATTGTAACCCACCAATCCCTCAACGAGACCATCTCCGCGAATCGCACAGGCCGGCTGAACGTTCCATAAATGATCTTTGATACTATCGAGACCAAGAGCAGCCGTTGTTTCTCTCGCTGCCATAGCTATATTAAATATTAGAAGATGGAACCTAATTTTGTGTTTACCGTTGGGAAGATCCTGTTTGTTGGCGAAAACTAAAACTACGCAATCTCTCATTTCACGGTCGCTAATAATTCGATGCAATTCGATCCGCGCTTCTTCCATCCGGTCACGATCCGCCGCGTCGACCACAAAGATCAAAGCCTGTGTGCCTGTATAATAATGCCGCCATAACGGCCGAATTTTGTCTTGGCCACCCACATCCTGCATTGTTGGATTTCATGATACAATAAAAGCCTTTCAAACGTTTAAAAGGCTACAGGGATCTTTAAGGTTCCACTTACCCACACATTGAACCGTATATTGCGGTACGTTACCGTCTCCACGTTAAACCCCACAGTTGGAATCGTAGTAACGCTGTTGTTAGAGTATGCAATGTACCAATCCCCTTACTTTTGCGCCAGTTTAAGCTTGTATATTATCGCTGCATTATTATTAGCGCATTTTGTTGTGCTTCTGACACTCGTCCTGGAAGCTGAGCAATTCGCAGCTCTTCATTGCTCAATGCCAGCAATTCCTCCTCTTTTTTAATCGAAACTCGTCTCTTTCCCTGCTGTACTTACACGTTTTACCAGCCGCGTCCAAGCCCAGCATTAAGACTCGCATTTCTACACGTCGTGTCAGCATCGGTGCGAACAGGGCAATTACCTTTTGCTTTCAAGAAGCGGAAAAGAACCTTGGACAGTACACCACCCATTGCGCGTATGCAGTATGGCAGAATACGTGTCAATTGCACGCCTCCGCACAAAAGCTTACAAGGTTTGGACGGACTTGCTCATTCAGCGCGAAGCTGTTTGCTCGTAAATAATGTAAATAAGCGCACGATTATTATTCTTATTAGCGTATTATATTGGCACAGGAAACGACAGACAAAACGAGGCAAAATGAGACGACTATTGTGCGCACATGTTCATTTTTAATTATACCAATGCAGCAGGGTTAGTTAGGGTTTAGCGTGTACATTATAGCAAGTTTCATACTGTAATGTTGTAATAATGAAATAATGAAATAATGTAATAATGTAATTGTTCAGATAATAGTGTAATTAAACGGTACGAGTGAGCCGTAAATGACGACTATCGTCGACAGCAACTGACTCCACAGACCTCCGACACGGATTCAGGCTGCATTTTGTAAGCGTCCAACAGCCCATTTTTACAGTGAAAGAAGTATCGTACTGCTATTGCTGCTCGAGGACGCTGTGAACTGCGATGCTGTACTAAACACGCAAACTGCTCTTGGCTTGACAAGAGCGCAGTACAGCAGTTTACCAGCACAACAGGCGGGTATTGACAGGTCCGGGTTAGGGTTAAGCGGGAAGCGTACACGGCCAATACACAGTGAGTCAGCAAAACGCTGAGGCTGCGAGAGATAGTGGGATTATTACACACTTTTGCCAGTACCAGCGCACGCTTCCGTGATGGGTATCTTTTCCTCCTTTGCCGGTGGAGGCGCGACATGGGACTTTTTGCCGCGGGATTTACAGAAGCGCGTTGTGCGCAGCCTCGTGGCCAGTTCAATAGGGTCGTATATCGAAGTTGGCCCGGCCGAGTTGCAGAGTATTGATTTCGAATTAGGTCGAGGAGTACTGGCGCTGCACAATGTTTCGCTGAGATCGGATAATGTGAACAAGTACCTTCCACCAAACCTCGTTCTCAGGCGTGGGACTGTTAAGCGGGTCCTGCTGAGGCTTCCGTGGGCCGCCGGATCACGGAAGCGGTTCCGTGTGGACGTGGAGGGCTTTGATGGTAGTGTTCAGATAGTGAACAGTACACACGAGCACGTCGAGCCCTCTCAGCTACTGAACGAGGCGGCCAACAGCCTTTCCGGCACACAGCTGCTCGAGCCGGAAGAGCTTTTGTCCTCACAGCTCGTGGGCCAGGGCGAAGATGACGTTGACTACAATCTGGGCATCTACCAAAAAGTCGTTGACTCTATTCTGTCCAAGCTGGAGCTGCACATTGCGGATATAAGACTGGCCCTGCTGTTCCCGGATTTTGGGGGAAGAAACAGTCAGCCGTTTACCCCAATTCTACGTGTGGCACAGTGCGTTGTCACGAGCCAGGAGTCCATGTCGGACATGGAACGCGTATTGCACATTTCAGATATTACACTGTCTCTAAGGATAAATGCCTTTGACCATAGCACAAAACACAAACAAGAAAATGGAACAACTGGAGGAACGACCAATGGAACGACTGGAGCCAGTTCCGTATCGGGGAAAGCGGGTACGGCTGAGCCGGAACCGCCTCCTCCTCTTCCCCCTCGTACCCGTTCCCGCTCGTCGAGCCGATCGTCCTCTGCGTCCTCTGGAGGCGCCTATGAAACTGCTCTGGGCGAGAGTACAATGATGACTCACGAGCAAGGCCGGAGCCTCTACACTTCGGCCATGGATATGCTCAGTAAAGAGGCAAACAGCTCCACTGGCTCAGGATTAGTAGGTACAATATACGAGTCAGCGGACGCGATTCCACCGCCTTTGCCGCCTCGTTCAGGCAGTCGATCTGCCCGTAGCGGTACGGGATCGCAGGCGGCTCATCTGCCCGGAAATAAGCCGGTCGAGCCGGGTACGGATACCGGCAGTCGGCCCAGCTCGTCTGCCGATTCTCCGGCGGCCGAGCAGAGCAGTGCAGAGTCTAGCGAAGGAGCCGAAGGAGCCGAAAGCTCTAATATAATCAAGATCGACCGAGTCCGTACGATCGTGCGCAGGAATGGTGAAATTGCTGACAATGTGTGTGATTTGCTGCTCGTTAATATCGATGCACAAACTGCGTCTGCCTTGTATGAGGTGTTTACTATATTTATGAGCAGTCTGCCTCAGCGGTCCACTCCGCCAGAGTCGCCAGCTGCGCAGGGCCAATCAGGCCAATCAGCACAAGTCTTGTGTAGAATTAATCTGTCGATTAATGCTTTGAGGATTGCTTACCAGGGGACAGAGGGCGAATATAATGCCAAACTGGCAATGGTCAAAGCCTCGCTGAGATCCATTGAGGACCGGTTCGATACACTGATGTCTTCAATCGAGGCATTTAGCATCTTTCAAGGTTTGTCGAGCCATCCACTACTCCGAGCAAAGATCGCGGCTCAGTACAATATTGGACCGGCTACGGCACACGTACGGCTCGTCGATCCTGTCATTCAGGTCATCGTCGATGACTACATAAAGATAATTGCAGAAATACAGACGCTTATGGCCGCCCTGCACGAGAATCGGGATGCCAAGGCTCAAGGCAGCAACGGCAGCACTATCCAAAGGCCACAGAGCTTTGGCCGTGCAAACGTGGGTTTGGGTCCTTCAGAACGTAGCAACAGGGCTCTCTCAATTGCTGTTACTGTTACGGCAGAGATTGCTCGACTGAACCTGAGTGTCGGCTCAAAGAGTGCAGACACGATTAAATCGATCTTTGGACCAATGACTCTGGCCTTTGACGTGTCCCGTCCCACAGAGACTTTTAATCTACACGTCGGCAAAGCTAAAGCCTTTGGCAACTATGGCGGCCACGATAGCCGGACTCCTTTCGTGTCTTTTACGAATATGAGCCTTTGCCAGCTTGATCGGAGAGTGGGAACTGTGAGGGCGCTTCGAGATCGGGAACTGCTCGAACGACTCGATCAGTCGCTCAATGCCCGCTCGATTGAGCCGCTGTTTTCCCACTTGTTTCGTCTCTCTTTCCAACGCGTCAAGGTCGATACTCAGGCTAGTATTGGAGGCCTTTTGGGCAGAGTCTTGCAGGAAATTACACAGCTTCAAACGCAATTGGCTCAGCCTGAAACTGTCCGGAATAAACCTTCTCCGTCACCTTCTTCTCCTTCGTCTCCGTCTCCTTCCTCTTCTTCAAATCTGCCCTGCTTAATGCTTTGTGTAGACCATTTGTCAACTTCGCTGTTGACATCGTCGAAAAGACTCGTTACTTCGCACCACAATATAGTCGTTGCAGACGGAGCGCTGCTTGAGTCCAACCAGCATTTGAGGATTATTGTGAGTGAGCATATAAGATGCGAAGTATCGAGCCTCGACAATCAGACTCGTAACGGGTTTGTCGCTGACAGTGCAGAGGCAACCAATCATCTTCAAGCTTACACGCTCAATGGCTCAAGCTACAAGGCAAGGCTGTCTAATTTTGGAGTAATGTTCAACCCTGACTCGTCTGTTCCAACTGACGTTTTGCACGTCCTCGACGAATGCTCTCGGGCATTCACCGACTCTTTTCCCTCCTTGTCTCGGCCGCCGCTGCCGTCTCGGCCGGCCGAGACGGCACCGGCCTCCGAAGATGGAAAAAAGGCAGACAAGTCAGACAAGGCAGAACATTCAGACGGGAGCAGTGAAAAAAAATCAAGCAAGGCTGTCGCTATCAGTGGCGAAATCGAGCTGATTGCTTGTGAAGTAATTGCCTTTTCAAGCGCTCCTCTGTCCTCCAGAACGACTTGCCGGCTTTTGCTTGATTCAGCAGTGGCAGAGTTTAGTGGCCCCGACGAGTACCTCGCCGGGTTTGTTGAAAAGGCGCACATTAAACTCTCCGGCACGAGTCCAAAGGCCAAAACTGACCTGTTCCAGGTCGCTTGGGAGGTGAGTGAGACACTCGAGTTTGCTGATATTGGGTGCCTGGCGAGTCTTAAAGCCGAGCTGCAGTTTAAGAAAACGGCTCCTTACCTGTCCGTCAGCCTTAAATCCACAGACCCGGACCAGTTGAACGTGAGCCTCTCTAGCTGTGCCGATTCAACAGCGAGCCTGCTGGCCTTTGTCGATGATTTAAAGGCGGCCCAGCAGCTACCGGCTGCTCTGCCTGGCCAGAAGGAAGGCTCAGAGACAGAGACAGAGGCAGAGACAGAGCCAAAGGCAGAGCCAAAGGCAGAGCCAAAGGCAGAGCCAAAGGCAGCACTGTCTGCGAGCGGCACTGATCTCCACATGTCTCGGCTGATAGACGAGGACGCGTTTGGTCCAAACGCAGTGTTTGAGCCTAAACTTGTTCGGCTGCCGGAGGACGAGCCTGGGATGAAGGACGGGATTGTGGTCGACGGCAGTTTGGTACAGGATCCGGAGCTGATTGAGAGCTACTATGGCCAATCGGCTCCAGTGTCTGTGGCACTTGAGGCCTCTAATTGTAGTGGCAAAGCTGGCTCAGCTGGCTCGAGTGGCACAGAGGCCACTGTCCGACGAAAAGAGTCTCCGCCTGTAAATGCTGACAATAAGGGAGACAACGACGCAGAGACGAGCAGAGTGCGAGTAAGCTTACGTGACGAGTCCGATTTTGTTGTGGACGAGGACCATTTTATGAGCAATACAGTTCTGCTCGATATAGGAAAGGAGACGCGTGAGGCAGTTCCAGAGTTTATGCTGAAAGCCAAAGGCATTCGAGCCGACTGGAAGCTTTACGACGGGTACGACTGGACGTCTACGCGTCAGGCTTTAGCCGCGTATACGGGATCGAGACCGGAGCGGCAAGAGCAGCCGAGCCGGGCAGCAGCCGAGGGTACTGGCCAGAGTGCCAGCAGAGTGGCCGCCTCCAGCTCGGGAAGCTTGCCAAGCTCGGCAAGTTCTGCTCTGCCGCCTTTACTGCCTCCACGAAAGAATGAGCCAGTTGATCCTCTGCAGAGCACAGTAGACAGTGCCATTTTCCACGGCCAAAAGGCAGATCAAAACGCAGACCAAAAAGCCCAAAAAACAGACCAAAAAGCCCAAAAAACAGACCAAAAAACAGACGAAAAACCAGACCAAAAAGCCCAAAAAACAGACGAAAAAACAGAAAAAATAGACTTTGGCAGGACAATGGCCCGTATGAACAAGCAGACGCTGCAGTCGGTTCGGTCAGCAGAGGCCAAAGCTCGAGTCTGCCTGTCCGGGCTGTCTGCGAGTGCCGATATTTATGGCGGTGGAGGCCCAACAAAAGGCAGTTCTCTCGTACGGAGCAACAGCCGTATTGTCCTCGACGAGGTGGAGATTATCGACAATGTGCCCACGTCTACGTGGAACAAGTTCCTGACCCAGTTTCGAACCGGCGACGCAAAGTACCTGGGCCAGCCAATGCTCTCTGTCGACCTGACCAGCACAGCTCCACTGGCAGAACTGCTGGCGACAGAGGTTCTAATCTCGGTCAAGTGCCTCCCTGTGCGCCTGCATGTGGACCAGGACACTCTGGATTTTTTGCTGCGCTTCTTTGAGTTCCAGCGTGGACCGGTTGAGGAGGCAGCATCAGCAGGAGAAACTGCCCTCGGCCCACAGGGCTCAGTATTCGTACAGAGGTTCGAGTGCCAGGACGTGGCAGTCCGGCTGGACTATAAGCCAAAGAAGGTCGACTATGCTGGGCTCCGTGCCGGCAATACGACAGAGTTTATGAACTTTTTCACCCTCGAAGAATCGGATTTCGTACTGCGCCACGTTATCCTCCACGGAGTCCCTGGACTGCCTCGGCTGGCTGAGGCATTGAACGGGATCTGGATGCCTGATATCCGCACAAACCAGCTCACGGGAGTCCTCGCCGGCCTCGGGCCGATCAGGTCGATCGTGTCCCTCGGCGGAGAGGTCCGTGACCTCTTCCTTGTGCCCCTCAGGAACTCGAGGCAGGACGGACGGTATTTTTACCACGTCAACAGGAGCGTAGCCGCTTTTGCTCAAAATACAATCTCTGAAGCTGCAAGACTGGGCGCCAGATTTGCAATAGGAGCACAGAATTTCTTGGAGACGGCGGACGGGTACCTCACCAGCCAAAACAGTATTAACCATATTAATATTAACAATATTAATAATATTAATGGCGTTAATGGCATGAACCATATTGCCGCCAGCAGCCGGTACTCTCAGCAGCCAGCGAGCGCTCGGCAAGGCGTTTCCGACGCTGTGACGAGTGTGCAGAGGAACATGAGCACTGCCGGACAGGCATTGAGGCATATTCCCGCGGATATTAGAGACGGCGATGGATCAGCTGCCAGAGCAGTTGCCCGGGCAGTACCGCGCGCTGTGCTGCGGCCCATGATTGGAGCCTCTGAGGCTATTTCCAATACTCTGTTTGGGATCCGTAACGATATTGATCCAGAGTCGCTTGCTCGGGTTAATGATGTATGTATATGACTAGAGATTGTTCAAAGTAGAATGCTGGAAGGAAAAGGAAAAGAAAAAGAATTATAGAGAAGAAAGGGAAAAGACAAAAGTGAAAGAAAAAGTGGATAAAAGCATTGAATAATACAAACCAAGAAACTATTCATTTACTGAAACATTTACTAACTGTTAGAAATATGCACGTGTGGGACGAGAAAGGACGACAGGGCAGTGATCAAGAGGCTTAGAAATGGATGAGTGTTGTGAGTTTGCGACGGGTATAAATAACATTTAATTATGGAAATAATTCATGGAACTGCGATGAATAAAGCGACAGGACGGCGACGGCGACAGTGGTGGACAGTGTTGTTTTCTTTGGGTAGGAGTAATGGATTCACGTATAATAATGAATAATAGTGCTTAAAGTTTAGGTTGTAATGAAGACTGGTATTACTGCGGTGTCCAAATCCACCCACTAATCACAACTATTTAATGTGAATTTAGTATATACTAAACAGCCTTGGGCGTGATTGACGGTAAATGTCCTGGTCCCATAAAAGAGTAATTAAACGTCTGTTTCAAAGCCAAATGGTAGAAATAATTGGACAGTGATAAGTACAAATCAATCCTGAGCTTTTTTGGCTTTAGCGAACGCGTCAGTGACGCCAACGAACCCATAGTGATGATCACGAGAGCCGTAAAACTCGTGCGACGGCAGTTCGGGAACTCTCCACTGCTTTGGTCTCAGCTTTAGCACTATATCAACGGCCTTTGCCTCTTGATCCGAGAGTTTAGGCGATACTCGGATCCTATGGGCGGTCTGTGGAGCACACCATCGCTTTAACTGTTGCTTTTGCGCCTCGTTCAAGGGTAAAAACTCTACCGTTCCTGTTAGATCATTTGACGCGGAAAAGGGCTGGGGCGTTAGTCTGCAGTGAAACGATCTGCTTCCTACCGTATTTTGTGTCAAAAGACAAACCGGTGCAATTTGCGTACTGAACCATTTCTCTAATTCAGCATAAAACGAGAGTGTAAAGACATATTTTGGCTGCTGGAAAAAGCTCTGTACCCGCCAGTGAAACACCCGGGCCGATCGGCCCTGCATGTATTTATTTTAATTATATTTAATTGTATTTAATTGTATTTAATTGTGTTTAATTGTATTTAATTGTTCTTATTATATATAATTATATATAATTATTATTAATTGTATTTACAATTACAGAAATATTTGATGATTTTGATATTTGATTATATTCACGAGTTCAATTATAATTATATTCATGTTATCGGTATATTCAAATTATACTACAGTAGTCGGTATTATACTAAATCATCTGCCGATAAATACAAAGATCCTTTTCCATCATAGCGTATAATGATTAGGAAAAAATTAGCGCGATTGTGGTGTGGTGGCAGCTGAACGTAAATGCGCTCCAGCTCCACTGAAAAGTGATTTCCAAAGAAAGGCTTCGGAAAGTAGCAATTCGATCTGCTGTTCGCCCCAGTCGTGAGTGGGAAGCGACTGGAGGAAAATCATAATCTCCTGGAAATCCATTGTTTGAAGCACAGAGGACCATTTCACCAGAAAGGCTGCACAAACGTAAAGATGAAACTCGGTAAATCCAGTCGATCCTTCCGCTAAGTACGTGTCCCACATACGAATTGTATTATTGACTGAAAGCTCTCGCATTAACAAGCAATTCATCCACCGAAAACTAAACTGCATAAATTCAACTCCTTCATCCGCTAAATGCTGAGCCAAAGGTGCATCAATACGAAACGTTAATTCTCGCAAATTGGCTACCTGTCTATGGATACCAGGCTGTGCATGTATATAGTTGTCCTGGACATCATCCAGCAATTTTGAAAGGCACCAAAAGCTATCAGCCTCGATAGCATCGAGCACTTGCAGCGGCAGCAGCGAGGGATCAAATTGTTCGGGGTCCCGGTCTATGTAACTGGATAAAAAGACTTCAAATAACGGAGTCACTAGATCATTTATGCCCTGCACGTACCCGCTCGCCGGGTGTCGCATTGCCCAAGAGTATAATATGCGTTCCAGGCACTGTAGTATTAGAGAAGATTGTTATAAATAAATAAACATATATATATATATATATTCCCAAATCCGACCTACCCTTTGTGTAGCAACTTGCTGGTACAGTAAGATTTGAGGGTTAGTTCGAGGCACATCAATATGAACTTGATGGTAAATTGCCTGATCTAAACTCTCCGGCCCTTGGCTAAAGTACCGTTTAGCACCGGCAAAGTACTCCTGCCTTTTCCTCGCCAGCGTGGCTGCTCTTCGATCTGCATTCGCGGGCAAATAGCCCAAAAGAAGTTGCCAGACCACGGGCCTGAGCTCTTGAGGCACTCCGTTCCACGCCAGTCTTCGTAAGGCCTTGCAGTCGACAGTAGACATGGTTAAAACACGCTTGAACTTCTCAATTCGAGCAATTCGAGCACTGCGCTCTTCCAGATCCGATCTGGAACTTGTACTACTCGGTCGTAAAGCAGCTAAAGAACTGCTATTTGGTAGACGTGACACGATACACGAAGGATCGTGCATTATTTCTTTTAAGTTTGATTTTATCGCCTGCTCTAAGCCTCCACGTTGAACCTGTTCAAGTAAGGATTCACTGGCTGCCATTACCGTCTCAGGCACAGTGTTTTCCCTGCGTAATGGTTTCCCCCGTAAATCATCGTCGTTAATATCGCATTGCCAATCGTCCTCGGTTTGCTTCATGTAATCATTAAATCGGGCTAATTTGGACGAGTGTCCTGCATGCCTCGGAGAGCCCGCACGTTGTGGCGACGATGGAGTGTGCGGCCGTGATGAGTTTCTGACTGTTAGCTTTTGGGAAGGCAGGCTATAAAACGAGGATAGAATGGTTGGGGCAATAGCGAAAGGCTTAGTCTGAAAAGTATGAAAAGATTGGAAAGATAAAAGCAGTATAAAACTTATTAAAAAATCCAGATCGAAAAAGGACCATAAGTAAAATTGATAAAGCACATCATGAGCGGCCATTAAGCGAAATCAACGAGGAAATAAACGAAATTAATTTGAGCTTGAATTTAAATTTAAATTTAAATCTAAATTTAAATCTAATTTTAATTTTGATTTCGAATTTGATTTCGAATTTGAATTGAAAAAGACGTTTCAAGAAAGAGTCACAAACAATAAGCATTGTTAATATCACTTACTTTTCCTCATACTTGAGTGCATCTACGTGTGAATAAGCAGCGCCCACTATACGCCCATTAGCGGAGCGAGTTCGTTCCCTTCACAGATCAGCAACAAGAAAAAACATTTAAAAATTTACCGCGACAGACGCAGCCGACCCGCCAGACTGTTTGTTTAGTCAATCTCGAAGTTTACAGGTCATATTACTCTAAAGAGTCTGCACACGTTAGCCCAAAGATCAAACGCAGCCTTACCAATCTGAGTCATTTCGGGCTGCGACCGCGACTATAATTAGAACACTTTGAACTCCACGAAACCCTTACTGCGCTGTTCATACTGAAGGCTGAAACGCGCTAATCTTCTCGCCTAGACCATCGTCGTCTACGCCGAACTGCCACAAAGTCCGTCGCCCGTGTACGTATTATCTCAACTTACGTTAAATAGAGACTGTATGGATAATAAGAATAAATACAGTATTTATTAGTTAATAGTTTACTAGTTTACTTGCGTGTTGTTTCTTCCGTGTTTTATACACGCAGCGTGGAGATGATATATCAATATTTATCAATATTATCCACATATATCCATATTTTTATGGTTTTTGTTTTATGTTCTGTGTTCTAAGCTTATTGGTTTTTTTTGCGTGGATTAAGAGAGTAGGAAAAATATGAAAATAAAATATTTACAATAGTCGTGAAATGTACGCTTAAATGCTCTGTCTTGTAAAGTAATTTCCTGTAATATTAGTATTACTGCCAATATCAGTCAGCATCGTTATCAATATTAGTATTTATTAATATTAATATTATAAATGCCGTAGGTATGTGCCCCGTACGTAGTAAACTGTGAAACTGTGTTTTTATTTAATTAATATATTAATTATTATTTTATAGTGTATAGCGCACGTACTTTGTATGACCGCAAAGGCTTACGATGGCGGAGGAGACAAAAGGTGCAACTAAGGGTATGGCAAACCTGTTGGATAATGCATTTGCATACCCAATTTGCCAATGGGCTAATTTAGTTAGAGGAGCAACTTTTTGGCGCAGCTCGCGCGGACAATTTGGAACTGCTTCAAAGTCTCGTCGAGGAATTGCAACCGGATCCAGTCGCGTTCCTGAACAAGGTCCGTGATCCGCTCGGGAACAGCGTGCTACATTGCTGCTGTGCATACAATAGTCGGGATTGCCTCAATTATTTGCTCGACATTGATAAACTTGACCTTGATGTGCCGAATACTTTAGGTACTGGTTTTGTTATGCCTCAAGGCTTCTGTGGACGCATCTGACCAATAGCCGGCGACACGCCTCTACATGTTGCAGTACAAGCGGCCCGCAAGTATCCCGAAGCCGTTGAAATGGGTATACATTTTATTCTATTCATTTAATTCTTTTTATTTATTCTATTCCGTTTATTTATTCTATTTTTATTCTATTTTTATTAGTTTATTTTTATTATTCTATTTATTTATTTATTTTGCCATTATTGATGAGTGTCTTTGAGTTTTTGTGATTTGTAACTATTTTTCTAGTTTAGACTTGATATATTTCTGGTTTTAAGGGCTTCTTTACTCTGTCCACTTTTTGTATCCTCAAACTCGTATTTTACTAGCCTTTGCGCCCAAAAGATACTGCTTTTGTGAACGCCTCCCCATATCCAATTTACATCATCGTGCTCTTTTCTTTTTCTGCTGGTTTCGTATCACATCGCGGATCTATCTAATTTTTAGTGGACTGGCTGGTTGACGCTGGAGCGCGTGTAAAGTAGGAAGCGAGTTCTTTCTCTCTGCTGACTTTGCAGTGTGCTTAATAAGGACAAATTAAAGCCTATCGATATGGTCCCGGGTGACCAGGAGGAAATGCGTGACATTCTAAAGAACGCAGCTTTAATTGACTTGGCTGGTGGCGATGCTATAGATGGTATATACTTGCCCATACGGCTTTTCAGTCGTGCCGTGCTAATACTCAGATGACGATGAGTCAGACAACGGCGATAGCGCATCGGACAACGAAGGGTCTTCTCCGGAATAGCTTCAGAGACTATATCTCCATAATTTCTCATATAAACATACGTTTTGGGTTACGTAGTTTTAAGACCTTGTGATGAATAGCTTGTAATCTAGCTCTTAATCTCTTTTTAATTGGCACGAGATCTCACTGAGCTGGGTTTAAAACTTGTGTTTTCAAATCCAATTTGCCTTACTCGGAACTATAATACTATACAAAATACATACTGAATATGCTGAGCTTTTCTAAATATGAGAAGAATTTTATGGTATCATAACAATCAAAATTCGTTTGGGGAAAAGAGGAGGGGAAAATAAGGCAGTAGCACCTTTAAATCTGTCCTACTCTTTGTTAAGACCCAATTTTAAACCAGGAACCTCTTGATGACACAGTAATAAAATAGGCGTATTTTGGGTATCAGAGACGAGTCGTACAATTTTGAATTAGTCGCCATCGTCGTAAACAGATTCCAGTTGAAACTCCTGTTGATGAAAATTTGAGCTCAAAAATAAGGGAATCATCAAGTTTGTCTTTCAATTTTCTTGCCATACTTATCCACAAAATCTAACCGACTTTCAACGATACTTTGTGAAGCATAAAGTGGCATTTGTCCCACCAAATCCAAAACTATTAGTCAGAGCTGCATTGACCTCAGCTTCTTGTGGTTGTTTAGGCACAAAATTGAATTCGTAGTCTTCGTCTTCATCACCGGGCGAATCTAAATTCAATGTAGGAGGCAATACATTCTGTTCAGTAAGCACAAACTCTTATAAAAAGAGAACAGACTAAATTGGCGTCAAAAAATAAAAAAATAAATAAAAAAAGCACAAACACACAGAAGAGAAAGAAAAAGAAAAAAGAAAAAGCAAGAAAAGAAAGTAAAATATGATTCAGCTCGACCAAATGATAATGATGGGAATAATTACGTTGTGTATAGCCAGGATTGTCGCAATTGCCTCAACAGAGCCAGCAGCTCCAAGCAAATGACCAATCGCACCCTTGATGCTACTGACAGAAACGTCGGAGGGCCTATTCTTTCCGTCAGATCTGAGCATGAGCCGATGAATGGCCGAATATTCGGCAGCATCTCCCAGTAGAGTACTAGTTGCATGAGCATTGATATAATCAATATTGTTGGCTGAGAATCCAGCACGGCTGAGTGCCCTCGACATGGATAGAAACGCACCATTGCCTTTTGGATGCGGAGCCGTCATGTGATGAGCGTCTCCACTTAAGCCATAGCCTCGTAGCTCTCCGTATATTTTTGCACCTCTCTCTTTAGCGTGTTCGAGCTCCTGACAGGGTCAGTCGACTGATAAATATTTCTCGCACGCATTAAACTTTGAATTCAGACAAGTGTAAAACGAATAAAAAGATTATGAGGCTCGTCTGGTATGGTTAAAAATAAGATTTCAGCACAAGTTAGGTGCAAATCTTCAAGGCGCCCTTGAGGTGCACTTACACAAGACGAGTTTCAAATAATAAATAAAGGTTATTGCGTTCAAGACTTGTATAAACCGGGTTGTAGTAGTCTCAAATTACATATTACAATATCCAATTCAAGTTGGACAATGAACGTTTCAAATAAATAAGCGGTACGTGGGGAAAAGGACACAAAGCATATAGTGTTAAGGGAAATATAGAGCTAAGGGAATAATACCTCCAAGACAACGATCCCGGCTCCTTCACCTAGTACAAAACCCGCACGCTTTTTATCAAACGGCCGCGATGCAGTTTGAGGATCGCAATCAACAGCCAAACTTTTGGCCCTAGATTCATTAGCAGAGATTCAAATTTTTGTTTAATTACCGTGCAAATCCAGCAATAGCCAATGGATGTAAAGGCGCCTCTGTGCCTCCAGCCAGCATAATATCGGCATCACCATATTCAATAAATCGTGATGCGTCACCAATTGCGTGGGCGCCTGTTGTACACGCAGTAGCAGCCGCGTGATTGGGGCCTGCAAAGCCAAAGTGTATACTCACGTGTCCCGCAGCCATATTGGCGAGGATCTTTGGTACAAACATGGGCGATACTTTGCGAAACCCCTGAGGCCCGTCAGTACTGAGTCAGAAAACGATCCATTATGAATTGAACTTGAAACAGAGACTATCATAATAAAAATAATAATAAAAATAAAAACAACAAAATGATGATTAAAATAGGAAAATAAAATAAAATGTGTTAAAAAAAAAGAATTGAAATAGCCTTGGAGACAGGCTTTGAGCAGTAAAAAAGTGCAGGCTTACACGTTTATCGAACGCGATTGACGTATCGTATACATCCTGTAAGCTGCCAATACCAGAACCAATGCACACACCCGTTTTCAAGCGATCTTGTTCGGAAATGTCTGATATTCCAGCGTCGGTTACGGCTTCTTGCGCGGCGCAAAGAGCGTACTGCGTAAAGAGAGCCGTAGTACGGGACAGCTAGAGCGAAAATGCAAGTTTAGTAGGCGCGCTTTTTCATCGAGAGGATAAGTGAATAAAAGAATAATATTTAATTCATTTAAACTAAATAATAAATGGTTTTTTCATACTCCAGAGGGCACTTTATCTGTGCTCCAGCCTTCAGTTTCACCTGTCGCCTCTGTCGCGCTTGGAACTGGCGCAGCAATTTCCACAGGCAGATTCGTAGGTAGGCGGTCTTTGATAGACCGAACTGCGCTGCAGCCGGATAACAGGCCGCGCCATAGCGCTGTGACGCCCACACCAAAGGGCGAAACTGACCCAAGGCCAGTTATTACCACCCGGCGCGTCATTTGACTAGACTAATTAGGTGCGATTTTTAGTAATTTAAGTACGTACCGCTATTATTATACACTTATTGTATGTGTTTTGCGAGCGATTACTCTGTCTTACATTGACACTACATAAAACGTCTGACGCCTAGACTCACGGGACCCGTCCATTTATTTTCGTCGTCTTTTTTAAGTGGTTTCCTTTTATGATTGGTTGAAGCTTCTGGGAGAATACATTAACCCTAACCCTTATCATTATATATGGCCGATTATAAGGGCCGTTATGTACCATCTGCCCTCGTTTCAATTCGACGTCTTTTGCTCGATCCCTTTGTACTATTTTAAGGGCTATATTATATTTTAAGGGTTACATTACAAAAGCAGGGTTTTCAGCCAGTAACAGATCAAAGTTCGGGCTGCTTGTCGCTCAAGGCTGAATTCACAATGTCAGGAAACGCGGGCGAGTACGAAGATGAAGACGATCTCTTCAAGGATCTATAGTATGAAACGTGCAATTGGCAAGGTCCGCTAACCTTTAAAGTGGAGGAGATGAAGATGAGCAAAATAGCGGTGCTGGCAACACGGCAAAAGAGGCGACAGACGCTGAAACACAACCTCCGTCAAATGCTGAAGAGGCGGCTTTTGAAGCAGAGATGAATGCGCCTGTAGAGTCTTCGGCTCCGGAGTCAACATTCGCTGCTGCCGATGCTGCTGCTGCCGCCATCTCGGCTGCTGCTGCTGCCGCTGCTGCTCGGCCGCCCTCTGAGCCACCAGCTTCGTCTCCTTCTCCTATAAAACAAGACGATGGGTAAGGCATTTGAATCTTGAAATAAAAGCATGAAATTTTGCAAACAATTGGGAATAATTACGGATGGAAGAGTCCAAATTAAAAAAAAAAAAAAAAAAAGAATGGAAAATCTCTGATAACAAGCACAATTGATTAAAAGCGCAAACAATGAATGAAGCATAAAAGAATTGATTATTACTCAGATATAAGCAAATTGATAAAACCAAAATAGTGATTGAAGAGGAAAAACATAGAAAGAAAAGCGGCCTTGAATTAGCTAATAAAACTAAAACTTGAAACAATTTGGTAATGCGCAATCAAACTAATTCCATAAAGCAAAATTGGTCACAGAAAGATGTTTGTTGGCGGTCTAAACTGGGACACTACAGATGGTACAGTGCACGAAATTTTGCTTCTTTTCTTCTTACAGTCAGAGAGTCTTCGGGACTACTTTTCACAGTATGGCGAAGTGACGGAAAGTGTAGTTATGCGCGATCCCTCGACCGGACGTTCTCGCGGCTTCGCGTTTCTTACTTTTCGCGACCCTGAGAGCGTTTCAGAGGTGGTGACTAAAGAACACATCTTAGATGGCAAAATAGTATGTATTTTTTCAGCTGTTAGATTTGAGAATAGTTTGGTTAACTATGATCCTTTTTTCTTTGTTTCCGTGTGTTTTAGATTGATCCTAAACGGGCTATTCCACGTGAAGAGCAAGAGAAAACTGCAAAAATGTTTGTGGGTGGAATACACCAAGACGTAACGGAAGAAGAGTTTGTTGCTTATTTTGAGCGGTTCGGCAGCGTCCTGGATGCGACTCTCATGATGGACAAGGACACCGGTCGACCACGCGGATTTGGATTTGTTACATTTGAAAACGACGACGCTTTGGACTCTGTTCTTCAGCAGCCAGTGCTGGAGCTGCACGACAAGCGGGTATGAAGAAGGATTTATTTGTTTATTTATTTAGTTATTAAATAATTAATTGGTAGGTTGAAGTGCGTCGAGCAACACCTAAAGGCCGACCCGGTTTTAGCGAGGGCCGTGGTGGGCAAGGCGGTTCCCATGGTGGATCCTACGGATACAACCGTGGAGGTGGGGGCCAGCACGGACGCGGTGGGGGCCAGTATGGAGGCAATGGAGGCGCTGGAGCCGGAGACAATGCGAACCCGTATTCGAATATGGCTCCGGCCATGATGGCGCAGTATTACCGCCAGATGCAAGCCTACTTTCAAGCAATGCAAAACCTGAATAGGGGCCAGCAAGGAGCAAATGTGGGAAATGACAACAATGGTGGAAACACGATCTCCATGATGACAGCAATGATGCAGCAGCAAAACCCTAATGCAAACACTCAGCAGTTGCAGCAAATGTTACAGGGTCAAATGCAACAGCAGCAGTATGGACATGACCGAGAAGACTCGCCCTTATCGGCCCCACAGGCGCCACGAAATCAGGGCTACCGTGCAGGCGGCGGCAACAATGGTGATCGTCGTGGGAACCGTGGTGGGTATCGTGGAGGCCGAGGGGGATTTCACCCTTACACGCGTTAAAAACTGAGTTAAGATGAAAAGAAAAGAGAGGAATAAAAGGCGCGAATTGTGAACCTTTGAAATCAATTTAAATTAGTGTTTAATCTAGTGTAAATATCGTTTGTAGCGAGTAGAAACAGTGTATTAGGCACAGTTTTCAAAAATAAATTGATGGATTAAATAATAATAAATTGTAATTACGCTATTAATTATTAACTAAATTATTAATTAATTATATTATAGGAGTATATTCAACGGCAAATGAATATGACCAAATAGCGACGACCATTATACGTATATTCATTATTCGCGACAGAATTTATATGCAATTAATGTTACTGCAAAGTACGTTACTTGTGGATCTCCTCTATATTCAAGCAACGTCGTGCGTTATAATTCGTTTTATATACATAAAAAACGCGATACTTTTTGGCAACGCGGTCTCGTAAACGACCAACCAAAATCTGGATTGATTGCACGTAAACAACGGCAATGGCCAAGAGCCGAGACGCGTCGACGCGTCACAGCGGCAAAAGCGGCAATGTGAAATCAGCGCACGCGATTGAAAGCGACAGAGCCGAAGTTTTACGTCGGCAGAACGGGTCTCCGTTCCGTATTGAAAAGGCACCAAGGAAAACTCCACAGGGCAGTAAAAGCAGAGCAGCTACTGCCTCATCGTTGCTAAAACAAAGCACATCTGCACACTCAAAGCCAAAAAAGTCCTCCGTGTTTGGATGGAAGGCTCTGTCGCTTTTTAAAAATGTAGCAAAAGATTTCAAAAGGTTCATTGTCGATGCTGAGCCTGTATCGAAATTTGATGCCTTCAAGGTCAAAGAGCCACTCGAGGCTGAAGAATTGCCGCCTGCAAACACGTCATTCACCGTTACTGAGCCTGTTTTAAAGCAGGAGCTTCCGCACGTGGCGGAAAGACCACAGATTCGCACGCAGAGCTCAGTCAACAGTTTGGCTGAAGTGCCAAATTATACAGAGCAATCGGCTGCAAGGGCCGTTGCGGCAGCGCGTCCGGGCTATATGAAGAGTCTGCGATCATCTTCAAGCGCGTCTGGGCGGTCGGTACTGCCAGTTGTCACTGAGCAGAATGAAAAACCAGAGTTCAAAGGCGAAGAAAAGCCGGCACCACCGGTCTCGAGTGAGAATAGCCAGCGCTGTGCTTCGCAGAGCTCTGTTGTAAATTCCGTTTCGTCTTTCTGGCCTTCCAGCGCAACCGATGTTTCGGACTCTGTAACGATTCCAAGGGAGCAGTGGAACGAAATACTGGATCGCATTGAGCGGTTAGAAAACCAGCAAAAGGCCACAGCCGCTATTAACCCTAACCCTAATAATAGCATTACGGATTCGCCTGTTTCCACTGGCTTGCCTCCGCCCCTCCCACAAAGGTCACCGTTACGGCCAAGAGTCTCGCCCCGGCGGCACGACAAGCTTTCGCACGAGCATCGGCCCGATCAAGCTTTGGTTTACAGCAGTTCTGCATACGATTTAGGGGGCAATGCCGAGGCAATTTACAGTAACCGCAGTAAACTACTCTTGAACGGTTCATCTAGAAACAGTTTGGATGCATTTACAAGGGATTCTAATAATGAGAACAGCGAACCAGTGCGTGGCACTGTAACGCCTTTGAGAAAGGGGAAAACAAAGCCTCTTAAATTAACACGCTCTTCGACAGAACCTTACTTGACCAACCCACGTGGTTCTTTGACCCGTGCCGCGCTGGAAAGAGAAGATTCTTGTAGTACACTTCGTACTGAATCAAACGCGTCTATGGACATTGTTGGTTTCAGTCTGGACCCATTTGAAAGCTTCTCGCCGGTCGCGCTTAAGCAAGAAAATTCTTTTCTCAACTAACATGCGTGAAGTTGAAATTAAAGATCAAAAGCGAAACAGACAAAAATTTTGAGAAATAACAGAAAAAGAAAAATAACGTGTTTAAATATACCCGTATATTGCGAATAATAGAGTAATTGAGTTTAGACTTGTTGGACATATATTAATCAATGCCTTTTCTAATTTGTGATTAGCCTATGTTTGACAGTGCAGATATGTTTTAGACACGTAAGTGTTTTGAATAATCAATTTATTTATTTATTTATTTATTTATTTATTTATTTATTTATTTATTTATTTATTTATTTATTTATTTATTTATTTATTTATTTATTTATTTATTTACTTATTTAATCATGTATTCATAAATGAATTTTCATTCAAAATTTGGACCCTTTAATCATACTTTGTCGACTAATCGACGATCAAGGGTTGCGACAGCTTCGGAAGCCAAAGGCAGCAGTTCACTGGTAGACTTCCTTGAATTCTCAATGGCCTTCACTACTTCCGGCCAGACAAGTCCATGCCGGGGCCCAGCAATGCCGCACTGCTCAACAATTTTGGCCAGTTCCTCACTTGTCCCTCGCTCCGCAGTGAACCGGTAAAGCCAGGCCCAGGTATCGCCAATGTCTGGGTCGACTTTGATGGCCTTCAACAGCCAATCCTTTGCCTTCTCCAGCTTCCTTTCCGCCCAGAAAACCCGGGCAACTGTTGCTAAGAGAAAAGGATCATTATCAACTTTACGCAGAGCATCAATCGCTCTCGGGCGCTGCTGAGTTCGGGGCTCTAGCGCTATCAAAACTGACCACAGCAGTCCGGCAGTTGGACACTCCTGCAGAGCTTTAGCAAGCATACTCTTAGCCTGACCTGATCGGCCGTGGCCGAGTTCCATAACGACACTTTCAAACCACAATCGTGGCGATTTGGCGTTCGCCAGTCGAGCACGCTCGAGCACATTACGGGCTCTAATGGGAACGCCCATCTGCTCTTCAACTCGAGCGTACATTATCCATAACGGAATTGAATGAGGACACAATTTGACTCCCCGTTGAAACGCCTCTCTGGCCAGATCAAGTTCGCCTCGTGCCTGGTATATTTGGCCTTTAATCATGAAAAATTTAGCAAAATTTGGACTCGTATTCGCGGCTCTAGATCGTGGATTAGACGCGTTTGTATTGGAGGTGCTTTTTTCTTTTTCTCCAAACTTTTCTATGGCCTTGTCAGCAAGCTCAAGCGCTTCCTCAGCCCGGCCTTGCTGCCTGGCAAACGTGACTGACCGGATCCACACTCGTTCAGTGCCTGCTCTCTCACGTGCAACAGCAAGTAAGGCGCCAGCTCGTTCGTCCTGCCGACTTTCGTACTCTAATTTAACTGCCGCCAGCCAAATCTCTTCGCTATTGGCATTGTACTCAAACGCCCGACTAAGAATTGCTCTTGCGCCTTCCACATCGCCCGCTGATTGCCACCGTTCCTTTGCGTACATGAGCCAAAGCACTTGCTCGTGTGGAACTGTCTCTACCGCTTTCTCCAATACTGCTGCCAGAGACTCACGGGTCCCGTGAGTCTTTTCTAAATTGGCTGCTTTGCGCCATAGTTGGAACGCGTCTTCGGGCTGAGAACGAAGTGCGTACGCGTAAACTGCCCGAGCACAGTTTATGGAGCCACGTGACTCGAGAGCAGCAGCATCATCGAGCCAAACATCCTCCTGTACTTGCGGATCCAGGCCCTGGCCGAGGGTGGCCTTTATAATAGCTTGAGCAGTTGTATTTGCTCCCTCTGACTCACATTTTTCTGCCTCCGCCAGCCATTGCTCTCGCTGAAGCATTCCGCCTCTTTTTTCCAGCTCCTTGATGCCTCTGGCAATTATTGAATCCACTCGTGAAGCCTCAGTGCCCTGCTGCTCTTCCAGCCGGGCAGCGGCAATCCATACTTCATAGGAAGTATGCAGAGTATTTCGAGCTTTATTCAACACTTTTCTCGCATTTTCTGCAGTTTCCAGGCGAGCAAGAGCAAGCCAGAGCTCCACTGCCTCGGGGATCAGTTCAGTAGCCCGGGCCAGTAGCAGTCGAGCGTTACGGGGGTCGTCTTCCAGGTTCACTGCCTCTTTCCATAATCGCACAGAGCTGGGTATCATTTCTAAAGCTCTCCGTAACACCTTTTGTTTGTGAATTTGGTCAGTTTCCAGGTCAGTCGCCTGCAACCAGAGCCGTACAGAGTGTGGTAAATGCCGTACTGCCTCGGCCAGCACGACTTTGGCGTTGGGGACAGTATTTAACCTCACACTTTCCAGCCAAACGTCTTCAACTTGCGGGCAGTTTTCACAGCCTTTAGCAATAATCGCACGGGCTTGACCTATTTTGCCCGCAATTTCTTCCAATCGTGCTGCTGCTATCCACCCGGGAGCATGCTTAGGGTTTGTATTTGTTACGGACTGCAGTAATAGCCTCGCCTTTTTAATATCACTAATGTCCGCGCCCAATTTGGGGACCATTGTATTAAGGCTGGTAAGGTAGCCCTTTGCGTCTATTGTAGAACTCGTGCCGGACGCACTCGCTGATTGGTCCAATTTAATGCCCATCATTTTATCTCGAGCAGCTCCAATTTCTTCGAAATTTGTCTTGCTGCCTCCGTTACTTGAATCCTCCGTACCGACCTCGTCATTGTCCTCGGTAACATCTACACTAGAATTATTTTGCACTTGGTTTTGCGCTTGTGCGAGAAAGGTGTCACTCACTGCGTAATAGCGTTCGCGTCTCGGTTCCTTGTTTAATCGCCGTTTCCGTGTCCGATCACCGACTTCCGGCAGATTCGCCCATTCATCCTCCGTTACTTGTGCTAAAGCCCGTTTTGCGTCGGCAAACTGCCGCTGGATCTTTGTTCCTTCTGCGATCGCTTGTTCTTCTATTTTCTTCTCCTGTAACTCTCGTTGCCTTTTCCGTCTTTCTGCCATTTTATCATCGATCGCCTTCCATACCCGATCAGCCTCCTCATCGTCTGCATCGTATGGAAGCCCAGAAAAAAGGCCACTCTCCTCGTCTGCATCGTCAAATTGGCCCTCTTCTTTTCGCTCAATCGCAGCCTTGATCTCTTCATCAGTCGGCGCCTCTTTTGCAGGACCCAAATCTGACCGAGTGGTAAAGCCGGTGGCGCCGCGACCAATGCCGGCGACGTAGCCTTCCGGCGCTGACATTTGGAGGAACTCGCGGCGCCCTGGTGGAGGCATTTTGCGAGCTTGCAGGTCGAGAACAGCAGCAAACAATTGTATTTTTATTTTATAAATATTATTTATAAATTATGACAGAATATAAAAGAAAATCATGGCTCACATAATAATATATAGCAGAATAAGCCATACCCTTAATCTATCTCGTAATTCAGTTCACCTATTATTTTTGTAATTTTTATTCGTTATACACTTACTATTCTTTTACATTTACTATTCTTTTACATTTACTATTCTTTACATTTACTATTCTTCACATTTACAATTTGGTGTCGTCCAATTTAGCAACTTTTTAATATTAATTGGTTCAATACTCCAAGTACAGAATTGCAGCATGCTTCAAAAACGTGTATGACTAGAGCTCAATGGTACTCGTGGGCCTGTGTGGCCCGATATGTGCGGGCAAACAGACCGTGGCTTCTATGCTAGCCAGTGATCATGAATTTCGGGTGGTCAATCTCAACTCAAATGGAGCTGAAGACAAAGATAATGACAGTTTCAGCGACTGCAACGCGCTAGATCGGTTTGTCTTGAAGTACTGGCTACGTCATTTTGTCGTGCCTCGAATTGAGGGCCTGAAAGATTTAGAGATTTTGGCGAAACGACCTCATTTTCTCCTTGTTCTTGTCGATGCTCCCATGAGTGTTCGGTATGAACGTTATTTGAAAAAGTGAGTTTTGGATGCTTTCTTTTTACAAAAATAAAAGGATTGTAAAGAAGCCATATGTTCAGTGCAAGACGAGCCTATGGGGATGTATTAAATTTTTTTGTGTCTATTTATTTCCTCCCTTATTCGCGTAATTTAACGTCAAGGTACGGCCGAAATTGTGAAGAATATACGCTGCAACAATTTGTACACGATTCTGACAGTGATGTGTACGATGACACGTATGGCCGTGTACACCTGTACGATCGCGCTCAGGTACGCGTGCTCAATGCAACGTCGTCATTGGCTGCCTTACGCGACAGTTTGACTACCTTAAACTTGCTGGACGACGATCGTTTCCGGCCTTCTTGGGACGCATATTTTATGCGACTGGCCAGTCTTGCGGCTTTACGGAGCAATTGCATGAAACGACGAGTTGGCTGTGTTTTAGTACGCGATCACCGTGTAATTTCTACGGGATACAATGGGACTCCACGTGGATTAGTGAATTGCAACCAAGGCGGGTGCCCTCGATGCAATGGTGGGGCTGTTGGCGGTGAAAATTTGGGGACTTGTCTATGTCTTCATGCAGAGGTTAGACAAATACATATATACCAATATTGATTGCAATACTTATTACAGGAAAACGCACTGCTAGAGGCTGGAAAGGAGCGTATTGGAACATCAACGATTTTATATTGCAACACTTGCCCCTGTCTGACATGTTCCGTAAAGATCAGTCAGGTCGGTATTCGTGAGGGTAAGACAAGCTGCTTTTGCCTGTTTATTGAATAATCTTACTTCTCATCTACTTGTCTGTGTGGCTCTTGAAATTTTGATATATACCCATGTTTTATATTCACCTTTTCTAATTCCAGTCATTTACCACGTTGCCTACAGCATGGATAATGCATCAGCGGAGATTCTGCGTAAAGGTGGCGTTGTTCTCCGACAGTATTTGCCGCCGGGTGAGTCGGTGATTATAAGGAATTAGTCGAGGACTGCAGAATGAAGCAAATGCGTCATATGTGACAGAGATTAGAAAGGCTAATTAAATTAGAAAGGTTAATTAAATTAGAAAATAGCCATGTCGAGTATTGATTATACTCGAAACTTCCAATTATTCGACTTTCTTGATAAATCTGTTTTAATTATTTAACTTACTCACTTATTAAATTTAACTAATCTTTTTTCCTGCAGATTTTAGTTGACTCCATAATCTCGACGCAGCAATGTTAAGAGTATTTGTAAAAAAAAAATTTGGTTTAGGGTTTACTAGGTCTTTATGACTAAGCAAGTCAAATTCAGAAAAAACTGACCAAGGCATTTGGCAATGAATTGCCGCATTAGGTAGAAACTTTTAGTTTAAAAGCCATTAGGAAACGAATTTCGAAATAAAGCAGCAACAATTCTCAATTAAAAAGTGCTCTTTTGACTTGTCATGAGATATTTGTGCGACTTCTTCATCTCGTTTTATGGTTGAGCTGTTGGATATCATGCTTCTCTATGTTAATGTATAATTCCAGGGCTAAAATGGTCCCTAAACATTTTGAATATAAATAAATTAATTTTAAACAAACGATAATTTAAAGCAATATAAAAAAAAGCCAATCGTGCCTTGCAATAGATTTCTGTTTGTTTTCTTTCATACTCATTTTTACTCTGCATGTGCTACTACGCTTTTTTCAACGGCATTGTATTTTTTTTAATTATATTTATAATCTATTAATTTATTTTTCTTTATTAGGCAAGTATATTCAATTAATTTTTTTTAATACTCGCATGATCTATACAGTCGCACATTAACAAATATTTCTGAACGGCAACCATGGTGGAAGCTCAGGCTTCAAAGCGCCAACGCATAGAAAGTCAGAATTACTTTCAAAATGGCCTGTTTGAGCATAAAGCAGTAAAGCAATTGACCTCGGAGTATTCATCTTCGCAGCCGTAAGTACTGAATCCGATTGAAACGAAGGGAACCAAAATGGTTGAAATTAAGAAAAAGATTGATACGACATGACAAAATTTTGGAGGAGATTGGATTTGAAAAGGACATTAAAAATGGGATAAATTAAGAATAAGAATGTGTCCCTGGCTAAAATGACGGCGTATTAATTCTAGCCTCTGAATAATGCAAATAAGCTCTAAACAGTACAGGTACCGGCATGCAATTATTCGGCCTTTGATAGAAGACTCGTTGCTGCGCGCAGTCAGAAAAGAAATTCTTAATTGCCTCCATTTCACTCTGAAAGAAACAGACATTTACAAGGTTCGACAAACCGGTGATCTTGCAAATTTGTCCGGACTGCCTGAAAATGAAAGAGCACAATTGCCTTCACTCGCAAAACTACGTGAAGCTCTTTACTCTCCAAGTTTCCGTAAACTCTTATCCGAAGTTACAGCAAGTGGCCCATTGTCCGGCTGCAAAACTGACATGTCTGTTAACCTCTACGATAAGGGTTGCCATCTACTGAACCACGATGATGTAATTGGCACACGAGCAATCTCATACATACTTTATCTGACTGACCCCGATGATCCTTGGCAGCCAGAGTGGGGTGGAGCCTTACGGCTTTACCCGACAGCAAAGCCGGGATTCCCCGAGGCAGACCCTACTGTAGTGCTTCCACCACAGTGGAATCAATTGGCTTTTTTCCAAGTGCAGCCGGGCCACAGTTTCCATGATGTTGAGGAGGTTTATGTGGACAAACCGAGGCTTGCAGTTTCCGGCTGGTTTCATGTTCCGCAGCCCGGTGAGGAAGGTTATACTGCAGAATCGGGCAAGCATGCTGAGAATATGAGTACTTTACAATCCCTTACGACTTCGAACTCTGATAATTTGGAAAAGCCTCAGCTTGAATGGCAGTCTAATGCTGAAAACTCGGAGCTGAAGGATTTCAAATATATTTCATCTGAATTAGGGCCTTTTATAAATCCAGAGTACCTTGATCCTGAGCGGTGCAAGCAGCTGAAGGAGAGTTTTGTGGAATCGTCGTTTCTGCGTCTTGCGGATTTTTTAAACAAAGAAACTAGTGATGATCTACGGACGGCTTTACTAACGCAGGATAGTGTATATAAATCTTGCAAAAGTAAGACGAACCTCGAGAAGGAGAGCTTTGCGGTCAAAGAGAACTTTAAACATGCTGACGGTAAAGACGCGGACTGGAGTACTTCAGTACCGCCCCACAAACACAGGTACCAGTATTATACTGGCAATAGGGGTCCATTACCGATGTTTTTAATAAAAAACTCAGCCTTTGAGGCATGGATCTGCAAAGTCACGGGAGAATCCTTGACAGACGGAGAAGTACTAGCTCGAAGGTTCCGGCCGGGAAGTGATTACACACTGGCAGCTGCATCTGCTCAAGAGCCAGTTTTAGAGGCAAACCTTGATCTAACACCAAGTGACTTGGGAGACAATGGAGGCTATCAAGTATACATGGCTCAGGACGATGACGGTGAAAATGAGGAAAATGCGGCTACATACAAGGCTGCAGAAGAAGACGGGATTCTACTTACTCAGGAGCCCGAGTTTAATGTGCTTAATATCGTGCTGAGGGAGCCAGGAATCCTCAAATTTGTAAAGTACGTGAATCGCGAGGCTGGCGGGTCCCGGTTCGATATATCGGCAAAGTACCGTATTGCGCCGTAATCAAAGGATGCTAGCTGTAAATACGATTAATATGCATTAATATATATCCGTAGAAAAAAGGAGCATTACAAAAAGAATTGCTACTATATATATTTAAACAGGGTTTTATGCAAATTGCACACAATTGCACACAACCTGATTGTCTTTACTTGATATGAAGCAATGTTCAATTTCTTCCATTAATTGGGATATTTTGGCTTTGAAAT
The DNA here is from genome assembly GCA_016906335.1 of Novakomyces olei. NCBI lineage: Eukaryota > Fungi > Ascomycota > Novakomycetes > Novakomycetales > Novakomycetaceae > Novakomyces > Novakomyces olei. The sequence continues at coordinate 1,535,027 of JADEYG010000009.1, forward strand.
GTATTTTTTTTTTATCTCTAAATCACATGTACAAGCATATTTCCCCGCAAGAAGCACATGTATAAATAAGCAATGACGACGTTCAAGGTGAAGCATAATAATGACGATAGATAAATGATAGAAATAATTGCGATAATGAATAAAGAAATAATAAAAGATTCACGTAAATGAGGACAAACGACCAGAGCGATGAGACAAGGCAACAGCGAATGAATAATAGATGAAACTAATAGTGAATTGGCAGTGACATTGAGCGAGCAATAAGTAAATGAAGTAGATAATGAAATAAAAACAGACCCAATGCGTAATAAGCAAAGCAAAAAATAAACAAAGCAAATCTTATGACGGCCGGGCCACAAGCATACGGATGCTCGGCAGCATAGGTCGCAGTACCGGATCCTCGTGTCTGGCTGACTTGTCTGTAACAAAAATGTAGTTGCTCTTTGCCTTCGCCAGAGGTATCGAAACTGGGATAGGAGCCGGATGAGGCAAAGGAGTGCTCGCCCACAAGGTTGAGTCAGACGTGCTCGGGGACGAAGCCGTCGTCAGGCCTGGAGGGTTCTCGTCAATACTGCTGTTTGTACTGCTGCTGCTGACAGCTGTCATATTTTGAGCCAACGGCCATAGTTGGTAGCTGCTGGCCTCTGCTGGAGACGATGGAGGTATCACGTACTTTTGTTCGTCGTTGTTTAGCAGAGCATTGACTGACAATGACCTTTCCCCCCGACAGTCTTGAGCTTCCAGCCTGTCTCGATGATTTTGTGGCAATGGAGATTGCAGTAGCATTTTTCCGTGTTCATGAGAGGGTGAAAGGTCGCCTTTTACCATTGCCATTGAACCATTGATTTGACTGCTCTTTTCCTGTACGGTTGAGGGACGAATGCGCGGCGGGGAAAGTACCTCGATCTCACTGCGACGTCTGTACCGACGACGGCCAAACTTTCCGACCATGCAAGAGGTTTTAGCTTTTATACTGAGAGCTTCTTTTACTTGTTGCTGCTGCTGTTGTTGTTGCTGTTGCTGTTGCTGCTGCTGCTGTTGTTGTTGTTGTTGCTGCTGCTGCTGCTGTTGCTGTTGTTGCAATTGCTGCTTTTTCTCATCGTCACTGGGTCCGTTTGACTCGTTTGATTTGGCAGAGGCGCGTGAAGGCGAATTAGATAGAGACTGAGGAGACGATTTCATGTAATGCGGAGATTTTGCCTGCGAGAGATCTGCATGAGACATGATCGGAGTAACGGAGGAGCAGCTGCTCCGACGCCGACGGCCGCAGGTTTCTTTACGGATCCGGATGCGCATTCCCTGATCAGCGAGCCATTCACAAAGCTCACTGGACTCTGTCATTCCGGGGAATTTTTTGGCAGAATAAACGACAAACTCGTCGGAAAAGATACTTAAAGTTGGCCGCAAAGCACCTGCATCGCCACCATTGCTTCCAGTAGAAGCTGCTTCGTATACCGTAAACATTATACGAAAAACTCCCTCTGGCCGAACGTTCAAATCGCCAAAGGCAAAATAGCCGGACATTCGATCAGCGGAACCCGTGGCTATTTCGGCCGCCTCTGAGGCTGATTTGGATTCGTCTCCAGTAGTCGTCGATATGGTGGAGCATATGGGTGATGCATCGTCACGTACGTAGTACATTGACGTGATTACCGTGCCTGATAGCAATTGAGAATTGCAGTCAATTGGCTGCATTGTTTTAGGCTCCACGATTGTGGCGAGGCAAAAGACGAGGCTGTTGAACGCGCTGCTTGTTAGAAAAGACGGAGGATAAAGATGAAAAGACAAACACCGAGAATTGAAGATTGTGAAAAGAAAAATTAAATAAATCTAGCATAAAAGCTTACAAATTAAATCAAAAAAATAATAAATAAAATAAAAATAAATTGTAAAAGTAGATCCACGTATCAGTGGGGGAACAACTCACCTTTCTAGAGCTTTTTGCGAATGAAAGTTTACCTGCAAAATTGGAGGCGGGTCGATAGGGCGGCGGTCTGGTTTTTCACCGTAGCCGCAAGATCGAGCTCTTATTGGTTGCTGTCTGATACATAATGTTTTTGCTCCGTCGCTCGCCATTACGGTGGTAAGGTAATGATGTGCGTTCGTTTGATGACCAAAATCCGATAATAAAAGGAGTTTCAACGAGCGAAAATAGCTTAGACTTCACAATAATCTATAAAAGACAACAAATTTATTAATAGTCCCTTTTTATTGATTGTAATTTTGACAGGTGTGCGAATAGTAAATTTGCAGAAAGCGGTAACCGAGTAGAAACCACGTGGCCGAGATCGCCTCCCAAAATGGAACGGTAGTGATAAGGAGAAGCTTTGACAGGTTTTTGACAGCTATTCTTCGGAGACTTTATCTCAACGCTACTTAGGCTTTCAAAGATTGAGACAGTCTGCTAGGTTTGCGAAGTTTTAGAAACTGTTACTGCAGAAACTGTAGGTGAAAATTCAAGTTCTGTTTTGACTTGTGCCGCTTTATAATGAGCAGGATGAAATCAGGGCGAGGGTATTTTAAAAGCCAAGCATCGAGAACGTTCAAGAACGAGGGATAGACAATTGGAGTTGTAGGTGAGGATGAAAGAGAGAAGGAATGAAAGAGCACAATGTGCGACGTGGAGATAACAAAAGAAAGAGGAAGAAGGAAGTAGGAAGTAGGGGAAATACCCGTATATAAGTATATTTTTTGGGACGGCATTAGCCTTCTGCTCGAGCGGCGCGTATGTGCGGAGTCGTGATTTGAGATGCATGAAAACGGCAAATATTGTACAGAGCGGATTACGTAACTTAGAACAAAAATTACTAAGTAGGAAACTGAAAGGAGACAGAATAAAAACAACAGTATAAACAACCAAACGAGCCAGGGGCAAATAGACAGAAACAGAAAGAAGAAAGATGAGACAAGATGCGAAAGTCCGTCTAACGATAATGCAGAACAAGCGGATAAAGGGGAAGTGGAATAAGTAAAAATTAAAAACAAAAGACACAAAGAATTAGAAGGAGAAGGTAAGATTAAGGGAAGGAAAGGACTTTGGCGACAAAGGAATTCGGAAAGAAAATTAAGGGAAAAGGGGCTAATGAGAGGGAAAGCGACTAGGAAAGGAGATGAAAAAATAAAAATATTGGAGAAAAGTTAATGCAAGCAAGATAGAAACCCGAAAAAAAGAAAAGAAAGGGGAAACACAGAGACACACATCGAGGAGATACGAGACTAACCCGTTGAGCAGCATTCAATACTAATCATTGAATAGATGCAAAACCATTACGCCATTAACGTGGACGAGAATGGAAATAGTATGATGTGAAAGAAATGCAAGAGAATGCCGCAGCGCTCTGGTCATTATAGGAATTGATTCTTGATAGTCATAATTTTATTACATTTTCACTAAAATGTCTCTCATTACTGGTGTCATCACAAATCGACAGTTGCATCTGATATATTCTGATTGTTTTTTAAAGGGACGGAAGGTGTGCAGGCGACGGCGAATCCTGCTTTCGTCTCGTATTAGGGATCCGTACTACTACCATTTCGGGACGAGTGGACACAACGAGTCGCGGAGACTGCCGTCATCCTAACAAGACACATTATTGGACAAATGATGATTTACAACAGAAATAATTTGAGAGATTGAATTTTGCGCAAGCTTGTGTTTGATATCTACACTGAATGGGACTTATTTCGAGCAGCAATATCGTATTTCTTCAATATTATTTGAGAGTTGTGCTTGGTTTCAGCTGTTGCGTATACTCCAATTATCAGATAAAGAACTGCGTACACCTTCCGTTGAATAATCAGCTATTTCCGCTTGATTTTTTTGACGTCAAAGATGTCAATTGAATAGTAAAGGTAACTCATGAGCAAGCATTACAGATCGACTATGCCCGGAACTTGTCCAGGGCCACGCGGCTTTTCCTGATTAGTAATCGCGCTTAGAGCCTAGTACAGAATAAAGGCACGAATTTCTCCTTCCCCGGAACGGATACATGTTTTTCGGGGTCGGTATTTGATTCTTTTAAATTGCAATGCAAAGTTCTCGTATAATCCTAATTGAGTAAGGCGGCCGTTGCACGTTCCTTTGGATGCATTAGCGAATTCTCTCTTTTTTCCTCATTCTGGGAAGCAAGGTTTAAGCGCCTTCTGCCTGTTCTATTGCTTTAGTAATGCTCTTGCTCTAGTGCCGACAATGATCATCGGTTTTTGCTATATTTGCTTCCAAGTCTGATATCCTTTGAACCTGACATTTTGAAAATGCCGCCCCAGAAAGGTAGGCCGGCTTTGTTTAATTGTATTTTTTCCTAATTTGACTCTTTCTTGTATCTACAATCCGTTACTTCTCCATTGTTTTGAAGGCACACAGACCGGAATTTATGTTTCGGATCGGCCCTGGCACTTAAACTAATTATGGGAATCGTCATATGCCAAAAGGAGATATCTTCCAGCGATTTTGTACAGCCTTTGGATTTAAGCAATTAATTGTTGCATTATCCACGTGAGCGAGAAAGTACGTAATAAAACTCAATGTATACAATTTTTTATAGCTATGATTTACGTAAACTGGGGTTTGACACACAAAGTGCTTGTGTTTATAACTAAATATTTCCTACTCCATTATAATGGATTTGCATCCACGGAATCATTAGCAAAAATAAAATCAACTTAATTTCCATGTTAAGTCCGGTGGTGTCTACGATGTCTATGATGTCTATGCCGGCTTTCTAGGTCACGCGCATTGTCTTTCTGTGCCTGGAATCGTAATCTCCCGTGCTAGGTTTTTGGTTCTACCCTTTTCACCTACGATGGCCAGCCCTTCTTTGTAAATCCCGATTGAATTAGAGTTTGGCGCTATCACTGTTTACCCGCACATGAACTGATATGCATATAGAGAGAATGACAGCGTGAGATGCCGAAGGCGCAGGAGATTAACCCTGCATAGATCAGAGGGGGATAATTGGATACGCAATGAAATACATTGATGAAACTAGGATAAGAAAATAGACTGACTATTAGCAACGCAACAGAGACGTAGTGGTGCAATAATATTAATCATGCAGACAGGTCTAGTACTTATTTGGCAACGCACATATATCGATGAAATGTTAAGATCAGCCCTGCGTAAAAGCAGCCCTGCGCAAAAGCAGCCTGCTCGTCACAATACAGAAGGCCAAAGGGAGAAGGTAGGGGAGATGACGGGTCAGTTGTAAAATACGTGCTTGATGGAACGCTTCCAGACTGAATCAGTATGAATTGCAAAGGTCCAAGTCCGTCTATAATATTAAGTACTCCGTCGGAGGCAAGTTATTTAATTAATGTTGGTTTTACGTCTAGATTAAAACACAGTTTCTTGGGTGAGAATTTGGAGAGACTGCAAGAGACTTGTCGCCGTGGAGATAAGAGTTGAGCGGCGTCAAAACTAATTAAAACAAATTTTGTCGTCCATAGTGCCAAAATGGTGGAGAAAGATCTCATACTGAAACCCTGCGCTAAGGCGGCCGGACGGGTAATAAGCTTTTACTGTTCTCTCGACCAGCCTAAAGAAAAATCAACCAAGTAATGTTTGAAGCGATGCAGCGAGCGCCCAACATGATTGGTGGATATGTCTGGTTCCGTCGAGGTAAGTAAGGATAAAGTAATGTAGTCGCCTTCGGAATTATTAGATAAATGTCTGGGTATGCCAAAGTAATGGTGTACGGGGACAAGTAGGAAAAGTAAGTAATAAAACAAATTCCTGTAGGTGAGTCGGTGATATGGCGCCGGTTCCCAGATTACTGTGATAGTATAGGCAACACTCAAGCCAAGCACTCCATATAGACAGAAATACCATTTTAATCACTTGTTATTAAAAGTACAATGTATTGGATTATTTGAGCACTAGAAAGAAAATAAATGCGTATACTTGCCGCTAGAATATTAACTAGAATATTATATTATTAGACAAATTCTCATAACGCGGTTCTTTGCAACAGACTCGATCTGAGCTCGACAGAGGTCAGAGGTCAATAGGTATGGCTGCTTTCTCTAATCCGTTTTTTATAATTCCGTACTACATCAATTGAATGGTGCTTTGGGTTCAGCAACTACTAAAGGGCCCATTTGAAACAATAAAGATGAAAAGCACTGTTTGCTGTCCGCTGCTGGACAACGCGGCTTTGCTATTTCCTCGTCAGCTTTGATGATGTGGTCTTTTTGCTTCAAGAAACCTGGTTCTTTAACGTCCGGCTGCCGTTGCACTGCTCAAAGTTGTCTCGCCTTGAATCCTCAGCACCCGACTTGTTCCGGGTTTGTCTCACCAAGTCTTTTGCACTAGTTTCCTCTCTTCTGGCCACTCACTATATCAACATATAAACATACAATATGGAAATATTATATAGAAATATTATACGGAAATATTATATGGAAATATGGCAGATGTCTAGGGCTACAAGGATTTGGTGCTGTTTTACTTGAAAATATGGTTTATTTCTTGGTGATTATTATTATTATTTTATATTATTATATTATATATATAATACTTTTCCGACAAAGGCTAATCAAGCGTCCAGTTGGGTGAGCGTACAGCGATTGCACCCTTGCCACCTTCTCCGTCCCCCTGTAACTCTGATTTTCGCCCTGTTGAACGCCCGCGAGTATCGAAATGTCGGCCGAAACTTCATCGGCTCAGACCTCACCTGCCGGCGCTCCCGCGATCAGGTCTCACGGCAAGGACTCTGCTGACCGGCCGGTCTTGTTCAAGGACACTTATGGCCGTGACTATCAGCTGCCTTCGTTCTCAATGAAGGAGATTTACGAGGCAATTCCCAGCAGGTGCTTCAAGCGGTCTTACCTGCGATCCTTTGCCTATGTCGCTCGGGACCTGGCGCTTATATTCGCGCTCGGTTACGTGGCAAGCACGTATATTCCGCGTATTCCGTACCTCGTTTTGCGCATAGCCGCCTTTATGGTCTATGGCTTTGTACAGGGTTTATTTGGTACGGGCGTATGGGTTTTGGCTCACGAATGTGGACACGGTGCCTTTTCTGCCAGCAAGACTGTAAACGATGCAGTGGGCTGGGTCCTGCACTCTGCTCTGCTTGTCCCCTATTTTTCATGGAAATTTTCCCATTCTCTGCACCACAAGAATACGGGCAATCTCAAAACGGATACAGTGTTTGTTCCAAAGACGCGTACGGATAAAGTCAATGCTTTAGCCGATGTACAAGACAGTTCGCTGCTGGAGAACTTTTTGGACCCGGAGCACGACGATGAAGAGTCTGGGTTCTATCATTTGGTAGAGGAAACGCCCTTGGCCACTGCCTACGTACTCCTGGCTCAGCAATTGGGAGGCTGGATCTTGTACCTGTTTACAAACGTAACCGGCCAAAAATACCCTGACCGTAAAGGCGTGAACCATTTTAATCCGCAGTCTCCTCTGTTCACGGATCGCCAGCGACGTGCGATCGTCTACTCTGACGTTGGTCTTTTTTGCACTCTGGCTTCATTGGTTATTGCTGCCAGGGTTTTCGGTGCAGCTAATGTTGCCCTTTACTATGGCATTCCCTACCTGTGGGTCAATCACTGGCTCGTTCTCATTACTTATCTGCAACACACTGACCCTGCTTTACCGCACTACCGCAATGGCGAATGGACTTTTGAGCGCGGAGCTTCTGCCACGATTGACCGCGATTTTGGGTTCATCGGCCGCCACCTGTTCCATGGGATTATTGAGACTCATGTCCTGCACCACCTTTGCTCACGGATTCCTTTCTACAACGCTGATGACGCCACCAAGGCTATCCGCAAGGTCATGGGCGACGCTTACTTGCGCGATGAAACCAATCTGCTCGTCAGTTTATGGCGCACAGCTCGCATGTGCCAGTGGGTCGAGGATAGCGGTGACGTTGTCTTTTACCGTAACGCCAACCGGCTAGGAGCCAACTGGAACGGCCAGTATATTGCTAATTAGGCTGGTAGTCTTTGGAGGGGAAAGGTTCTCCAGACAAAGGTTAGTGATGCTTTTAGCACGGATTTTGGAATAGACCAGCCAGGAAAAAAAAATAAAAAAAAAAAAAAAAAAGAGAGATAAAATTAAAAAATTTTAGGACAGCCAAACGACTGTCACGAACGGGAAACTGGAATGTGGAAGCGGGGACGAGACTGAGAGTGTCGACCGGATCGCGTTACGATAAACGAGCCTTTTTGATTCGTTTAAATGTTTACGCGGATAAATGTTGATGAGCACTCACTGGCTCGGTTCATTATTAGATATTCAATGTTTACATTTTAATTTTCTATATATATTTGCTATGGCAAAGGTGAATTATCGACGGCTGCAACTACATTCTTCATTGTGCTTCTTCATTGTTCATCAAGCCGATACGAGATATTTGAATTGCCAATCTCTCTAAAGTATCGACACAAAAGGGACGAAAAAAATTTCAAAAGGATCAAGGTTTTATCAAAAAAAATAGTCTGGTGCTTTATTTCTTGTATCATTGCTCCGTATTCCAATTTGGTTTCATTATACCATAGATCTATCTCGTGCTCGACCGCACTTGTCTTGGTTCCACACAAGATGTAACTAGAAAGTTGATGTTTTGCGATAACAAAAGATTCTCGCTCTCAAAATGTAAATGCGTATAAGACTAAATGTGCTTAGTTGGTAAATGACAATAAACTGTACTACTGCTTTTGCCGTCGGTTTTCCAGTGAAAAAACACGTAAATTGGCAATCTACATTCTATAGGGAACAGTCTACTACGTTTGCCAACACGATGATAAAGGCATTTTTAAATCAATATTATTTCACTGAACAGGGGCAATGCCGAAACCTCTGGAACCACTAGACATGACGCGCAAAATCACAATTAAATAAGCAAACCAGAGTTAAATAAAACAAAAATAAGCAAAATATAAATAAAAGGGATATAAAATTAAAAAATATCCCTTTTGTTTTTAGAATTGCTCATCATTTTGGTCTTCCTCTTCTTGCCGTGCTACGAGCAAAGCTTGTGCCATTTGCAAAACTTCTTCTCGATCATTTCTCGCTTCTTCACACTGCTTTTGCCAATTAAAACATTCGCCCTCTAAAGACTCAATTCTTTCTTTTCCTTCATTCACAGCGCGTTTTAATCCCTCAATTTCTTCCTGCACTTTGCTACTCATATTATCTTCTTTCTTTGCAGCCTGCAATTGTTGCACTTTAGCTTCTAATGTCTGGATTTTGCCCATGTACTTTTGTTCATAGGACTGTTTGAGCGCCCGAACTTTGGTAATGTGCTTGTCACTATACTGCCGATGTAAGTCTTGAGCTATAGTGTTAATTGTCTGTTTATGACGGGCGTTCGTTGCCTCTAATTGCTCTTCAATTTGTGCAATTTTGACATTCAGCCGCTGTACTGTAGCTCGCAGCTCTTCCGTTTCCACTTGCTGACCTCTCAGCGCACTTTCCAGCAGAGAATTTTCACTACGAAGTCCAGCCAGTCGCTGATCTAGATCTCGGCCCGTAAATTGAGGAATAGACTGGGGGGAAAGCAGTTTTTGTGGAGTTACATCGAGCAGGTGAAACGCTGATTTAGACAAATTTGTATGCGAGCTCGAAGCCGTTTCTTCTTCTCCCCCGTCTTGTTCTTTTGCCATTTTTTCGCCGTTTGAATAATCAGCTGTTCGGAAAGGAACAGTGTTCGCTATATCAAAAGCAGAATCGTTCGTTAGTCCCCCTATGATGTTTGCAGTATTGCCTCGATGATGAGGGTTTCTCGGCGCTGGTGTCTCCAGCGAAATAAGAAGATTGCCAACAGATTCCCGTCGACGATTCATTGAATGCTGCCGAGGCGTTTCTTGTTTCTGGTTTAAAAAGGACGTAGCTGCTCGTGGAGTAGATTCTGGCCCCAGCATTGCTTGACTGGACGAGAAATCAGAAAGATGAGATCTTACTCTCGCTGCAAGCGCACTTTCCAGTACACGAACTCGTTGACGGGAAGATTTGGCTGCCGCCATTGGCGAAACTGTTCGTGGGATCTCGCGCGAGTAGAAACGCTCGTGATGAGGAGGCCTTAATTGGCCCTCTGTCATTGGCGTTTGTTCAGTGCGCGAGACGTGCGGTGTGCGGAGATTGATAGACTCGGCACGAGTGGGAGATTTGCTAAAGCGCGGTGCACGCAGGCTGGGCGTAGATTCCGGTTTGACCGCCGAGTTCGGTATAGAGGAACGAGCGTTCGGTATAGAGCGAGAGTCAGACCGGGGTGGTGAGACGATATTTGCGGATTTGCCCTCATCGTTCGACTGGCAAGCAGTGTCCTGTGTATTGACTTGCTTGGTAATAAAACTGCTCGCAGCAGAATCGTTCGCGCTAGAAATGTTGGCGTCCACTTCTTTTAAATCGTAATCGTTCGTTATCGTATCATCGCCTGATAAAACGTTCAAATCGTAATCGTCTTGTTTTGCCGGCAATTGCTCTGGCGATTCGCGTTTGTCCGCAAAAATATCAGTTACACTGACTGGCGCTTCCTCCGAGCGCCGCAATTTGGCAAAATGAGGCTCGATTTCAAGACCGGCAGGCCGTTTTCCCGTAGGCGAGGAAGACCGGGATGAACAGGACGTCGAAGTTTCTGTATCTTCCCCGCCATCAAGACCATCGTTCGCAACGGACTCATTTTTCAGCATTTCTTCATTGGCTCTGACCGGATCAAAATCGGCCTTGTCCACCTTGATTGGTGAAGGCGTGTTTAGCACGTTCTTATTAGGAGCCAGCATCGTCAAGTAGCGGCCGGTGCTTTTGTTTCCTTGCCTTATTTTTTGATTTTAATTTAATTTGATTTATTTTTATTTATTTTATTTCAAATTTTTCCAGGCACCAGGTTGCGCTTAGAGTAGCGACTGGACCACTTTAAAGTACGGCAATTTGTCTCTGCAAACTTGTAGGCTCTACTTGCTGGCAAAGTCTACACAAGTCCGAGCCGTACACAGCCAATACTCGATGTTTACCTTTTGTTTACACCAAATCACGTGTAAGATTACTTGTGAGCTAACTTACACTTTGACTTAAAAGTCGCACACACTGTTTTGGGCGTCTGATATAATCCCCGTAAAATAATGTTGTGTTACGGTAGCTGTACCTTAATTTATACCCCAACTGGCCCGGAACTTGGCACTCGGCTTCATTTTCACGAGTTATTCCTTAACTGGCCCAACCCGCATAATAGGCCGTCGAAATGCCGCCTCGGCTGAAGCAGGATCCGCACGATGAAGCCGGGGAACAAGGTCAGACGATGCCGTCTCAGATTCGGCAGCCTAGTTCAGTCCGTCAGATTTTTACTCTGATCTGTAAAAACTACTTCGTTTTCGGCCGCTACTGGTTCGTCAACGTGGTGCGGGCCCTCATTCTCCCCATTTTGTTTTACGCTTTTCTATGTACGCAATCGCCAAACACTCTACTGCCGCTAACGGGACAGGCGAGGCACAGAATCTACTAGGATCGGCTGCCACGTACGGCGTGGGCACCTTTCGAGCCCTGCCCACGTTAGACGTGGCACTCCAGTCGAGATTGCTCGTGCTCGTAGATCACCGGCCCACCGACGCATCGCGCCAATTGCTGGACACTGTGCAAAACCAGACGCGTAATTCCCATCACGTGTACCGTGTGGACCCTGACTTTGACGTAACGCAGCTTTGTCTAGGCAATTACCAGGGCGCTTCACGTTGTGCAGCGGCAGTTGACATGTACCAAGTATCGTTATCGCCTCCAGTCTTAAACTATCAGCTGCGCAGTGCGAGATACGTGGGCCTGAATGTTGTTCAGCACGAAAGCACAACGGAAACCGCATTGCCGGTACAATTTGCTATTGACAGCGCCTTCATGCGGCTTATCTCCGTCGAGTATCCCACGCCAGAGATTCTCACGTGGACCCCGGAAACGGAAGCGCAGCGCGTCACTGCCTCCCGCAGATCTTACCTCGGCACTATTCATACCATTTTGGGACTTGGGTTCTTCGTGGGAATGGTGGGCGTTATTTACCACTTGGTGGGATCGATCGTAAGTGAGCGTGAAAATGGAACTACCGCGCTTCTTACTTCCATGGGCGTGGGATACACCGTACGTACGTGGGCCTGGTACCTTTCTTTTGCCGTGCTTTACCTTTGCGCGTGGATCGTGATGGGTGTACTGAACAAAGTTATCTTGTTTGTTCACTCTCCGACAAGTATCCCACTTTGTCTGCAGATATTTTTTGGATTCACTCTAGTTAGCTGGTCGCTTTTTGTGGCTGTCTGGTTTCGTAGGGCTATGCTTTCCAGTATTGTTGCTGTTGCTATTGCTCTTGTGTGTGCTATTGTCGCTCAAATTATAAAGGCGCAAAGCACGGCGGCTGTTGTATGCCTTGGCTTGGTTTTTCCGCCAGTGACTTATGTTTTCGGGATCCTTTTGTTGGCCGGTGCGGAGCGGAATGGAGTCGGTCTTCGTTGGGCTCATAATACGCGTAAGTTTCTAAAATCGCTTGATTTCTGTTTTTTTATTTGTGCGGTCAAGATTTTCTCAGAGACATGGTCTCTTTCCTCCTAAAAAGTCGTTAATTTCATTACATAGTCAGCTAATCAATTTACTGTTTGTTTGTTTGTTTGTTTGTTTGTTTGTTTGTTTGTTTGTCTATCTTTATCTAATGCAACAGCGTACACTGGCACTCCATTCATTGCTGTCTTTATCGTCATGCTTGTTGATATAGTAATATTCCCAGCATTGGCAGTTGTTTTTGAACACAAACTTTACGGAACAAGCCCCAGTATCTTTGATCGTAAATCCAAAATCACAGAGCTTGACAATCCCTCAGAGGCGGCAATCAGCTTACAAGGACTGGAAAAATGGTTCAGTCCCAATACATTTTTCCAGAGAAAAAGAAATATTGTCCATGCGGTGCAAGGCATTAGTCTCGAGTTTCGTCGGAACGAAATAAATTGCTTTCTGGGCCCAAATGGCTCTGGAAAATCGACAACAATGGAGATGATTGCCGGTATTTTACGGCCCAGTGCGGGCAGTATAACAGTTGAAGGATTTAGTCGAAGCAAAGCACCTTCAGGTCTTATTTCCCTTTGCCCACAGAAAAACGTATTGTGGGACTGTCTGAGTGTCAGGCAGCACGTTTGGATTTGGAGGAATCTCAAGTCACTATACAGCACTGGAGCCTTTAGCGACGTTGACTCGCTCATACGGCAATGCGATCTTTCCACTAAAGCTCACGCAAAAGCCGGATCTCTTTCTGGTGGGCAAAAACGGAAGTTGCAGCTGGCCATTGCCTTTGCTGGAGCTTCGCCGATCTGTATGATCGATGAAGTTAGCTCCGGGCTGGATCCTTTGTCGCGAAGACTGATATGGGAGATTATACTCTCGTACCGTGCTGAGGGCAAAACCATTGTAATGACTACGCATTACTTGGACGAGGCCGATAATCTGGCGGATTATGTGGTGATTATGAGACGAGGCCTGGTGGTCTCTGCCGGGTCGACTGTAGAGTTTAAAAGGAATTATGGCAATGGGTATAAGCTGCACATAGTCCGTAGAGCTGATGTGGAGAAAATCAATGACGACAACGATAATGGCCAATGTGGGAATGAAGGCAATGGAAATCGGTTACGCCGAGTCGGAAGCCGATCGGAAACAGCGATTGCCGGTCGGCACGATGACATGCACGATGTTATTGATTACTTGAAATCTGAGTGTGGACCTGATCACGTGGCAGTCGGGTACAATTGCCTTATTTCCGGAGAGCTGGAAGTTAGTTGTGGAATTGAGCATAGTACAGTGGCAGCTTTTGTTGATGCAGCAGAGGCAGGAAGGCAATTGCTTCGAATACAAGATTACCAAATTGCCGGGCCGACTGTGGAGGACGTGTTTCTAGAAATATTAGAGGATGCTGCTAATGATTTGCCTCGTTCTGATTCTCCTTCCAGCGAAGCAGTGGATGGGGACAAGACGCTTGCTCTGCCGGAAAAGCAGAGTACAGGTCAAAGTGCAGAGCAGGAAGATGACGCAGGCATTGTCGAGCAGGTGAGCAGTTATAATGTGAGCGGGAGCCCGGAAAGTATAAGTAAATTGGGCTTAGATAGCAGCGAAAAGGCAAACACTAAAGCAGGCGGCGTTTACAGTGAAGACAAAAGTCTACACGACAAGGGAGACAAGGGAGACGTGGTGGGGAGCAGTGGAAAAGGCCTTGCTGATAAAGAGCCTAGCGACCGTCGAGCAATGCGAAACCAAGAGCGCACTCTGCCAGACTGCTCTGTAATTAACCCTAACCCTAACCCTAGCTCAAATGGAGCACTACATCGCGGCCGGCCTATCCCGGTCACGCAACAGATTACAATCATCTTGCATAAACGATGGATGATTTTTAAGCGCAGGTTTTACCCTTCGCTCTACGCAGTCCTCGTGGGCATTTTGGCCTGTGGTATATCCCTCGTTTTTATCCCTCCCTCGTACACGATCCGCTGTACAAGAGTCGATGCTAATCCCGGAGTGCCCTTGAGCTTCCCTTCTTCTCAGCTTGGCATTCCTTTTGTCTTTGCAAACAATGATCTCCTGCAGCCTTTAGCGTCTCGGGACGGGTACAGTTTAGTGCAAATTGATCCTCGGCAGAGCAATAATTATCGAGATACAACAGGCCATTCTGGCGATGATAATTCGGACGATAACGGCAATAATCGCAACAATAGTACGGCTGAGTCAAACTCGACTGTGCGCTATAGCCCTGTGAATTCATCTGCCGGCCTTCGATCCAGTATTCTCGAGTACCAAGTCGATCTTGGCTGGTACGATGCTGGGCTTTTCTATGACGTAACTGACCCTTCCACGGCTACGCCTTACCTGGCTCTGCCGCCTTTTGCTTCACATGCAGTTGGATTCCTTAATTTTATTAGTAACTCGGTGCTGAAAGCCGCAACTGGGCAATTATCGAATGCAAGGAACCCGATAAATGTGACTTACACAACGTTTAGTATACGTGTTTGGGGATCAGCCGGTGGAGCATTGAAATTCCTCTTTTTTTTCGGCCTAGGGCTCTCCGTTTACCCTGCTTTTTCACTGCTTTACCCGAGTGCCGAGCGTGCTAGGCTTGTGAAGGCACTGCAATTTTCAAACGGGGTTAAACCTGTTTCCCTTTGGCTCGCACATTTAATATGGGAACTGCCCACAATTACGCTCGTTTCCACCGTGCTTGTTATTGTTTACGCGGCAACGCGTCCGGACGCGTTTGGCAGCCTTGGCCATTTCTGGCTCATTTTGGAAACTTATGGAATCGCCAGTACTATTATGGCGTTTGGTGTTTCCCTGTTTATTAGCAACTCCTTGGCTGCTTTTGCCCTTTTTGCCGGGTTTCAAGTCGTTTATTTCATACTTTACGTGGCAGGAATCCTGATCAATTGGACTTATGCGCCCACGCAAAACGCGACGCGTAACGAACGCGTTATTTACTTTACAATGGCTCTATTATCGCCCATTGTCAGTGCAACGAGAGCGTTTCTCGTATCCCTAAACGTGTTTGGCATTTCTTGCATTGGGCCCAGTATGTCTCTTGCCACTTTTTGGGGCGATATACTAGCGTACGGTGGGCCTATCTTGTACATAATCACACAAATCGCGGTCTTTGCCCTGTGCCTCGTTTGCTGGGACTCTGGTGTGTTTAATAAGGCAAAAATAAGGGCAGTTGAACACTTTTTTGCTCGAGCTTTTAGCTCATTCACCGGCACTAGTACCGAAAGCGATGCAGATCAAAAAGCTGGCGAGAAGCAGCGAGAGGCCACGGACGAGGAGTCATCGCTTGATGGGCCGCTCAGTGATGACGTCATGGCTGAGCGAAGACGGGTAGCCGGTGGAGGCCGAGTTGCGTGCATCGACGATCTGCGGGTGGTTGATTTGGTGAAAAAATTTAATGGACAAATTGCCGTTGAAAACGTCTCCTTTGGCGTCCGCCGAGGGGAATGTTTTGCATTGCTCGGCCCTAATGGAGCCGGCAAAACGACCACCTTTAACCTTTTGCGTGGAGAATTAAGTGCAGATAGTGGAACTGCCTTTGTTCATGGTGTAAACATTTTCCAAAACAAAAGCCTGGCGCGATCAAGCCTTGGCGTTTGTCCGCAGTTTGATGCGTTTGACGATTTAACGGTTGCCCAGCATTTACAGTATTACGCGGCTATCAAGGGTGTTCCCACAGCGGCGGCTAAACAGGATGTTGACACTGTTATGCAGCAGGTCGGCATTCACACATTTGCCGATCGCATAGCCGCCACCTTATCCGGCGGCAATAAGCGCAAACTGTCTCTCGCTATCGCCATGCTTGGTAATCCTGCAGTATTGCTTGTTGATGAAGCCTCAAGTGGGGTCGACGCTGCTGCAAAGAGGTTTATCTGGAAAACCCTGACAAAGATAATTCCAGACAGAGCGGTTGTCCTGACAACGCATTCCATGGAGGAAGCGGACGCGCTCGCGTCGCGTATCGGGATTCTAGCGCGTCGTTTCCTGGCGATGGGGACGATTTCCGAGTTGCGGCAAAGGTACTTTGACGGGTACCAAGTGCAAATGGAGCTGGGCAGCTCTACAGACGCGTCTGAGCGGATGCGTTCTCTGACGGCTCTGGACGCGTTTATGAGTGCCAATTTTAAAAATTGTCACCGTGAAGCCTCGCGTAGTTTTGGCGTTGTTCATTACACTGTTCCGTCTGATTCTCATATGCAAAGCGTTGCTGGGCTTTTTAGAATATTAGATGCTGCCCCAGAGTCGGTGGGCCTAAAGAACTTTTCCGTTTCTGAAGCGACTCTTGAAGATTTGTTTTTGCGCATTGTCAGACCTAATTTTGGTACGAGCGATATTTGAGCAGGTCAATGTATCTGTCTGTATCCACTTTTTATTCATTCATTCATTCTTTTGTTGTTTGTTGGTCATTTATTTGTTTATATCAAGCTTTGGCGTTTGTGCATTTAAACGGCTGAGAAATATTGTTGTTTATATTTGTGTTTGTTGTTTTCATCGGTCGATCACGGCGTTTATTGGTCTGCAGTTGCATGATGCATCATGATTTAAACGTTTTACTGTTGTTCGTTTCGCAATCAAGATTCGATGTTGTTGTATGTTCGCGATCGGTTTGTTGTGATATAGCATGGTTATTTTTCAAAATTTATGAATGAATCTAGTGTACATAAATGTTGTATAATAAGATGGGATTTAATAATTTGGAAAGTTTATAAAATATAAAAATTTGAAGAAAATCAAATATCGAATTCTATATTTCGATTGCTTATTTATACATCCCCATATTCATGCATATCCTTGTATCATTATAATTATTATTATCTCTAATTTAAAACTTAATACAAAGAACTACCAAACCCTAACCCTGGGAGGCCCTGGTCAATGCCATTTGCCACTCCATTAGTCGCTTTTTGCTGGCCAGACAAGAAATTCAGGCCGGGCAAGGCTTCCTCACGTCTAGCACCTGCAATCGGCACCGGCATTTGCTCACTAGCCGACTGCGAATAATTATTTGCGTCCTGTACAAACGGGGGCAGTTGCATACTCGGAGCAAGACCCGGCAAATCCAGTGCTCCAGGATCTTCTTCAGGCCGCAGAAGAGAAGGCGGCAGCTGCTGCTGTAATTGGCTCTGCGCATTAGCTTCATCATCCGCTTCCTGAGCTTCTTCTGCCCTTCGGTACCTTTGTGAAGGCTGAAAGGCTGAATTTTCTCCCATATGAAATCGATCCTCAAACTGAGCCTCATCGCCTGGTCGGGCACGTGACCAGAACCGGACAGTTTTATCATTGGAACCAGAGGCTAAAAGGTGACCGGACGGATGGTACTGGACAGACCAGACTGCCAATTCATGAGCAAAAGGCACAGACATGGCTGGGTATAGAGTATTGAAAGTGTGCGAAATTCCTGAGCTCTGACGTTGAGGACCTGCCCTATTTCCGCCCGGTTTTTGCTGCTGTTGCTGCTGTTTTTTTTGCTGTAAGTCATATAGAAAACTACGGGAAAAGGCATTTTGGCTTGCCTTTGCCAAATCAGTGAGGCAGTAATGATTCAACGAACCATCACTACCTCCCGTAGTAATGACATCACGGTGCACAGGATGCCAAGTAAGGCTGGTGACATCTTCCTCGTGTCCACGCAGGGTAAACAAGTCACGCATCTGCCGTAAATCAAAGACAATCGCTGTGGAGTCACGAGAGCAGGTGGCAAACAAATTGCTGCCGAGAAAGGGGTGAAAAGCACACTGCATTATCGTATTCTTGTGGTCGTGCAAGGTGGCCACACAGTTTACTGTACGAGGGTCCCAGAGCTTTACCAGATTGTCTTTGGATCCAGACATTACGAGGCCCTTTGAGGGGTGCCAATCGACACAGCGAACGTCCCATCCGTGGCCAGTACATACCCTCTCTTCCCGGCCTTCATTGAAGCTCCAGACTCTGAGTGTGCTGTCATCCGATACAGATACAAATTTGTTCCCCGTGGGCGAAAATCTGGATGTCAGACAAATGAAGAAGGCAATTGTTTTAATGCTGTATAAATTATGTAGAGACTCAACATTGATTGGGTTTGGAGTGATGTGTGTATTGGTAATAGCAAAATTATTTGTTCAGAATAAAATTGTCTTAGTTTTTTATTATTCTTGTGTTATTTCGTGCTGTAGTTTGCATATTCATTAAATATTCTTCTTTCCTTCTTCTCCTCTTTTCTTTTCTTATCTGCAATTATATTCAAGCACGATTGTCTTGCTTCATTGTCTTTTTCTCCTCCTTCAGGGCTGCCAGTCTCTGTATACCTACAACAATTTTGCCTCATCTTCATGGCATATGATCCAGCACAATTAAATTAAAGAATGAATAAATTAATTAATAAAGAAGTACATAAAACTTACGCCAAATCACGGCACTCCATGTCGTGAGCCTGTATCATTTTGACATTATTCAAATTAGTCTGCCAGTACTTTACTTGTCCACTCCCGTCTCCGCTAATAAGCCATTCGCCGTCCGGACTCCATTCCATGCATCGTACAGCAGAGTCATGAGCTTGATTAAGCAATTCAAAATTAAACGTCGACCCGTTCCACAACGTAAATTCGCCTGTGCTTGATCCCGTAAGCAGTCGCCTTCCCTGTGGTGTGAACCGCACCACGTTTATTACTCTTCGAGCTTTATTCGCAGACAAATGCACATGTTTAACGGCATAACCCATTGAAGCATTTGACTTGTACGCTAACGCCGGATACAACTAGACACGTAAGAGTCGGATTGCTACAAAGCTAAAGACAAAAGCACAAAAAGACAAAAGCACAAAAAGACAAAAGCGCATACGTTTATGATCTCGTTTGGCTCGTTTCTCATCCTTTTCAAGGTCCCCGAGCTAGAAGAACGGTCCAACATCCACCGCGCATAGGGGCAGGTATAGTCGACCGTCCGACGGACCATTGGCCGCTTTTCAGAGCGATCATCATAGCCGGCTGAAGGCTGCTGGAACATGATGAGCAGCTAGCGCATTAGACCTGTCATAGTATAATAATTATATGGTTAAATTATGAACGCGGTAAAATATTATTTACATGAATATTGGACTGCTCTACGATATGATTTAATTTATTTATTAAATTATCAATTTATTTATTAATCAATTAATTTTATCAATTAATTTTATCAATTAATTTTATCAATTAATTTTATCAATTAATTTTATCAATTAATTTTATCAATTAATTTTATTAATTAATTTTCTTTCTTTCTGTCTTTCTTTGCTAAACAAGAACTGTCGAGAGTCGTCATATAGCGTTTGTAGGGAAGCCTTCAATCTATTATTTATGTATATTAAATAGCATTAAAGCCAGCAGCCAAGGCCCTCAAATCATAGCATCAATAGTCCTCTCCCATTTCCAAAGGTATCACAAACGAAATTAAAAATCACCGGCCGGCCTTTATATCTGTTTTTATTTTTTGCAGCATAGCCTCAATACGGCCCTTCATTACGGGCTGTCCACGCGCTGTCGTCTTTTCGTACGCCCGTTTGATACGGTCCCGATTTCGCTGGCGCCGCTCTCTATCAAGTGCACGCTGCTGATTCAACTCCTTTGGCGTGAGTTTCTTTTCTTTTTCTTGTATTTTTGGCTTTTCCGGCTTAGCAATTTTTTGCTCAGCAGATTCGGCCAGTGCCTTTGACCTTTTTTGGCCAGCAGACTCGACTGGCGCCCTTGTCTCTCCTCTGTCATTAAACCCTTCCTTTTCCAATTCCTTGCGATAAGCCCGCGATAGCCGCGCTCTTTCAATCCTGGCCAGTTTAATGCGTTCGCGTTTTAGCGCGTCTGGCGCCTTGTTGACGCCCATCGTAGATTCGTTTGGCAGACAAAGACTCGCTTAAACAGAAACAATATTGGTCTTGCGAGGTCTTTAAGCTCTTTTCCTCATTAAATACAGTACCTGTAAAATACATAAAAAAAAACCTTGAAATCTCTAGTACGTTACTTGAAATCTGCAGAGGACTAATAGGTACCATAAATTATTTTTATTATTATTTTTATTGTTATTATACAGGCGAAATATTATCCTGCAGACAATTTTGGTCGACGTAAAAGCTCGATTGATAAAATGCCGGCCGATTAGTCGTCGTCCAACTGGAAAACTGATCGCGCTCTTTTCCGTGTGAACGATGAAAATGCTGATGATTACTCTGATTTATTTTTCAATACAAGTGTGCGCCCTACTCAGCAATTAGCCCGGGCACTAGGTTAGACTTTTGGTCGTTTTATTTTTTTAATATTTTTTTTAATTTTCTTATTATTAATTAATTTAAATTGGATGGTTTCTCGTTCAGTCGCTCGATCGCGGTTTCAGTACGCGTGCTAACAATGGTATGCAGATGCTGGAAAAAAGCAGGCCCGGAGCCATCAGGCTATTATACTTTAAGCGCCAGTTTTCCACGAATAAAGTCTCGGCCATTCACACGTCAATAATCAGTAAAAACGAGACTGCTGCTCGAGGTCAAAAGGCCTTCCAAGAAGCAAGCAAAGAGGATGAAAAGGCACGGTGTCAGTCTGAAAGTTCTGGGCCTGGAGAATACTGCTACAATAAAAATAGATCATTGCCCGGCACGAAACGGGGCACAAGGCATTATGATCTCATATCGACCCAGGAAGGTCAGGCTGGTGTACTGCATCAATCTGTGTCGCGAGACCGTGTGACTTATTTGCTGAACCAGCTCGATACGCAGCACGGATCAACTGAAGCGGAAAAGTTATGGCAAAATCTACTCTTTATATCGGGGAAAAGCGTCGCTGCTTCAGAGGCAATAGTGGAACGTTTACGTAAGGCGGCTGACTCCGACTGGTCGCGTATACTGGCCGTTGTTGACAATATATTCGTGCAGCACTTTCAGAGTGTGACGCTGATTGAGGCACGAATATCTGCGCTTTGCGAGCTGGGAGATCTGCCTAGCCTCCTTGACTACTACGAGAATGTTCAAGGCCAAAAGCTTACGGCCTGCCGTGTTTGCTTGGGCAATACACAGCTGGGAAAGCAAGTGATTGAGCGAGTAGTGGCCTTGGTGGATTCGACAGCGTGGAGGCAGACTGGTAAAGTTGAAAATGATAGCCATGTCGGCAGTAGTAAAATCAACAGATTTGATGAGAATGGCAAAATTAATCAAAAGAATCCAATTTGCGTCAACAACAAGTACGAAGGCTCTGTGCAGCGTATACTGCTGCCTTTGCTCCGGATTGTATGGAACAGCTGCCCTGTCAAAACTGTACTCAGAGACGTTCTACGAACTGAGCTTATACAGGAATCTTCAAGCCAAATGCTGGCTACTATTTTCCACTCAGTTGCGAGTGGCGCTACAGATCTTTGGAGCCAGGAATTAACGGTTTTCCTGTTACAAGGAATATTTCGGAAGCGATTAGGCGACATTGATTTCTCTGTAAAAGACGTGGAAGCGATGCTGGGCTATTGTTTCCACTCTGGAAGCTCAGCGAGTAGCATTTCCAGCGGCTCAGTTGATTTAGCAGATCCGTTAGTGACGCAGTTCGGCAGTACTGTGCATTTCCTGGAGCTGGCTTTACACTTTTTATTACGGAAAAAGGATTATATTGGCGTCGTTACTGCTTATCGGGCGGCCTCTTCCTCGCCGGGCTACAGGGATTCGCGTCGTGCCTTGCGCTATGCCATATTGGCTCATGCTCGCAGCAATGACTTGAAAGGTTTGAAATGGCTGTTTGAAAGGATGCATTCACCCAACCAGGCCCCGGACACGGAGATGTATGAGCTAGTAATGCGGGCCTTTGCAAAAGCCGGGCAGCCCTTTTACGTTGAGACGCTTTTCAATGAATTTTTATTATTAGGCGGAGCACCAACGGAAAGGCAATTTTTATCCCTCCTGACTGCCCGTGGCCGAAGGCTTAATTTGCACAGTTTTAGACGGCACTGGCGTAGTATGGACCTGTTTAAAATGCAGCCTAACATTCACCATTATAATCAACTGCTGCGGCTATTTCAAAGGTACAGGCTGGACAAGCAGGCGCTGAAAACGTTTGCCCGTCTGAATACTCTGGGCATCGCTCCGGACGCTGATACGATTACGCAAATGCTGTGTGTCTATAGAAACTTGAAGGACTCGGAATCAGCTTTGGCGCTGCTAAATACTGCCAAGCAACTGTCGATTCCCCTTGACGTGCATCATATAGTAACAATGATGTCATTGTGCCGATCAGAGGGTCGGTACAAGGAGGCAGAACGGTTTGGAACCGTTGTGCTAAACGAGCATAATTTGGAGGCAAATATCGTAGTGTACAATACGCTATTGCACGTTTACGCGCTGTCCAAGCAATGGCATAAGTTTACACATTTAAAGGCGTTTTTAAAGGCAAACAGCGTCGCATGGAACGACCATACAAGAAGCATTTGTATGCTACCTTTCCTCCACAATGCGGCGCTGGGCCCGAAAGCCAAAATGGATATTTTCAACAAGACTCTGGGCCAAATGGACTCTGCGCAATCCCGTTCTTTTGTATGGGGCACTGGTGCCAAAACCGGGATTTTCCGTACATTTACAATGAAAAAGGTGTTGGATTCCTTTGCGAGCAATCACGCCGGCCTCTATCGACCCTCCCACGTGGCTGAATCAGCTTTACTGCAGGAAGCAGCCTCCAGAGCTCGTGGCAATCCGAAGCTTTTGTGGCAAATACTGAAGCATTTTGATAACAATACTTTGGGCTTTGACTCTACTCAGCAGGGAGCCTCTCAGAGTCTTGTTTCCCCGCGTCGTTATGGTGGCATCGTTCGAGGCCTTTGTAAGCTGGCGGCTACTCAAAAACTGGGCAAAGGCGATAGTGGAGCAATGGATGAAAGCCTTTTACTCGACGATGTAGTAAAAGCTTACAACCATTACCGCGCAAAGCTCAAATCCAGGCAGTCTGCCCATGTTGACGAGGGGACATTGTTGAATTTGATGAGAGCCTTTGCCGTCTTGGGAGAGCGAAGGCGGGTATGGAACTTGTGGTACATGATCCGGTCAAATGTGTACTACAGATCCCGGCGGAGACCGCAAGGGGGGACCCTTACGTCTGAAATAGTTCCAGGAATGCGTACAGCATTGGCACGGGCGATGACCGTTTTCACCCGGTCGCTTTGCCGCCGTAACGATAGCGATGCGCTTGAAGTGCAATGGAGAATCTCAGAGCGGCTCGGCTTCGTTTTTGACCTGCACAACTACACTCTGCGTGTGAAGTTTCAGGCACAAGTCGGTAATTATCAGGCGGCAATTGTGGCAATGAGCAGGCTTGTTGAGCTCATGGACAAGCGAATATTCACCAGTAGCTTTCCAGTCAAGAATATAAAGGCAATTGAAGGCAGTACCGATGGAGTTGATAATAATGTTGGCAGCGAAAATAGAGCTATTAGAAACAGCAAAATGGACGACAACAATACCGCCAGCGCTGTTGTTGATGAACGAAAAATAATTGAAAATAAAAGCAATGACCGTCGGTATTCGCAACAAGGCACAATCGAATTACTACAAACAATTTGGGTTATGTGCCAAGTAGTGGACCGCTGCTCAACTGCTTTTGCTCCCGATTCAAGGACGGGAAGAATACTTTGTTATCATTTACGGAAAAGGCCGCGAATGTCGGCCTTTTTGGACGAAAACAGGGCAAAAGCAGAAGCAGAAGCAGCCAAACAGAAATGGCCCACTCTGCCACTGTTAGACCCGCTTGCACGGTGGATTGCTTACCGGTGGAGATACCCAGATACTATTGCACAGCCTTATCCTGGCCTGCTCAGCACTTTTGAGCGGCAACGGATACTGTACGAATTGGAGAAAAGATCAGGCTACCGTCGACTCACGAAGCCAACGGCCAGCATAGAGGCAAAATTAAAGGAGAATTTCAGGGGCAAGCACCTGACTCGCCGTGAAATGCTGTCCCGGAGATTGGATAGGAGAGCTGACTCTTTGGTGTAAAAATAAATAGATTATACCCTGTATGAATAAGGCATTGACAGAACACATAATATTATGAGCACAATATAATTTTTTGTGAAAAATAATAGTAGATTTATTATGTATTAAATATAATTTCTTCATGAATATCATGAAAAATCATGAAATATCGTGAAATATCATGAAATAATCGTAAGGTAATCGTAAAATAATTAATTGTCAAAATTAATTGTAAAATAAATATATATAATTATCATTTATAAAAGTAATTATACAAGATAATATGGATAACGAGCCTGTACTTCCGCGAATAAGACTGCAATAATTGCACTGCATTATCCAACGGAAATGGCCAATCGAAACTACGAGGCCATTATTGAGGCTGACGAGGCAAATGTACGAGGAATGCTTATGCTGACCTGCGTTAATTAACCAATTCACAGCCGAGCGTAGGCGGGACGGATCTCGATCTCGAGTTTCAAGGTAGGGACCTTAATCATCATTGTTTTTACACGAATATATTCCTGATTACAGATTTCCAGCACTCGCAATCGGCTCCGCTGGGAGCTCCGCAGGGTAAGAGGCAGATTAGAATTGCTGCTCAGTCAAACAGACGCGTCTTCGAGTCAAGGCAATTTAAATGGCGGCGGCATTTCGGGCAAAGTGGACGTGGCCCGTGTATATTTTGATGTCAACACGGATCAGGTCGTGAGACGGTGTGTGAGCGCATTATTTCCGCGTGAGAATTTTCTGGATGTAATCGACAGTGCGCCGGATATGTATGGGCCCTTTTGGATCTGCAGTACAGTCGTTCTCGTCCTGTTTTTCGCGTCCACGATTGCGGGATATATCGCGTCGCACTTGAAAGAAACGCCTTTTTACTATGATTTTAGCAAATTGAGCGTCGCTGCTACATTAATGTACGGGTTTACTGGAATTGTGCCCGTGCTTTTATGGGCAGTGCTCCGGTGGTTCAAATGTGAACCCAGTTTGATGGAGTGTGTCTGCCTGTACGGGTACTCGTCTACCATCTGGATTCTAGTCGCCGTATGATTTGTCTGCCTGCTTGTTTTTTTTTAATTATGATTATTGTTCTTTTTATTTTAATTTTCTTTCCCGCTCTCTTATGTGCCTTTGTCTCTTCTTTGTTTCATGGCTAATTGTAGCTGGTGAGTATTGCTCCCTTTGAAATCTTCCAATTTACGCTTGTGGCAAACATAATCCGCTGGGTCGCAGTTGGCGTCGGTCTAGCTGTTTCCCTAACGTTTCTTATGCGCAATTTGTGGCCCGTAATCAAACGCGCGGACGCGCAAACGAGCAAGCTTATCTTGGTGGGCGTCGTATCCGCTCAAGCAGGCTTGGCTGTTGCTTTTAAACTGCTCTTCTTCCGGTACGTGAGTGATAAGAGTATAGTCTTTTGACCCTTGTAGGTATTGAACGCGGTTTGGGTGTATGAAGAGGCAATTTTTGTATCCGCAAACATCAAGATTGGGATAAAGGGCAGAGCAATGTCGCAATGATAGAACCGCATGGCATTGCCAGCATTGCCAGTCTTTTGAAGAGATTAAAAATGGTATTGTCATGGTCTATAACGAATAAAGCACGTACGCCAAAGGCTCATGGGCATGAGCAGAAGCTTTATTTATTTTTGGTCATTTAATTAAACATTTACATTCCCAAAATTGTAATTCTAAATACATCTTTAGGCATCTTTCTACACCCTTAATTCCAACTTTTCCCAGTAAATAGGGTAGATAAAACCACAAAGCCGTTGTACAATTCCTGTTTATAATACACTTTTTATTCGTTCTGGTCGAGATCAATGTTTTCCGGGAACCATCCATACTGCGAAAGCTGGACAGTGCCACCGTTGCCATTAAACTCTGCATCCATCGCGGGTTCACTCACGACTACACCTTCTTGCCGTAAAAGTTGCGCTTGCAGTATAAGAGAATTTCGTGGATCTCTCAGGGAAATTTGGCCGCGATGGTTGCAGACACGGTGCCAGGGCACAGCGGGATCACGTAGAACTTTTAGAGCGGCGCCCACGAGCCGCGAGTTTCTCGGCCGACCGATTAGTTTGGCAATGTGACCTAAGAGTTACGACGCTTTATCAAAAGCCAATGCTTTACCATATGTCGTGACTCGGCCGGGAGGAATTCGATACACTACAGAGTACACATCTTCATTGAACTGCACGCGGTCTTGCGCGGCCGACATTGAGCGCGATTTGGCGCAGTTGCGTAAAGCGCAATAGTCATTTATTCATTAATTCATTTATTCATTTATTCATTTATTCATTTATTCATTTATTCATTTATTCATTTATTCATTTATTCATTTATTCATTTATTCATTTATTCATTTATTCATTTATTCATTTATTCATTTATTCATTTATTCATTTATTCATTTATTCATTTATTCATTTATTCATTTATTCATTTATTCATTTATTCATTTATTCATTTATTCATTTATTCATTTATTCATTTATTCATTTATTCATTTATTCATTTATTCATTTATTCATATTGCGAAAGCCGACCTGGCATATTATGCGAATAATAAACCTGAATGTTCCTTTGTAATGCCGACAGCACAAATTCTCAAATATCCAACGATGTAGCAACAGATTAGATAGTATATTGCTGATATATCTAATCGCTGCGTGTGTGTGTATATTTCACGTGCCAATTCCAAGCGCTTCAAGGCAGCAAAGCAAAACAGATTGGCTGTATCTGACGCCGGTATCGCTAACTTTTCTAGCGCAATTGAGCAGCAGTCTATCCGTTGAAATATTTTCGTGTCGACGATTGCGCTTAAAGTCACTGTCAAGTGTATAATTTCTATTGTAAAAAGTCGCCAGCCACATGCAGCTTCTCCGCGTGGCCGATTTTAAGCATCGCTTCGGTGACATGTTGAATCGCTTCTGAGTACAGTAGTTGTATGACGAATTATGTAGCCTGTTAAACGGGTCGCTTAATGTGGCCATAGCAAAAGCTTGAGTTTCAAAATCAGCCTGGCCAATGCTCTCTGCGGTTGTTCGTTTGTCTTTGCGAGTGAGGGCTATAGAAGGTGTATTAGTGTGAGAGGCTATGCTTTGAATCTTCACAGATGGCTCTCCAGTCAGTACTGGCTGATTAAAGGTCCTTTCAAGAGACACAGCAGACGCGGCTGCGCCTTGAACCTGGCGTGCAGAAATGCTATTTAGCGATTGCGTGAAAAGAACGAAGAATAATGGTATGAAATGTGTGAAAGGACACATTTATTGGCTCCAAAGGAAAAACAAATAGTCAAAGATAATATGGATTGATAGCTTGTGGATGATTGTTTAGTCGGACGAGACAGGACGAAGAAAATTAAAATACTGTGGCCACAGTCCGTCTATTTAATGCTCTATGCTTGGCCGCAATTTGCTCTTGTATTTTCTAGGTTTGACAGATTGATTAGATAATTTTGTTTTATTTATACCATTTCTTGAGACACACGCCCTGACAAAGGCACAAAAGAAGTACTAGAGTATAATTTAAAAGACCCTGTAGTTACATTGTGTAACTGGTAAGATGAAACTTTTACGTGCGCGAGCGAATAAGAGACCGTACGATAAGAATGAGTCAGCCGTTGAAACGCATGTTTCAGATTAATGTTTTTGAGCAAATTAATATTGCGTAAGCAGATCAGCTAAAGACCAATCAGTATCGATTTATATTCATGTTTGTCAGTAGCGATAGTCGGCAAGCCTCGGTATATGCAAGGGACATGAGAATACAACAAATTTTTTATGCTTTCTGATGACGAATTCTTCTGCTAAAATTTCCTTGCAATTATCGTCGCCATGAAGAATTAATCTACTACGGCCAGGCTTCTTGTCCAAGTGTACGACGACTGCGAGGATGCATCAATATTGTATATGCTCCGCGCGGCTCTCGCTTTTATATTCTTCAAGTATACATCTCGTCCACAGTCGTCAGTAATTGAAGACCTCTATTTTCATTTTCTTATAATACGTAACTGTTGCTGTCTACTGGCATGGGCATTTCTGCGCATGCATTTTGAGGAGTTTTTACAAGTTTTTACAATCGTAGAACACATTAGCTTCACCAGCATTTCACTATACAGATTTCACTGTAGCCAAGAATAAGTTTTTCCGTGCACCACACCACTTTTGCTGGAAAAGTAATGAATGAATGCTTCGAGAGTGCGTCTACTAATTGCCCATTATTCTTGGGATCAAATAGCGGGGCAAAAACGCCGAATCAAAAAATCGTGTGGTTTTTCCCCTACTATTCTAAGAATATCGTATATATTCCGATAAAGTTTCGATAACGATTACATAATCGGAGGATAGATATACGAATAAATAAATAGACCGAGTGCTCGAATACAGTAACTCCGCAGAAGAATGGAAAACGATACACAAGTCATACTTCTCGTGTTTACTTTATCTGCGTACGCGGGGACCTTTTGATTACGCAAGCGAATAAAAGCATTGTTCCAATCCTACATTATCGGCGTTTTTAAGTAATAAAAGGCAACTATAACCGGGGAATATTTAATTTCCGGTGACGTCACCTCGTCAATTGATGCCAGGGAAGGGAGATGGGATGACTCGAGTCAGCAAATGGTGGGAAACTCGAAATAGTCCTGCCACGAACTCGGTCATCGAAGTGTGGAGATCGACGAATAAGGAAGGCTGCAGAACGTTCCGTGTTCCACATGGAAGGGTCTTGCGAAGAAGCCGACATGTGGCTTGGCAAGGTTTGTATCCTATAGTATTGTAATCGAATCGAAATATGGACTTATCTGTTGAATTAGACTCTATGTGGGCTGGCTGAATATTATGCGATACAATACTAGTCGGCCCCAAGACAATTAGACGAAAACCCCCGCTCTTATTTTCATAAATATACAAAGAATTATACTTTATATAGGATAATTTTTGTTGCATAATTCGGATTGTTCTCCAATAGGAATGTTCTATTATAAGCGCACACCCTCGGTAGATCATCCATTTGGTCGCGAAATGGTAACCGTAAAGTTGGAGCGTCCGACGCCTCTGATTGGTGGAGGCGTTTGCTGCCCAGCAAAATATAAATACCCTTGTTTTTGCCACAAGTCAAACAATCGCTTTGGAAAAACAAACAGTAGGAATCATGGCACCTTGGAGCAATTGGTGGGGAGCGCGCGGTGTGCGCTTGAATATTCTCATTCTGCTGTTGGCGTCTAATGACTTTTTATTGTTTGGTTATGACCAAGGAGTGATGGGCAGTTTGCTCATCAACGATAGCTTTCTGCGCCATTTCCCACAAGTAGACACGAGTAATACGGACATCTCTGTTTCGGAGCAAAATCACAATGCTATCATTCAGGGAGCCGCTATCGGCTCTTATACTCTTGGCTGCTTTGCGGGCGCACTGGCTATTCTCAAAATCGGTGATCTCTTAGGCCGACGTCGCGTTATTTTCGTCGGCTCTATGTTCATGATTGTAGGCGCAGTGATTCAGTCTTCTTCCTTCAAACTTGGTCAGCTCATCGTTGGCCGAATCATTTCGGGAATAGGTAACGGTATGGATACTTCAACAGCTGGCGTTTGGCTCGGAGAGACGGCCCGTGCAAATGTCCGAGGAAAGCTTGTAATGGTTGAAGGCGCTCTTATAACCGGAGGTATTTGCTTGTCGTATTGGATAGACTTTGGCTTTTATTTCACCTCTGGAGATATGCAATGGCGCTTTCCTATTGCTTTCCAACTGCTTTTTGCCGTTATTCAATTCACATTTGTCCTTACTCTACCGGAGTCTCCACGTTGGCTGGTCAAGAAGGGAAGACATGAAGAGGCATCAGCCATAATGGGCGCCCTTTTGGACTTGCCCGTCGATAGCAAAGAAGTCGAGAGTGAAATCACGTCTATTAGCGACACTCTTTCACAGACAACCGATTCGCTTAAATACTTATTTCACAATGGCCCTAATAAGCATTTCCATCGCGTTGCTCTGGCTTACATTATTCAAATGTTCCAGCAAATTTCCGGTATCAATCTCATCACTTATTATGCCGGAACAATATACAAGCAGTCAATTGGACTTGGTGACATCCAGTCTCGTGTTCTTGCTGCCTGTAATGGTACAGAGTACTTTATGGCTTCTTGGATTGCTTTCTTCACAATTGAGCGCTATGGCCGTCGGCCGCTCATGCTGTTTGGCGCTATCGGCATGTCTCTGTCCATGGCGGTACTCGCTGGAACAACTTCCCCTGGATTTGCGAACCCGGGTAGCGATGTTGCCAATAAAGCAGGCATAGGTGCCTCTGTGTTTTTGTTTGTGGTATGATGCCTTTTTATTAATTTGTTATTTTTATCAATTTGCTCATTTTTATAATTTGTTTTTCGACGAAGCTAATCCACAGTTCAACACGTTTTTTGCGATTGGTTGGCTCGGGATGACATGGCTTTACCCCGCAGAAGTTGTCTCATTGCAGATTCGAGCGCCGGCAAACGGTCTCTCGACTTCGGCAAACTGGATTTTCAACTGGCTGATCGTGTTTGTTACACCAATCATGTTTAACAATATTCACGAGTATACTTACGTCGTGTTTGCTGTCATTAACGGTCTCATTATTCTTCCGATTACTTATTGGTTCTTCCCGGAAACAAAAGGCCGCAGCCTCGAGGAAATTGATCTCATTTTCGCTCAGTCACGTGGTCTGCATGACGTCGTTCGTGTTGCAAACAGTATGCCCAAACAGTCCCAAGCTGAGCTCGATCGGGCCTTCCATGAGATTGGTCTTGGAGGACCCAAGGATCCCAATAACATGGGCAATGGTGCCGCGATGCATATCGAAGACACTACTGCTTCGTCCAACGGAAGCAATCAGGAGGAAAAGGCTGATCGTATGCCGTAATCTGATGTTTAGTATCGTGTATTTTATTTAATCTCGATTGTTTTTGCCTTTTGCGACGGACGGTTCATGAATGGGATTACCTTGTGGTTACGCTGTACACACAATTTGCTAGAATTAGGTGTAAATAATACACAAATGTTTGATTAAAGCTGAGTGGCCTTGTTAATTGTACTATTGTAATAGTCGGTGATTGTATTTATAGTCGAGAGCCAAAGCTGCGACCCTTTGTTCGTCTTTTGGGGATCTGGAGACTACACGTCCTGTCTAACGCTCTGCGATCCGCCAAGCAGCAATCTTGCATTTTGGGTCCCAAGTCGATATCAGTATATCGTTGATTGCCTTGGAAATTGGACCTAAATCAGAAATTGCTCAATCTTGACAGTTTTTATTTATTTACTCCTGATAGTATTTTTTACTGTTGACAGTATTAATTTAGGGTCAGTCAAGTCTACTGCTTGATTGCACTGAAGTTAGAATATGTTTTCCCCAATTTGGTACGATCTTATCGTGCGAAATATTCCCTCTGGCAGCCTAGAAAACCCTGCCTATAATAGCCACGCATATATGCACTAGTATGCATATTTTCCGCAGTCTGAGCACATAATGACATAATAGGTACATCATTTGCATGTACGCGATATAAAAGACGCGAGATCCAACTCGACAGCTAAAACTAGATTTGAGTCTACGCAATCAATATGAGTGGCAAGGCAACTTCAGAGGGCACAAAAGTTACGACAGATCCGGAATCGTCTACGACTAAAGGACAAAGCACAGGGCCTGTCGCTCCCGAGTCTTTGGCGGGGCAATCGCTGGCAACTGGAGGCAAGTTCAACGACGGTCAGGCGCCAAATAGCACGTCAGTAGGCAACTTGCCTGACCCGAATAACCTTCAAAAGGTTAGCCAGCTGCCGTTGGAGGATATATCTGCATTTGGGAAAGAAGGCAACAAGTAAATTGCAAATTGCAAATTGCCCGGCCAATGTTATGTATACAGCATCTTTTGTTTAGACACGTCCAAGGTGCTTGTGGTCGTGAAGACAATTTAAACAAAGTTTTTTACGATTGAACTTTCAGAATAGCACAGTTGACCAAGCCGCTTTTTTATGGTGTACCTGACGATGTAATTATAATGGAAATCATGAATTTCATGAATTTGGTGCCTTGCATGCTTTGTGCAGCACATTTCACGAGATTGGGCCTGTTGCGAGACAACGATTCGCCATTAAAATAAAGACTCGTGCCTGCTTTTATATTCAATTTAAATAATAAGATTGTTATTGGTTTTCGATAGATTTAGTCAGTGGACATTCAATGGACACATTGTTGTACTGTCGACTAATGCATCAACGTGACACCAAATGCCTTCTGCCGAACGTTAGTTCGCAGAGCGGTCCATCAAACAAAGACAATAGGTTTAAGTGGGTAAAGAAATAATACGGTAGTCACTATTCTTGCACTGCAATTATTCTGACGTACGACTAACTACTGGCAAATATGGTGAATACGATAGATGTTCTTTATCAATCTCGCACCAGAGCAATTGTAGAAATGATGTGCATTAATGGTGAGCAAATTAGAATCAACAATTCAGAACCAGCTAGACGGTGTAAACTATAAAGTAAATTGAATTTATAATATAAAACATCGTAATAATACAACTATATCGGTCTAATGATATTAATAAATACTAGTACCTTTGAATTTTTGCTCTTGTAAAGTTGACCTTCGAGGGGCATCTTTTGTCTCGTCCGTAGCCTATAAAGTAATACAAGGCGTGTTCAACAAAATTGGTTTTGTTCTATAATTCCACTCGGTGGACAAGCAAATAAATCAAAACCTGAAAATATATAATATGCACTCCGTTTAGTTTTCTTACATGTAGAATAGTTAGGGATAAATATGATATATGTACTACGTTAATTATAGAGGATATTTCGATAAAAGCGCCGCCATTAGACAGCCAAAACAGCCACTTTCCTAGCCCCTCATCACCATTACAACCCTATTCTTGTAAAAACTCACATCTTCTCTCCATTAACTCGCCAAAATTTCGTCAAGAACATTAGCCAGTTCCACTCTTTCGTTCCAATAAGCATCGTCCTTGCCATTGTTCTCGTATATATTGTACAATTGCTCATGCTGCTGATCATTTTGTGTAGTAATATTATTCTGGTCAGCACGCTGAATCGAATACACATCCGTATCATGGCTCAAGGCAGAACGAGAAAGGCCTTGGCTCGGTTCAGCAGAGCCCGCTTCATCAATCGAATCCAGTTGCGAATCAAAATATTCATTCGCCATTGACAATTCCAGTCTTTTCTGCGCTGGTTGCGCCTCAACAAGCCGGTGTGGCTGGATCGTCCAACCCACGTCCAATTCTGTTGGAGTGAGAGAGTTTTGTTCAATAGGCCTATCTTTCCGAGAGGCATCATTCGAAGAGTCTTGCCCTCCTTCCAAATCGTCATCCATGCCTTGCATGCTCTCGTCCGAGTATCCCCGTGCATTTTGGATAACAGCAGAGAGATTGTTTTTTAAGTGGTTTTCAAGACCCGCCATAACGATCTCTAAAACATCCTCCGTAATGCCACCCAAGAGTCCGTGCTCAAGAGCAATGGACAACATGCGTTCTCGTAAAACTTCGTTGTCAGGAAGTAGCCGGCTTTCGCTAGCCAAAGGCACCAAATATCCTTTCTGAACATCATTCGCATAGACTGCTGTTAGAAATGGTAAAATCAAAATTATATATATTTATGTATCAGTCTTACCAGAGTTTGATCGATCCTTGGTGACGGGAATTTTAGGCAACCGTACAATACGTGTTTCGATAAGGACGCCGGGTTGTGGAGGCGGCCGCTTCTTTGGATCCTGAAAATACTATGAGTACATGCAAATATTATGTATCACTTACCCGAATCATGCTCTTGATCCGTTTCCTTTCTCGGTAAGATAGGGCCATCACATCGGCCTTTAATTTTTTTGCCCGCAGTGAGGCAGGCTTGCGCTTGTGCACAGCATCTTTACGCTTCCGTTTGCTCCATCCCGGCGCTATAACACTGCCCTGTGGAGGATTTCGAAACGTGTTGGCCAGAATTCCCAGAACGGCTTCATTATGAAGCGTAGCTTTATTGATTAGAGTTGATTTCAGTGGAAAAGAAGATATAAAGAACGAATACAAAAAAGGACAAATGCACAAAAGGACAAATGCAAAAAACAAATGCAGAAAGAACAATGAAAAGAATAACAAACATCAAACATTAAACATGAAACATGAAACACCGAAACAAATTGTGAAATGAATATTTAAAGAAGAATATTTAAAGAAAAATTAAAAAACAATCGAATAAAGAAAATTGTAGTAATGAGATAGTATACCAAATCTAGGATACGCGGAAACAAAAGGAGCAAACTGCTCATCCAACTCTTGTCGAGCCAATTTCCCTGTCATAAATTCATAGACAATATCTTGGTAAGCCGGCCAATCCTGCTGCAGCATAGATCGTAGTTGGTTCAATGGCGCTTCAACATTAACCCTCATGTTTCCACGTCCAGACTGCACAGGTCGCGATTTTGATGGTGTCGCGCTTGCCGAAGAAGCCGGTGCCAGCGTTGCGGCTTCCATCGCGCTCGATGATTTTGGTGTTCCATTAGTCAACACGGTATCTGCGCTGGTGTCGATTTCACCGTCTACGCTCGATGTAGTCGAGGGTTTAGGCTCTTCTAGCTGTAATAGATCTGTGCCATTTGTTGATCGCATTCTTCACTAAAAGACAGCAGATCAAAGGCAGTTCGCACAGGCCGGCCACTGAAAAGTCTTGAATTTCTAAAGCGGCCTCGTCCCCAGTGTATAGAGTAAATAGGACATTTGCTTTGTCGATAGAGGCCCTGCCTCTTGTCTGCCCTTGTGATTGTGATAACTATTCTGTACCAATTAATGGATATTATTTATTCAATTGTTTTGGAGATGTGTATTGATGATTATATTTATTATATTTATTATATTTATTATATTTATTATATTTATTATATTTATTATATTTATTATATTTATTATATTTATTATATTTATTATATTTATTATATTTATTATATTTATTATATTTATTATATTTATTATATTTATTATATTTATTATATTTATTTATTAACTATTATTCATTTGCTCTTATTTATAGAGAGTGCATTTAAAGTTACTTTATAATAGTGATAACCCGCCCGCGCCCTAATTCATACTATAATAAACAACAGTAATTATTTGGCTGACTTGTATCGCCGTACGCTTTTAGCATTACTTTGCAAAACATCAGTATACAGTCCATCTACAAACTATGTAATAATCATTATTACTGTTCAGTATGCACATGTACATCATGTTGATTTCATGAATATTTTATAGTGCAGAATTTGGGTTCATCTAGGGCTAACCCTAAGCAGTCACACACACTTGCTTGCTATCTAAACATAGACCGAGTATACACAAGGTCCAAAGCAAATACGAGGTAGGTCTGAATCGCGATTAGAGCGTGGCAGTATTGCGAGGAACTAACGTGAATAGATGGCGGCAGAAGTTTTCAACCACCAGGCGCAACTGCCGGCGGAGATCAAGGAGGGCACTGGCCTGCGCCTCTTCAACAAATGGTCATACGACGATATTGAGGTCAAAGATATTTCATTGCAGGATTATATCTCTCTTGGAAATGCTGCGGGCCAACCGTTGCCTCACACTTTGGGTCGATTCCAGACGAAGCGTTTCCGGAAGGCTCGCATGTTTATCGTTGAGCGTTTGACCAACTCGCTCATGATGAATGGACGCAACAACGGCAAGAAGCTACTGGCAAACCGTATCGTCAAGCACGCTTTCGATATTATCAACTTGTTGACGGATCAGAACCCGATCCAAGTAACCGTTGATGCCGTTGTTAACTGCGGTGTCCGTGAAGACTCTACCCGTATTGGTTCAGCTGGTACTGTTCGTCGCCAGGCTGTTGATGTTTCCCCTCTGCGCCGTGTGAACCAGGCTATTTCTCTCATCACTATCGGTGCCCGTGAGGCTTCTTTCCGCAACATCAAGACTATCTCTGAGTGCCTTGCTGAGGAGCTTATTAACGCTGCAAAGGGCTCTTCGAACTCTTATGCTATCAAGAAGAAGGACGAGCTTGAGCGTGTGGCCAAGTCTAACCGATAATTGCATACCATATATGTATTTTCAAACAATAAAGACAAATTACATATTCTAAAGTTGGTTTGTGTTCGAATACACGAGTAGAAATTTGCCAGTAGGACACGGGGTAGTGAGTAGAGAAAGCGGGCTTTACGTCCTACACTGCGGAGTGTAACAGAGTACATTTATATTAGGAATGGAGAGGTTTGTCTTGTAATAAATTTATTATTTACAAACACGAATAAACGTATATAATAATAACCGTCGGCTTATTATAACTAGACCAATTAATGCCGTCGGATCGAAAAGAGCGAATATACATGCCAGAGATAAGTGAATCTTGAAAATTTCCTGTCAAACCCAAATTTTACCAAACCATTGACTAAATTATATCTCGATTACGAAATTGCCCGTTGCAAGATCGGACTTGCCCGTCAGTAAATCAACTGATAAACCCTAGTGTTACCGAATGGCATCTCAAGTCGACTTTCCGTCCAGCTTTGAAACTTGCTCTGGTGGATCGTACAAGATCATAGTGTCAAAGACTCCGTCCCAGAATTTGCTTGTGACCCCGAAACCCTGCTCGTAGTTCCGGTAGTGATGATCCATGTGGTACGCTTTCATTTTCACCAAGTGGTCCACAAAGAGTCTGTTTATATTAGTACAGAGTTTGTAAACCGCGGAAGGGTAACCGAGTATAAACGTGTAAATACATAAAATAAAGAGCAAATAATTAGATATTATAAATACCTCTTGTGGTGTAAGAAATAGTGGCAGCAATCGTAGCAGATATAGCCCAGGATCCCACCGCAGTAGATAGGCAGAGCAAACTTGTAGGGGAAAATAAAAGTAGCCAGTCGCCACCAAGGGTAGGCAAAAGCCAAGAACAATGTTGGCGGCATGACTAGACGCATACGATCCATGGGCAGGTAATGGTGCACACCATGGAATAAAAAGTGCATAGTAATAGCAAATCGATTATCCGGGAGATAGTCGTCCAAGTGAAATAAGAATCGATGCATAATGTACTCCACCAGTGTCCAAACGCACAGTCCAACAAAAAAGAGTGTGGCTACGACGTTGAGCGGAAGCTCTCGTAGAGCCAGGGAGACGCCATAGCACACACAAGGCAGCCAGACTGACGGGACAACATACCACGGTGTCAGTGAAAGAGGCTCCAGGAAATTGCCAAACAAAGGTGCAGAGCCACCGACGTAATGGCGTGGCCGGTGTACTTGATCGAGGTAGAACTCCTTGGAAAAGTTACCGAAAAATACTTGTTTCAAGAGCGGCCGTGACAGATCAAGAAACTTGTTTTTCTTGAAATCATCCGTGATATCAGTCGAGCGTTGGCGGTCATCCTCGCCGATATTGAGCTGCGTAATATGTCGGAAAACGGGTACATTCACAACTTCGTTGGGGACAACTTTACTGTAGTCAATCTCAATCTCGTCCACTTTAATTGCCTCGTCTTTAAGGGATACTTGAGGCTCTGCTGCCACGCGTCCAATAGCAAACTCGCTCAAAATCTCGTAAGCAGACTCTGTGTGCTCGTGAGAAAGGCCGTCTCGCATTATATGCGAAACGTTTCGGCCCGCATACTCCAGAATCAAGTCTGCCCCGCCGGGCTAAATATTATTAGCGTCTGTAAAGGACAAGAAAACTGTCTAGTTTTTCATAGACAGCGGCCACTGCCATCAAAAGAGCGCTACCAGATCTAACAGATCCTTGACGACGGCGATTTTGTCTTTTGCCAGGAGCAATAAAGCAAACTTACGTGGTCTTCGAGGAACGGTGTAATATCGTAAACAGTGCCCTCGTCGTCAAACACCCAGCATGAAGACGAGGCTGAGTGCGCAGAAACTTCGGCGGGCGAGAAAACTGCTGAGGGCGCTGAGGGCGCCATTTCAGACACAAACAAAGAAGGTTTCTGACGACTGAAAAAGCAAACAAATCACGATAAACCAAATTTATCGGACGATCGTTGCAGACAGAGGCAGATAAGTCTACACCGAAAATGGTGTTTTCCCGTTGTAATATAAAACGCGAGATTTTTAATTATACATATCTCATTTTGTATGTATGAACCCATTTGTACACGAGCAAGCAAGTATACAAGTAAGAAAAGTAAGAACTTAAGAAAGTAGGAGAGTAAGAAAGTAAGAAAGTAAGAAAGTAGGAGAGTAAGAAAGTAAGAAGGTAAACAGTATACCAAAAAAAAAAAAAAAAAAAAAAAAAAAAAAAAAAAAAAAAAAAAAAAAAAAAACAAGTATTACAGTACGTCGTACTCCAAAAATTCCGAGGTACGATAAAGTGTAACACGATAACGACTAAAAATAATGCCATATAAAAATGGACCGATAATAGAGAAAATCGTGCCATACACGGCCATCCATCCATCCATTCCTTTACGGTCGGTAGTAATGGAGTTTCGGCATTGTTTTATTGGGCGAGAAATGAGCTGATAGACAGTTTAGAGTATTTAATTTGTTTATTGGCAGCATAAAAGAGCGACTATACAGACTGAGGTATGATCTAAATGGAGAAGATGCTTTGCGGAATAAGCATACTTGAGTATATAATAATACAGCACACGTATATATATATAGTTATTATGATTGTATGGTTGGTTGGTTGCCTTTGGCTTTGAAACGGATATTGCCTGATCTAGATTCTGGATTGATGGCTGACCGCTCGAGTCGATATATAAAAGTACCATTTGTGAAAAGCATTGATTTACTAAATGTGTAAAAGAGATCAAAAACTCGAGGGACGCGCGTATGCGATGCTATGAACAACAAAACCTGTACCTTTGGCGCTGTTAGTTGATTAGGAATTAAAAAGGAGGAAAAAGGAAGGAAAAAGGAAGGAAAAAGGAAGGAAAAAGGGAGCACATGAAAAAAGTTGAAGAAAAAAACGTAATAGAACCACGTCTAGTGTCCACGCGCTGTCGCATACAGCTCTTGAGTTGATGACAAGTAATCTAAAGAAAACAAGCATCCATGCCATCCAATAGAAAACCCTGCGCAAAACCCAATTTGAATAGATTAAACGCTTGAATATTCTACTGCATATACTATCGATCGAAAGAGCTCAAGGCCGTATCGTCTCTGTCATTAGGCACAGACTTGTAAGCCTAAAGTTTGAAACGGCCCTGCGCCTGAGCCGCGGCGTATATCTTTACTTTGGGTAGTGTCTAATCCACTATGAATATCGATATTGAGGCTTTAGCAGAAGCACCGTATCAGCAACACGAGGTAAGGAGCATTTACTGGATTTCTTTATAAAGACTCTTCAAACTGCCACCTTTTTACCAGGTGCGTTTTGTCTTTTTGTTTCCGTTTCATATGCGATCAGGCTATGATTCAGTGTACCGAACCCAGAATGTCGGGGGTTTCTTTTATCCCTTCGCGTCTGTTTGTCGGAATCGAATTCTAAAGTCATCGTTTAGTATTTGATTGCCGGCCGTCATTTGTCTAAACGACACAATGGAAATACTGGGCTCATTATTGCGCTTATTTAAATGCTATTTTTGTTTAAGTTTATACAACTTTTGCGATCCGTTCTAATATCTCAGATCCCGAATGGACCAAAGTCCAGAGATGAACAAAGTACTCGTGAGTTGGCCTCGTTAAGCGCATCTGCCCGCGGCGCAAGCCGCTCTCGTGAGAAAAACGGTGATGATTTGAGGCACAGATCCCCATCACGTTCGCCACCGCGTCATCGATCGCGGTCCAGAGATAGTCGGTATCGGCCTTCTCGTGAACTTGACCGTGACGATCGTCACGCACGCCGTCCACGTCGACGGAGCCGCTCAACTGATCGTGATTCTAGGCCAAGTCGGAGGGATAGAGAGAGGGACAGAGAGAGGAACAGAGAGAGGGACAGAGAGAGGGACAGAGACCGGGATAGGTACCGTGGTCGAGACCGAGACCGGGACCGATCCCGTGATCGGTACCGTGATCGAGAGAGCGATCGGGATAGAGGCCGGGAGCGGTACCGTGACCGGGAGACTGGAAGAGATCGCCAAGATCGTCGTCCACGGGACAGAGGTGAGCGCGAAGCTTCTTTAAAAATACGAACAGATGAAGAAAGAGACTATCTCACCATATTTGTCCAACAGCTGGCGGCACGGCTACGTACTCGCGAGCTCAGAGAGTTTTTTGAGAAAGCCGGGCGTGTGCGTGAAGCGCAAATAGTCAAAGACCGTGTCAGCGGACGGTCTAAAGGGTAAGTTGGCATATGGAGAAGATAAATGGAAGAATAGTAGTAGATTCAAAAAGAGAGAAAGATGTATTTTTCTACATGTATTTTCTGTATTCTGTTCCAACGGGACAGCGGGCCTGGTTTTCGTACTCTTCTAACTTGTAGTATTGGATATGTGGAGTTCGATGATGAAGAGGGGATTAATAGAGCGCTTGAAATGACGGGAACAAAACTACTAGGCATACCCGTAATCGTGCAGCGAACAGAGGCCGAGAAAAATAAACAGGCAAGAGAAGCAGTCGCCAAGTATGTTGATTATAGGATTTTCTATTTAAATTATTTTTTTTTTTGTTTCCTGATAATCATTTACAATTGATTTCAATTCGTGATTTGTATTATGCCACCGAATAATCTATATTGGCTTTCCTTAAATCCTCCTTTTCACTCCTTACTGCATCATTCCCCTTCTATTTGGTTCCCTCTATATCCTTTCCCAAGTATTCAGTGGATCTCTATCGTTGGCCACATTCTAACTTTTAGGGCGCATAGAGAGGCCTCCAGTACCAAAGTACAAGTGGGAAACGTCTATTTCCGACTGACCGAGGACGACGTTCGCCAGGTCTTTGAATCGTTTGGTAAAATTGAGCATGTTCATTTGCAGCGTGATCAACAAGGCCGCAGCCGTGGATTTGGTGTTGTCCAGTACTCGGACGATACCTCGGCCCGACAGGCGGCTGCAAAGCTTCATGGCTTCGTTCTGGCCAATCGGCCTCTGCGTGTTAACATGGTAGGAGAGGAACCGCCATCACGTCCGAGCGGACTGGCTCAAGAAGACGCCGATGGATTCCGCGACGGAAACGACGGTGATATGACTGGAACAGGCGATTCTGCTTCACGTATTTCTAGAGACGAACTCATGCATCGGCTGGCTCGGGCCGAAGAGGAGTCGCCGACTCTTTCTCGGACTCAATCAGCGTCGCCACGGCGTCAAGAGGCTGATACTGTTTCTCCGACTATGTTTTTGATGCTTACTAATTGCTTTGATCCTAAAGAGTAAGATATCTTTTTCTTTGTATTTAACTATTCAATTCGTCATATTTTATATTTAACGTTTATATTTATATTTTATTATATCATTTAAATGCTATTGGCGATATGACGATATATTCTTGTACTCTTCTCTTTAGACCTTCAAAATTCTTCATTTAAACATCTTCACTGATGCATACGTGCTTTTGTAATCAACATATCTTTGCTAACAAGCAGGGAATCGGGCACCGAATGGGTCCAAGAACTAAACGAGGACGTTAAACTTGAATGTGAGGAGAAATATGGCAAAGTTGACTATATAACAGTCGACGGTAACAGTTCACAGGGACATATTTATATCAAATTTGAAGATGTGCGAGATTCCAAGCGTGCTTTTGACGGGTTGAACGGCCGATGGTTTGGGGGAAGAACGATTTCTGCCGAATTTATTTCGCCCCAAGAGTTTTCGCGGTATTGTCCTGATGCTAAAGTTGAGGCATAATGACGCCGGGAAAGTGGAATGATACGCTGATGCGTATAGAAGAAATACGTATAAAAAGATACACTGTCCAACTAAGTGTCCGCTATGCTCTGTGTTTATGCTTTACTCTGCTGATTGTCGATTTACTTACTGCTCAAGACTGTGTGCAATGCTCTTGCATTTAAATGTCTAATTTCTAGATAATTCATTATGATACACGCCAACGTGCCTGTACATATTTACCGACCCCAAAACAATATAGATTTGAATCCAATAAAGCCTTCTAAAGAGAATAAAGTGAAACAAAAACGAAACAAAAAATAAGAGAAAGGTTCATATATGCTTTGTACATATATACAAGAATTGTACAATTAGACAGGCACCAAAGCTTCAAGATTTCTCGTTTCTAAATCTTGAAGGTGTACGCCATTTGGGAAAATTTATCGATTTCGGACATCACTTCTCGACTAGCTTCTCCATTTTCCATTAATTTAATGGCCTTGTGAAGCTCAGACATTTGTGTATTACGAGAGCTATTGCTCAAACTTCGTTTAATATCGGGCCTTGATAGGCCTTTTTCGCCAAAGGCAGTCGCCATTCCAGAGCAGTTTGGCCAGTTTGGCCCTGTTGTACCCGAAAAATTGCTCCACTGATCGGTTTCGTCCTCGTCCCTCATAAACCCGATATTTTTCGCATTACTTCCGCCCTCAAAATGTACATAAACGTCGTTGTTATTTTGTGATTTTACGCATAATGGATCTCTTTTGAGCGGGGCATCGCCGTTGTTTGCGTGAGCTTTCATATCTGCAGAATTTGTATATTCGTTTAAAAGGGTATAATACCGATTCCCAAGCGACGAATTGAGTGGATCCGTCTCGTAAACTGTGATTGGCCTTAAATCTCCGAGATCCCATTCGGCCCAAATATCTCTTCGGCTGGCTGCTGAATGCCTTTGCCGGTGTAGTGAGGGCGACGAGGCAGAAGGCGCTATTGAAGATTGTGCGAATGAAGGCTGATCGACCCGTGATTTATCTGCGAATTTTCCCTGTTTTCGTTTAGGTGAAAGCTGTACAACTGCCGCTTGCAAGTTGTTTGAAGACTTTTCCTTTAGCCGAGTCCAAACTTCGTTCAAGTTTTTACGGTTTGCAGCAGAGCAAGTATCGGCAATAGAGGATTTGCCTCCAATACTATTGCTCTGCCAACCGAACTCTGACATGTCGAAATCGTGGCTGGCAAAGGATTGAGTAGAGCCCTTTTTCACAACGCCCGTTCGATGACCCAAATTTTGTTTGATTTTTATGAGCCTCGTGGGTGAAAAATTGGGATTCGTGTCGCCTGCCGTGGCTTGCCTGGAAAATATTTGCCTAAATTGCTCAGCCGGTTTTTTGCGTGGTGAAGAAAACGCTGCAGGATCAGATCTATTTTCTTTTGCACTCTGACTATGCCGATCTGCCTTTGCAGGCTTGTGCTCGTGCATCTCAAAATGATCTGGAGAAAATGACGCGCCATCCATTGTAGACAGTGAGGGAGAAGAGGCAGCTTGATCCGCCTTTACGCTTCTGCCAAGGCTCCCAGTCGTTTGTGGCTGCGGAACTTTGCCAGTATCCGTCGAGGCTCGTTTAGGTGAATGATCCATCGCTTTCAGGCTGTTGCAAGCAAGAGCAAAAGAATCATGTCTTTGAGACAAGGGCAAAGAGCACTGAGAGCCTCCGGAATAGATTGTTTCAAAGCCAGAAAGCGTTAGACTGCTGTCCGACTGACTGCTGCCCGACTGACTTCTGCCCAGCGGGGATGAGTGAAGAGAGTTTGAAGAGGACGGCAGTTTTGGACTGTTCGCTTTGCTCCCAAAAGCGCCTTTACCAAGCCCCGGTTTTTCCCCATTTTTGTAACTTAATCTCATATTTCTATCATTCTTTTCCTGTGGGGTAATACCCAGGCTCGTGATGAGTCTAGCCGTTTCGTTAAGCCCACGCGTCCCTTGTTCGATGGTCGGCAGACGTTTGGGGTAACAAAACTTGTGGTTTTGAGGCATTTTTGACTTGGCGGTCGAATTTGTAGGGAAAGAGGATGTGGAGAAATCCGATCCAAGACCCGAATGAAGACCCGAGTCGAGACCAGAATCAAGCTGCGAATCGAATTGCAGGTCGAGTCCAGAGTTGAGCTTATAATTTTCGGGTTTAAAAT
Organism: Novakomyces olei; assembly: GCA_016906335.1. Taxonomy (NCBI): domain Eukaryota; kingdom Fungi; phylum Ascomycota; class Novakomycetes; order Novakomycetales; family Novakomycetaceae; genus Novakomyces; species Novakomyces olei. The sequence continues at coordinate 1,579,422 of JADEYG010000009.1, forward strand.
GGTGTTGGGTAGAATCGACAGGGGCAAAGAAAGCGGCTTGTCGATGATTACCAGCAGAGCTGCTGTTTGAAGGGTACCGAAGCCGTTGGTCAGTGGAGGAAAAAGCTGCGGGAGAACGGTTAGGAAACACAAAGGGAGGCAGACTGCTCTTATTGCTTAAGGATGATTCTTCATCCACATCCGGCTGCCATTTAGCCCTTCGACGGTTCTTTACAAAAGCACAGTAACAAGCCAAGACTGTTTGCAAAATGAGGAAAAGCGCTAAAAGCACCCAACCTACAATAAGAGCAATCTGTGGAGTGTAGCGTTGAAGGCAGTGCTGATTAGATCCACAAACTGCGAGCGCAAGGTCTTGTGTGCTATTGCCTACAAAAGCACGAGACAAAAATACAAGAGTGAGGATAAACGCAATAAAAGGAACGAGGAAAAAGGCGGCAACCAAGGCAGAGATACTGAAAATACCCAGCCTTGAACTCGTTCGTGACGTAGCACGGAATAATGGAAGAGGAACTCTTATCTGCATCCACAGAATTAGCGCGTCAATAACGACCGTGCAAATGTAGGCAACAACAAGAGCACACGCCATTCCATTCAGGTACGAAACGGGGCAGTCTGGAATGCTCGGGCTCGCGTCTCCGTCTTGTCGACGGGTATGAGGAGCCGAAGCATTGCTGCTCGACGAGGCAGATTTAGCCGCTGCTGCTGCTGCCGTACAGATACGGCCAGTGTGGGCGGCGACAAGGGCGTAATATACGGCGGATAGCAGACCAGGGATCTAGTAGCGTATTAGTCGAACTGCTAGAGCGGTACCAGATTGGTACAAGGGATAAAATTATGGAAATAAAGGACATAAAATTAAGCAAACAAAGAGTATTACCATCGCAAAGGCCGCAGAAACGGAGAGGCCAGTATCGGAATCAAGCATTTTGATGTATATGGTGTCCGTTCAAATTCGTTCCCATATGCGGCCTTTTTCTACCTCTCTTCCTGTTCACTTTTGTTCCTGTTTTCTTTTGCTAGTTTCCTCCTCGTTAAGCCGCCGTTCGTCGTCACGTGAAACGAAAACCCAGGTACGAAAAAAACCAAGGAAATATACGGAGAGATCCTGTAGTCTGTAGTAGATTTGTCTAGCGCATTATCGACGACTGTCTGTTTAATACAGGAATTGTAAAAGGCCTCAAAGGGCGCAAAAGGTCAGGTGACGTGCACGATGAATTTTAAGATACACGTGTGCCGGGCAAAGCGGAGTATTTTATGCGCTGATTCACTGACTGCAGTGGCAACTGATAGTGCCAGCAGTTAGGTGAAACAAGACTTTAGCCGTCTGTGCGACAGTGCCAAAACTAGTACCGAAACCGCGGCGCTCACTGTGTTGACACTATAAACAGTATTTAGTGCCATAATACGGGGATACGTTGCCCTGGCAACCACGGCTCAATAGGGAATTCTGAAGGTCAGGGTTTTCTACCTGTCAGCAGGGTTTTTTGTTTGGTCAGGGTGTTCTCTTTAGAAATTCCATTGCGTTTAGACGTGTTTTACGCCTATAATAATCGCAAAGGAATCTAGTACTGCGCTGTTCACGTAATATTCGTTCCCGAAGTTTAAGCGTGGCACAAACGGTATCGGGGATCAGGAGGAGCAGCAAGATTAGCGTTGCGCTTATCGGTCTCAGCATTAGATAAAGAAAGCAAAGCCGACTCATACTGACTATTACCGTCTGTCTCGAGACACATCAAGACACAGTCTCTGCCAAAGGTTTACCGAAGAAGGCCATTGCCACATCGTACTCGAACGGGTCTGACTCGAACGGTTCTGAATCCACAGCATTCTCCCTCGATAGTGTGACTCCTTGGCTGTTTGTTGTTTACGCGAGACAAAAAGGCACGAGGCCTTAAACTCTTTGGTGCAGGCCAGCACGGCGCGTCTGTTAGACTTGAAGATCTGTTTATCGTTTACAAAGCCCAAATTGTGATCAAACTGATTTGCCACCGATCTTTCTTGTCCGACACCAAACACAGTGCCGCCAACCCGTATTTGCGTTGTGTAGCACAACGCAGGCAATTTGAAAGTTTCCTTGACGTGCTCATTGCATGTGTATGAACTTTTAAGCTGTCCCTGTTTGTGTTTGCCGCGTCAATAATGTTGGCATAGCATCGCTAGTCTCCCGGCTTGTCTGTGTATGTGTGTGTTTGGTGCCAACTCTCTCTAGTTGCGAATCCTGTATGAGACCCGACTCTTTTGTCTCTCGGACTTTTTCTACAATTTTTTACTCTGGTTTGCCGCGTGGGATCGAATGATCTGTGCTGTCTCTCCTCTCTGTTTTGAAAAGACTATTTCCTCCAGTAACCCGACCCCCAGTTTCTTGTCTACGCCAACACTGGTTTCTGATTGAATTATTGTTGACGTACTGTTAGAGGAAAGCATCGTTTCTGGGTTGCTTTGCTCTGCTCTATATATATATATTTTTTTTTAATCTAGCTCCTTTTATTTGGATAAACATTTGCGATCTGCGTGGAAGCTGGCTTGTCTGTCAAGTTGCCTCTGTGTGGCAGGTCTTTTATCATTGCCAGTGAGAGGGACGATTTCCTAAGAAAGAATAAAAAACATTGAAAATCACAAAAAACGAAAAGCGAGCAAATCAGCAATGAGTATGAGCGTCGCCGGACATGGCTCGATGAAGACTCTGACAAAGTCGGCTTCCGGCAACGAAGGCAATGACGAGTCCAAGATCAATGCTGACCGAATCCGGCCCGGATCCAAGATTGGTAGGTTTGTGGTAAAGCAGCAGCTCAACCATGGCTCGTACGGGACCGTTGTCCTGGCAACCAAAGCAAACCCTAAAGACAGCCCACACATTCCCAACACTGTGGCTATCAAATGCGTGGCACGCGCAATAAATCCTAATCTCAACGACAACGATATGGAGCTCGTTATACTGAACAAGGTCAAAACTGCTCAGGCGGAGGAAAAGCGCTCTGCTGATCCCAGTCTGCCAGGGTATCAAAATGTTGTTGAATACTATGAGCATTTTTGCGACGACTACCACGTGTACATAGTGCTCGACTATTGCTCTTTGGGCGACGTTTATGAGGCGCTAATGCTGGGCAGATTGCCTTCGCCTGTCTCTGCGCCAGAAGCAATTCGTGCTCTTGTTCTCCAGATCATTGATGGCCTGGAATTCTTGCACTCTATCGGTATTTATCATCGGGACTTGAAGCCAGAGAACCTTTTGCTTCAGCAGGACGGAGATAACGTGCTTTGCAAGATATCAGATTTCGGACTTGCCTGTAACACTGCTCGAGCTCGTGACTTTGGAACGGGCAGTGAGCGGTACATGTCCCCCGAACAGTACGGAGAATCTTACGCTTCTACCGTCTTTGATGACAGTGACGCAGAGGCCTCTAGAAGCGTGGGTTACGATGCTGAAAAGGTGGATATATGGGCACTGGGAATTTGCATTCTGAACTTTTTGTTTCAAAAGAATCCCTTTAAAACCCCGAGCGAGCAAGATCCTATCTTTTCTGATTATTTGCGGGACCAAATGAGCCTGTTTGACGTTTTCCCCATAATGTCGACTGACTCCTTTCGGGTTTTACAAGCCTGTTTGGCCATTGACCCGGGCAAAAGGTCACTGCAGGCTGCTCGAGAAGCAGTACTCGCTGTGCAGGAGTGGACAACAGACGGGGAAGTGTTGGAGGACGAGAGCGGCCCCTTGGACCAGCAAGCTCAGCTCTGTCTCGGCGACTTTTCTGAGGATGGACAAGTTCCTGGAACGACTGCCAATCGACAGCCTATTCGTACGCCGAGTATATCTGTTGCGACTTCGCCAGTGGCCTCTTCCACATTTAAATGGGCACAGACACAGGCACAGGCACAGGCGGCCGGTTTGGATATCTGTTCGCCAAAGCCTAATGGCAAAGCCAACGGAGCTTTGGGAGCTCTCTTGGAGGAAGAAGATGCTGCGTCTGATGGCGATGGTGAGGGCGATGGCGATTGCGCTATAATATTCCATACAACGCCATCAAAGAAAACCCTAAAAGGTTCCCTAAAAGGTTCCCTAAAAGGTTCCCTAAAAGGTTCGAGTGCCGATACAGGTTTGCAGGGCCAGAAACCGGTTTTCATTGCTCAAGGCGGCAACAACAGCAGCTCCTCTTCCGACTCGGGCCTGGGAACCAGCGTGGCCAGTCTGCCGTACAAGTATTCTCTGCCTCGAGCAAGTAACGCTACTGCAGCAGGAACAGACTACTTTTCCTTCCGGTCCGGTGTGGATGCTTCCCGAACTCCACAGCCGATTCCGACAAATATGCACCGTCGCAATGCGTCAAACAGGGACTCGGCCACAGGCATAATGGCCAGTGCTCCAGCTGCGCATATAGATTTCCCTACTAGCGTGAAGGGCAACAAGGACCATTTGAAATTTGGACGGAGCTGGTGCGACTTGAGTGATAGTGACGATGACGATGACTTTGATAGCGTCGTTGGGCAGCATTCAATCTTTGAGCGCAGAGCCAATACTCCTCTTGGATTTAGGGAAAAGAGTATTGCCGGGCATGAAGGAGTCCGTGCAGAGTCTGGTGCCGTCGGGAACAAGACTCCGGGAGCGGAAAGCTCTGCTGCTGCCGGAGCAGGCTACGGCGATTGGGACGAGGAGGTTTTTACACAGGTGCTGTAGGCCTGGAATTTTACAGATATATAGTAAATAAATACTTTGGTTGGGTGGATGACTGGACACGTAAGCCATAGTCAATAGTCAATAAAGGTCTAGTTTGCTAATAGGACTGCTCGTAAATAATAATTAAACAAAATGGTTGCTGTTTGCTGTAAATTGTATATGGCTCTGACAAGAGACGATCATAAACATATAAACTTATTAAATTCTTAAAAGACAAGAATTTTAGAAAAAAGGGTAAAGTGAAGCGATGCCAGATTCGCGGGCTGTACCTCAGCCTAAAAGTGTCCATGATAAAGCATTTTCTACAAGGCACTTTTTATAAAGCGCATTTTCTACAAAGCGCATTTTCTACAAAGCGCATTTTCTATAAAGCGCATTTTCTATAAAGCGCATTTCCTACAAAAGCCAAGTATACGATTAGCAAAACCTGACCATGTAACCTTACGAGCACACTTTTATTTTTTCGCTACTTTTATTTCTTTTACTTTATTTCAGCTATGTAATAATGGGTGCACTATGCATCCCAAACGCTTATACTTTCGGCTGCTTGCCGGCCGGCCCTTTACTAGAAAACCCTAACTCCAAATTTCAGCCAATAAGAATTACGCTAACGGTGATCAATACAGGCTCGACGTTGGTACGCACGCACGCACGAATAAATATATATATTAATATAAAAATAAATACGCACACACACATTAAAAACATCAATCTGGAGTAGACGGATCGTTAATAGGTCGAAACGGAAACGCACGGCCGTTGAGACAGACGCTCATTCAACTGTCAGGGAGACTCCGGAATTTACCGACTGTTTCCTTAAAATTCCCCCTCTCCGTCTGTACTCGTGCTCCCTGTTTCTGTACTTTGTGATTCGTAAGGAGGGGACCTTTCGAGTTTTTATACAATTTTTTCCAGTCCGTTTTTGCAGTACGTTTTGTCAGTACTCTACGTTGTATTTCACTCAGTCTACTGCAGTTTGTCGTGTGCTCTTTAAGTAATTGCAACGGCGGCGACGGGTTTTAAACAACATTTATTTCTACTAATTGTTTGCCGACAAGACTGCTCTAAAAAGCTCCTAAAAGCTCCTAAAAGCTCCTAAAAGCTCCTAAAAGCTCAAGCTTTACAACTGCCAAAAAAAATTTGACGCAATGCTGAGATCGGCTCTTATCGGCACACGCACGGGCCGAGCCTCGGCGGCTCGGGCGCTCGGCCGAGCGAATTCGCTCGGGCTTACTGGCCGGCAGAGGCCAGTAAAAATGACGCAATTAGCGTCTCGACTGTACGCTACGTCATCGAGCGACTCGCTGGCGTCGGACGGCTTTTTGCAGGGCAATTCTGCGAGCTATGTGGACGCGATGTATGCCGCGTGGAAACGGGACCCCTCTTCTGTCCATGTTTCGTGGCAGGCGTACTTTAGCAATATGGAAAACGGAGTCCCAGCGTCTCGGGCGTTTACGGCTCCGCCCACACTCGTCCCTACTCCGACAGGCGGAATCCCCTCACTTACGCCCGGCGCCAGTATCGGGTCTGATGACGTCACAGACCATTTGAAAGTGCAGTTGCTGGTACGAGCGTACCAGGTGAGGGGCCACCATAGGGCCCACTTGGACCCGCTCGGGATCAAGAGCGAGGCTGATTTGGAGGCAGGAACGCCCAAGGAACTGACGCTGGAGCATTACGGGTTCACAGACAAGGATCTGGACACAGAGTATACGCTTGGACCTGGAATACTGAAACGGTTTGCTGTTGACGGCCGTCAAAAGATGACTCTGCGAGAGATTGTGCAGGCGTGTGAGCGGCTGTACTGTGGATCTTATGGCGTAGAGTACGTCCACATCCCGGACAGAAACCAGTGCGACTGGCTGCGTGACCGGTTGGAAATCCCTACACCTTTTGCTTATTCGCTCGATGAAAAGCGTAGAATCCTGGACCGGCTTATCTGGGCGGATTCGTTTGAACGGTTCCTGTCCACAAAGTACCCCAACGACAAACGCTTCGGTTTAGAGGGCGGAGAGTCTCTTGTCCCAGGGCTCAAGGCGCTTATTGACGACTCTGTTGAGCGAGGCATAGAGTCTGTCGTTATCGGAATGCCTCACAGAGGCCGATTGAATGTGTTGTCAAACGTTGTACGTAAACCCAACGAAGCCATCTTCTCCGAGTTTGCCGGGACACAGGACCCGAACGACGAGGGCTCAGGGGACGTAAAGTACCACTTGGGAATGAACTATGAACGGCCTACACCCTCTGGCAAACGTGTCAATCTCTCTCTCGTAGCCAACCCTTCACACTTGGAGTCAGAGGATCCTGTTGTGCTGGGCAAAACGAGGGCAATTCAGCACTATTGCAAGGACGAAAACACACACGAAAGGGCAATGGGACTGCTGTTGCACGGTGACGCTGCTTTTGCTGCTCAGGGGATTGTGTATGAGACAATGGGGTTCCATTCGCTGCCGGGTTACTCAACTGGGGGAACAGTACACGTAATCGTAAACAACCAGATCGGGTTCACTACGGACCCGAGGTTTGCCCGCTCAACGCCCTACCCTTCCGATATTGCCAAATCAATTAATGCTCCAATCTTCCATGTAAATGCCGAGGATGTGGAGGCTCTAACGTTTATCTTTCAGCTGGCCTCCGAGTGGCGGCATGTATGGAAGCACGATGTAGTGATTGATCTGGTGTGCTACAGAAAGTACGGCCACAACGAGACTGACCAGCCGGCTTTTACACAGCCACGAATGTACCAGGCTATTGCTAAAAAGAAGTCTATCCTGCAACTCTACCTGGCCAAGCTCAAGGAAGAGGGCACTTTTACAGACAAGGAGATTGAAGAGCACCAGAAATGGGTGTGGGGACTGCTGGAGGAGTCCTTTGCCAACGCTAAAAACTATGAGCCAACTGCTCGTGAATGGCTCACCTCTGCCTGGACAGGGTTTGCTACGCCCAAGGACATTGCCACCAAGATTATCCCTCACCTGCCCACGGCTGTGCCGGAAGCGACACTGAAAAAAGTCGGAGAGGTTGTTTCTACTGCCCCGGCTGGATTCCATGTGCACCGTAACCTTAAACGAATCCTCAACAATCGTGGCAAAACGGTAGAGTCCGGTGAGGGCATTGATATGCCCACCGGAGAGGCATTGGCCTTTGGCAGCCTCCTCCTGGAGGGCCACCATATCCGTGTCTCTGGCCAGGACGTGGAGCGTGGCACTTTCTCCCAACGGCATGCTGTCCTGCACGATCAGGAGAACGAGAGCACTTTTGTCCCGCTCAACAATATCAGCAAAGACCAGGCCAGTTTTGTCATACAAAACTCGTCACTCTCCGAGTTTGGTGTCCTCGGCTTCGAGTACGGGTACAGCCTTTCCTCCCCTAATGCTCTCGTCATGTGGGAGGCACAGTTTGGCGATTTTGCCAATAATGCTCAGTGCATTATCGACCAGTACATTAGCTCGGCAGAGACGAAATGGCTGCAGCGTAGCGGCCTTGTCATGTCCCTCCCTCACGGGTACGACGGCCAGGGCCCAGAGCACAGCAATGGCCATATAGAACGGTACCTGCAGCTGTGCAATGAACCCCCACACGAGTACCCGAGCCGGGAAAAGCTGCAGAGGCAGCACCAGGACTGTAATATGCAAGTAATCTACCCAACAACGCCGGCAAACCTGTTCCATTTCCTGCGCAGACAGATCCATTCCGAGATTAGAAAACCCTTGATATACTTTTTCTCAAAGTCCCTGCTCCGCCATCCGCTGGCCAGGTCGAGACTGGAAGATTTCAGTGAGGAGAATGGGTTTGCGTGGATCCTCAAGGACCATTTGTACCAACAGGCACCAGAAAAATTGGACCCCGTAGACAAGATCAAGAGACTCGTAATCTGCTCGGGACAGGTATGGGCCAAATTTAACCATTTCCGTGAAGAGCACAGTATTACCGACACCGCTGTCATCCGTATCGAGCAGCTACACCCGTGGCCCTACGCTCAGCTGGGCAAAGCGCTGGACGAGTTTGAGAGTCTGGAGGATATCGTCTACCTCGCAGAAGAGCCGTACAATATGTCGCCGGCTCAGTTTGTTGAGCCCCGGCTCGCAACTACATTGGCACACAGTACAAAGAGCGGGTTAACGCCTCGCGTTGTTACGCGTCCAGCTAGTGCCTCGCCGGCTACAGGCAACAAGATCCAGAACGCGAATGAGGAGAGGAACTTGATGACTGAAACGTTCCAAGTCTCTGACTAGACTGGCAGTCTCTGAATAGACTGGCAGTCTCTGACTAGGCTGGCAGTCTCTGACTAGACTGGCAGTCTCTGACTAGACTGGCAGTCTCTGACTAGACTGGCAGTCTCTGACTAGGCTGGCAGTCTGACTAGACTAGCAGTATAGTAATATTTGCTCTCTTGAATAAAATTATGGGTTTAATTCAACGTGTGTGCCCTGCCTACCCGTACGCCACTCAAACTAGTCAAAACTAGTCTGCCGGGGTTTAGTTTTATTTTGCAACGATTTGTTTTTGACATTTTCCTTACCGATCTACTCTACAATGAATGGAAAAGATTAGACTCTACATTTCATGTTTGTATTGAGGGGGTAATATTGACTCGTTTATTAACGAGCGCCAATTGAGAATTGCAGGGTAGACCGACGGACGGATGCGTAAAAAGATTGAAATGCTGTGTGCAATACACGAATGAAAAGGAGGGCCATCGTCTGCGCAAATTTGCCAGTCAAATATGAGCTGTTGGCTGACTGACCTCTTTGCTTTTGTCGACAGATTTCGACGAGTAGAAAAGTAGAAGCAATTTTATGTGTTTTATTACTTGTGACAGTGTAAAGTAAGAGTACCAGACAAAAAGTCAAGTACATAAAGTACAAGTACATAGAGTACAAGTACAAGTACATAAAGCACAAGTACATTAAAGTACAAGTATGTTGAATTATTTTAAGTTGAGTTGAAGTTCGAACGGTTGATACTAACTATTTGACTTTGAAAAGAATGTTAAAGGTCCCCCAAGGCTCAGAGGCGCTGTCAGGGATATATATATATTATTCAATAATAGATCTGGTAAAGACAGAATGTAGGAATTGAATTAGAGGAGATTCCAGTAAGTAAAGTAGAGACAGAATTATTCATGTAAAGACAGTGATTATTTCAAATAATAGAGTTAAATATAAGTTATATAGAGTCAACAGAGTACATAAAGTACAAGTATATAAAGTACCAAGTATATAATGTAGAAAGGACCAAAAGTGAGAAAGACCAATAATAAGAAAGACCAAAAGTAAGAAAGACCGGATCACACGAAATCAAACGGTCTCATTACTCGCGAAAGTTAAGCAATATTGCGAGCAATTCCGATTCGCACAAACCAATCTAACACGAGAATTAATTAGTTACTACGGAAAACCCTTTGTGAAGGGATAAGTAACGCGTATTTACGCGTTACGCGTTGTATTTTACGACGCGTTACCGCATTTGGGAGATGCGCAGAGGAGACCGGCGACAAGAATTGGGCACGTTTTATTTTGCATCCAAACCAACACGCAAAAGAGCATTCGCTCAAAAGTCTCTTGGCAGGACGGAAGAGCATATATTGTTCACGTTCGGCACAAGACATTCTCTTTTTCTCTGTTCAAAAAGGCCGTTGTCTCTACGGCAGAAGCCCGATTCCCTGGCTGTCTCGGTTTTTTTAACCTTTTTCATCGAGCTTGAAAATTCGGCCACACTGGACCTTTGAGTCAGTGCGGGACAGTTCGCCTTCAGCGCTACAACGTCAGACTCGCTCTGCGTGAACCGTCTTTGGCTTTATCCTTTCTTATTTGAGTGGAGCGTTGGCGCTTACTTTCAATATGACGGCATCGCCGCGGATTCCTTCTACTGTATGTGTAAGCTGCCGATTTTTTGTTTAGCCCTTCAACTCGACCTGAAAGTTGCACACTGGTTTTATTCTACTCGTTTCTATATTTCTTCACTTGTTTAATTATTCTATTTAATTCCTTTTATTTGATTTGATTGATTTGATTTGATTGATTTGATTGATTTGATTGATTTGATTGATTTGATTGATTTGATTGATTTGATTGATTTGATTGATTTGATTGATTTGATTGATTTGATTGATTTGATTGATTTGATTGATTTGATTGATTTGATTGATTTGATTGATTTGATTGATTTGATTGATTTGATTGATTTGATTGATTTGATTGATTTGATTGATTTGATTGATTTGATTGATTTGATTGATTTGATTGATTTGATTTGATTTGATTTGATTGATTTGATTGATTTGATTGATTTGATTGATTTGATTGATTTGATTGATTTGATTGATTTGATTGATTTGATTGATTTGATTTGATTTGATTTGATTTGATTGATTGATTTGATTTGATTATTTGAGTTATTTGAGTTATTTGATTTGATTTGATTTATTTGATTTGATTTGATCTGGTTGATTTGATTTGGTTGATTTGATTTGGTTTATTTGATTTATTTGATTTAATTTATTTGACTTATTGATTTGATTTAATTACATTAATTTCATTAAATTATATTTAATTTCCATTGGAGCTGACAGGCAGGGCCCCACACGGCCGCTATTTTCCCGTGCCCGGCCCGTGAGGCTGGCGGAAGAGACTCCCGACACCCCCGACAGCGGCAGCGGCAGCGGAGACGATCCCGCTGGCCGACCAGAAGGAGCAGTCGGGGCGGCAGCGCCGTATACAAACTGGTCGTACCCTTACCAGAAAACCCCTGTCCCCCGTCGGCCGAAGCCGGCAGCGGCAGCGGGACTTTTACTGCCAATTGCCGCTCAGAATGCGCCACCGCCGACAGTTTTGCCCGATCTTTTGGCCGACGTGGAAACGGACGAAGGCAATTCGTCGTCGTCCAGTTCAATAATGCACAAGGCAAGTTTGTCTGTCGCATCGAGCAGTACAAATTCGTATAAAAATACGAATACAAACACAAATTCGTATAAAAATACCAGTACAAATAGCGGAGCAGACGGCAGCGGTCCGCCGCCTGATTTTGCGCCTCCGCCACCGCCATTGCCGATGAGCGGCAATCGCCCTTCTTTCCTTGTGAGTCCGTCAGAGCTGAGGTCAGTTTACGCAGACTCTGAGGCGCCAATGAGCCCCTTTGGCCCAATTTCGCCACTCGCACGAGGCGATATTGCCTACTCGCTGGAGCAGATAAGCGACGAGTACATTGCCGGCGAGTCTGTATACTGTGCGTACCTGCAAACAGCCATTTCTGCAGTGGCCGAGTGTCCTGTTCCTCTTCTCGCAGAGGGAACAATGCACTGCCTTTTGCGAATGCACCGAATCTCAGAGACGATGCTTAAAGCCGTCACTGCCGATACCAATCATTTGAACCTTCTCGCGTCTTTTATCGTGTTTCCTGAGCTCGCACGGTCACTGTACGTGGAGTACGTGACAATGTTTCGACTCGGGTGGGACGTTTATCCCTACGAGAAAGAAATGGGAAAAAATTGGGAAGAAAAGGGAAGAAATGGGGAAGAAATGGGAAGAAATGGGGAAGAAATGGACCAAAATGGGGAAGAAATGGACAAAAATGGAGAAAAAAAGGACAAAAATCAGGAAAAAAATGACAAAAATCAGGACAAAAAAGAGACAAACGAGACAACCAGCAACGAGGCAGGAGCAGTAGCGCATATTAGAGCAGTGCTTTCTACACTGCCGCCAGTCGAGCAGTCGCTCGATTGGCTGCTTAAACGGCCGCTCGCCCGGCTTCGTTCGTACACGTGTATATACAAAAAACTGCTTCAGCTCGGACTGCAGAACGACACAGCCTACCGCGCCGAGGCAGAGCGGCTGCAAGTGGCACACGATAAAGTGTACAGCCTTTTGAGGCTCGCAAGAGCCAAATTTAGTGAGGAGAGGAGGCGATTGAGTGGCTCAAGGCGGAGCGGCCTCTGTATCCGCTCCGGACTGTGGTCTGAGCAGATGCGTTTGGCCGCGAGAGCTCTGCCCTCAGAGCTGGACGCGTCACGTACACGTGACGCGTTGTCTTTAGAACCTGTAGAAAATTACGCGTTGGATAATATTTACGCGTCAGAAAATTACGCGTCAGAGAGGCAGATTGTAGCGCGACGCGTTTTTGCCTTTAGTATGATGCACACTGCCTCGGCGACTCTGACGCAGTGCGCACGCGTCGAGTGCATTGTCCTCACTGACGCGCTCGTCGTGGCCGCGCGCCCACGCGTCGGAAAGCTGAGGCTCATGTTCCCACCTATCCCACACTCGGCGTGGGCTGTCAGTAAAGAGGACAAGAGTGGCGTCGAGATTGCCGTTTATGGCCAAGAGCGGATGCAGTTTGCGGAAGAGCAAAAGAGCAGTGGAAATGACGAGGCGATTAGGAGCGAATCGCTGCCAATTCTCGATCTACGCGAGTTTGTAGACGTTTTGCACGGAGTACACGTGCAAACTGCCAAAGGCAGTGCCAAAGGCACTGCCGAAGGCAGTTTTTTAGGCAATTTTGGAGGCAATTTTGGAGGCAGTTTTGTACACAATTCTACTTCCAATTCTACAGCCAATTCTATACACAATTCTGGTGCCGGCGGAATTGCCGGCGGAATTGCCGGTCTGTCGCTGAGCCAAAGCCAGGCGAGTCTGGCTACAGACTCGCTGCATTCAGTGCGCAGTTCAGCAATAAGCGGCAGCGGCAATTTGTACCTTTATCAGACCAGCGGCAGCTCTAACGGCAGCTCTGGCCGGCGGACCAGTAGAGCAGCAGCAGTCCCGAGTCCTATTGTGGAAGAGTTTGGAGGAGAGGAGCAGTCAGAGAGAGAGAGGGCAGAGAGAAATACGGCAGAAAGAGAGAAATCAGAAAGGTTGGACATAGCAAAAACCGGCAAAGGCAGTGAGCCTGTGCCTCTTGACGAAGCGTCGCCAAGTGCGAGCGAAAAGTCGTGGAAACCGCTGCGCCTGTCCCTTTCGTCCCGCAGCGGTTTTACCAGCTCGTCAGGGTTTTCCAGCAGCCGAACGATTGACAGGATCGAGGAAGAGGAGGAGGAGGAGAATGAGAAGGGAGAGAGGACAAAAGAGAGGACAATAGAGAGAGAAGAAAGAGGAGAAAGAGAAGAGAGTCAAAGAGAAAGAGGAGAAAGACAAGCGACTCTGGAAAAGACAGCCGGTGGCAGAACGGGGACAGTACGGCCGGCAGAGTTAAAGGAAAATGCCTCCAAAGTAAACGAGCTGAGCGAGACGGGAGACGGGCAGGAAAACAGAGGTCTAAAGGCAAAAGGCCAAGAGAGAGAGGCAGAAACCAGTGGTAAAAAAGCCAGTACTCGCCCGCCCGAGCCTGGCGAATCGCAAGGTCCCTCCCTTAGCCCTGAGCCGTGTGGGTTCGAGTGCGGTCTGCCTGGGATAAACTCTTCGCCGCTGGTAGCCTCACCGAGAAAATGGGCTCGAGCCTCGATCCTGCTGGGCGGTAAACCCGGCCAGGAGAACCAGGGTCTCTTGTTTGCAAGCAGACGGCTTTCTTATGGCAAAAGAAAGGGGCCAATGACAAAAGGCAGTAGTGACTGGGCCGAGTCTTGCAGCAACAGTATTTCTGCCATTGAGTGCTCTCCGAAACGCGACCATTCACAGATGAGTGCCTCTTCAGCTTCTGCTGCTTTTGCTTCTGCTATTGACGCTTCTCCCTCTAAAAAACCGGCAATGCTGAGCCGAAACTGTGGTGAAAGGCACCTCGACAGGTTCCCGCGGCCGCCAATGTCTATTTTACAGGATTTTACAGTGGGAGAAAAGGCCTCTACAGTGGCAGAGCAGGCAGAAATGCCTGCAGTATATGGACCTGTGCCGTGGAGGCCAAACGGGTCTGGCGCCAGCAGCGAGAGCCGTTGGCCTGGTGCAGCAGATACTGCGGCTTCGAATCCCCGTGGCCACGGCCCTCAAATACGGAGGTCGGGGTCTGTACGTAAAGCTAATTATACAGCTACGGGGGCACCAGCGCGGAGGACGCGGATGTTTTCACGGTTTATTGGTGGCTTTTCACGCCGGAAGAATCGCGATTGAAGCGGCAGTTATGATTTTGTTTTCATCTAGTTGATTTTGTTTGTTTAATTGCTGTTGTTTAATTGCTGTTGTTTAATTGCTGTTGTTTAATTGCTGTTTGTCTGTTTGTTATTTGTCTAATTGCTGTTTGTCTATTTGTAGTTTGTCTTATTTTATTATTTATTTATTAATCAATTTTGGCTAAACAGAATGGTTCTTTAAAGGACACATGATTCTTTTCTTTTAATCAGTTTTTGGCTCATTTTTCTGTTGATTGGTGCTTGTAACCTTTTGACATGCGGCTTTGGGGTTGTTTGTTGTAGTGCACGGCTGTTGTTTATAGAGCTCGTCGATAGCCGGGATACATTCGTATAGTATAATTCACTATTGGCTTTAAATGACCGCCGTTTGTCAGGCATTGTAATGAAACTAGCGGCGTTTGCTTTGTGATACTGCTAATAAACCCATAAACCCATAAACGCATAAACCCTAACCCTACAAAACCTACAAACTTTGGTCTTCCTTTAGTCACAGGAACAGGCTGATTAGTCATACTGATTAGTCACAACGACTTGCTATATAAGTAGAGTAGTAATAATGTACGCTAATATATTCATAAACGGGACTAATAAAGTCGCGTGGCCATCAACACGGCCATCACCGCGGCCATCCGACTCGGCAATAAACAGACTAACCAGAAAACCCTTTACAACGAGCAATGGCGGACAGGGCGCCGCTTATCGATCTAATGCGGGGCACTTGTGTCTTTGCTATGATTATGGCGAATTCGAGCGGCAAAGATGACGCCAGTTTCTCCCAATTGCAGCACCATAAAGGCCTCGTTACGGACCGCATAACGTTTGCCGACACGATTTCCCCGCATTTCTTATTCCTCTCGGGAATGTCGATCGGTGCACGTGACTTGGGTCACGTGCACAGACGCGTCGGCTATACGCGAGCTGCGGTGCAGCGCTGTGCAAAGCTGTTTGCCATTGGCGTCGCGTTTAACGCGTGCACAAACGCGTTAAAGGGCGAAAAGTTACGCGTACGCGTTCCCGGCGTTCTACAGAGGAGTGCGTTAGCTGGCGCGGCAGTTTTGCTGCTGCCAAGCTCTGGTCCGGCTCAGTACGCGACGCCAGTCTTGCTTGGAACTGCCTGGTTTTCCGCTAATTATCTGCTCGTGGAGGCGGCCAAGGCTCGAGGCAGCGAGACAGGAGAGGAGAGAGAAGGAAGGGAGAGAGAAGAAGAGAGAGAAAAAGAGAAAGAAAAAGAAGAAAAAGAAGGAGGCAGATTCAATGCGCAGGCAGTCATCGACAAGAGACTACTGCCAAAATCTTGTCTTTACAGTCCACAGGGAGACGATCCCGAAGGCCTTTTAGGCTCAGTGACCACTGCTGTCGTTAATGTATGGGCCGGCCGCTTAGTAGCCCATTTTATTGCTCGCGGACACCTTTTTGGCTACAATTTAACTGCTAATTCTGTGGCTGTTGCTCTTGCCTCGTGCGGCTGTTTTCTAGCTCTACCGGCAACTGCCGTTTTGAAACGATCTGCTCCCCTAAGCAAACCGCTTTTTACGCCTACTTTTTCCGCTCATACAGTCGGTATAAGCTGCGTTTATACGGCGGCCAGTATTTTGCTCTTGCAGTGTCTCCCGACTCGCTACTGCGAGGGCCTTTTATGCCTCGGAGCTGAATCTCTTCCTGTTTTTTTGGCCTCTGATCTCTTGCGCGCTTTGCTCAGGAGACCTTTGAGCAGCGGCTCCAGCTTATGGGACCAGGCTGTGAAATTTGTAAGCAAATTCGTGCCCAATCGGCGGTGGAGGGACGCAATTGCTGGGTTTGCTGTTTCCTTGCTCTGGGCCATTATGTGGAAGGATGTGGCAAAGTGTTTGGTGCGGAACGGCATTAAACTGCGCCTGTGATTGGCTCTTGTACGAATATTTAACGTGGATGACTGAAATGTTTAGTGTGAATAAAAGGTCAATGATACCGTGGACCGAGAATCGAGAAGACTACAAATCCAGGGAATAGAGAATTATACGCCTAGTGCAATAAGTGCATTCGTATTTGTGCTCAAAAGTGTTGCAAGTTGCTTCGGCAGTACAAGACTCGCAGGATAAATAGACTCTAAACGTTTATATTGCAAGGCCGTTTGTGTGTAATTATGAGTATTATCAGAGACAACAAAATATATCAGCAGTATTTTATACAGTATAAAGCAGTGAGCGTGGTATACGGTTAACACATAACGGTAAACAAATATGACCGACCATACACGAATCTGGACGTACTCGAACAAAACTTTGGATTGCATTGAGCCTGGAATGCTTTATATATTCAATATATGTTCACGTATAACCTTGTGTTTAATATCCGACATGGAATCGATTCGTAGACTGGTCCCTGCTGGAATAATTAGAAATCATCATACACTTTGTAATGCAAAACAGTAGCGAGTGCCGCACTTGAGCACGTTAAACGACAGTTGGGCGAAGCATTATGGCCTACAACAGACTGTGAATCCGTGATAACGCATCAACGATAGCAGAGGGCTCATCACGGGCAAACTCGACAGTTTCCAGTCCCAAAATGACCAGCAAGATGGTCGAGGGAGTAGCGAAAATGAGCTAAACTGTTAGTAATGGTAAATAGATAAATAAATAAATAGATAAATAGATAAATAGATAAATAGATAAATAGATAAATAGATAAATAGATAAATAGATAAATAGATAAATAAATAAATAGATAAATAGATAAATAGATAAATAGATAAATAGATAAATAAATAAATAAACAAATAAACAAATAAATTAAATAAACAAATAAATTAAATAAATAAATAAATAAATAAATAAATAAATAAATAAATAAATAAATAAATAAATAAATAAATAAATAAATTAAATAAATTAAATAAATAAACGAAAAAATTATTTGGTACATACATAATCCCACCAGAGAACCATTGCGCATTCGCGCTCAAATACACGGTTCAATTGGCAAATCTGTGTCAGCTGGATGGCAGTGGGAGATCCCACCAAGAGAAACATGACGATGACGAAAATAGGATCGTCAATAGCTCCAACATCACAAAACTTTGCCAGCAAAACGAAAAGCGGAAGCAGTATTGCCGGCACCAAAACCATTCGCCCCACAATACAGGCATAAACGACTCGTTTTGATTGCTGACGGACATCCGCAGACTGTTCCTCGCCCATATCTGTACAAAAACTGCCGCCTAAAACGAGTAAAATCATGGGAATAGCCACATTTGCCAATGCCTCAATAGCTCTGATCAAACTTCCGTTCAAAAAAGTGCCCTCTCTGAACAAGTAATCTTGCAAAGGACCAATCAGGGCGACGATAATGCCCGCCAGCATTGCCCACAGTGGGAAATTCATCTGTTCCCACACGCGTAAGCCAAAGTTTTGTAGCCGCGTCCGCCACCAGGGCCATTCGCGAGGCGAAGAGCCTCCGTCCTGTTCCGACCCGGAATCAGCCGGCTCAACAGTGGGAAAAGACGTTATCCTCGCTTGATTTAATGGGCTTATTCTGGGCTCTGCGAGCCTTGTCTCTGAAGCACTCGGCCTGACTAATGAATCGTGCTCTCTTGCCTCCTCGTCCAAGTTTTGCTCAAGCTGGGAATCGTCCTCTTCTTCAAGGCCAGCTCCGTCCGGAGAGTGCCTGCTCTTGTTGCTATTGGCGGATGGAATTTCACGGTCAGTACTGCTGTTTGAACCCTCGCTTGCTATGAGCAGCTCCTGTTCTGTATACGGAGCCAGCAGGGAAGAATAGCCCCAAGACCAGCGGAGCATCTGGCCGAGCTGAGCAAATATCATCAGATATAAAATGCCCCGTGAAGCGATACCCGACTTTGTATCGTTCGGCTCCCTGTCCCACTGCAGGCCGTCGAGGGAGTAAGCCAGGGTGGTTACGAGTGCAACGGGGAGAGAATTGGCATTTTGAAATATTACACAAGCGCTCACAAAGTTTTGCTGCCGACGGTTGAATCGGAGCAGACGGCTAATCGTGACGGAGACGGTCCAGGAAACGAGGGTCAAAATGACAAAGATCACGGGGAGCAGCCAAATATCGCCAAAGCCTTCCGGGTCAAGTGATTTTGCTACTTTGGAAAAGACTAGAGCCGGCGTGAATAGGTACATATTGAGGTGGGCCAGCGCCTGTTGTGCTGATTAGTATACATCCAGCTTGACGGAGCCCATGGCAATGAAAAAGGCCGGTACGGAATAGGGAGATAGTGGAGATGAAACGGTAATGAAAATGGCAATAAAATGGCAATAAAATGGCAATAAAATGGCAATAAAATGGCAATAAAATGGCAATAAAATGGCAATAAAATGGCAATAAAATGGCAATATAATGGCAATAAAATGGCAATAAAATGGCAATAGAATGGCAATAAAATGGCAATAAAATGGCAATAAAATGGCAATACAATAGTAATTAAAATAGAAATTAAAATGAAATGGCAATGACGATGATGACAATAAAGAAAACAACGATAACCAGGATTAAACGATGGCGGATCGCTGCTGAAAATTAAACAATAAAAACCAAAAGTAATGCGAATTAGCCCGATCATATTTGCCAGAGTAAATACTGCAGTAATTCAGTCCAAGAGAACTTACCTTTTGTGTCTGCTTTGTAAGAAAGCCATTTCTAGCGAGTAAAAAGCCGCCCGTTGCAATAACAAAAACTTCCAAGACTGCTTTTAGAGTTTGTGTGAATAGCGACAGCAATGGAGCATGCGCCATACGTAATTCAGCAAACGTATATGAGAAACAGTGAGGGTTTGAGGTTGTAAATTACGATCGCCGCTAACGAGGAGACGCGATACAGAGTCGACCAGTTCACTTGTGCCTCCAGAAAAAAAGAAGAAAAAATGCTTGTCAGATTGGCAGCAGCAGCTGCTGTTCAAGGTATAATCGTGGCCTTAAAACGCCGCGTTCTAATGCTCTTGTCGGCCTGTTTCGACGTCGACGCTGCTGTCCAATGACGTGTGATTGACAGCTTCAGAACACCCTAAGAAAAACGAGACTATTGAAAGGATTTGTTGTGTATTATCCAAGTAATATAGTGACTCGTGGAAAATGGAAAAATATTGGATTGTTCATATATTGTCAATTTATTATTAATTTATTGTTAATTTATTGTTAAAGCTTACAAAAATAGCCATCTATTGAGTGTCTAGAGTCTATTAATCTATTAATCTAATTGATCTATTGATCTATTGATCTATTGATCTATTGATCTATTGATCTATTGATCTATTGATCTATTGATCTATTAATCTATAGAGTCCATTGACTGGTAAGTTGACGTCTGACGCAGTCGGCAGATTATTGTATGCTATAGTGGTATAATAGTCGGCTCAGCCTGAATGACTAATCAATAGTCCAGCGAGCGCATGTAGCATTACATAGCACGCAGCCAAGATTATCTTGCCGCCCGCCGTACGCCTTCTACTCCAAGATGGAAGAAAACCCTGACCAGAACACGTACATTACACGAACACTGTATGCACACTATTGTGGGAGAAGATTAATAGGCCCACTTGAAAAAAATAATATAGCGTAAATAAGGGTGAGAAGCGACCAAACTTGCCGTCACGCTACAGCGAACAGCGTGTTGCAGACAGTCTAAAGGGGACGAGTCCGATCAGTAAAAGTCCTTAAAAAATAGCCAAAAATGCGTTCATCCGCAGCAATGGCGACACGATCTCTGCGCTTGGCGGTACGGTCGTTTTCTGCTTCCGCACGTAAGCACAACAGCGGCGATGATCTGTACGCTCAGACGCTAAAGAACCTTAAAATCAACGACAAGACAAAAGTCTTGTACCAGGTATGGCTTTGCGAAGCAAATATGGCTGAGCTGACGCTTTGATATAGGGCTTTACCGGCAGACAGGGCACTTTTCACGCACAGCAAGGTATGTATTGGGCAACACGTCTTTTTTCTATTTTATAGAGATTTTTGGTCGAACGTGATTCGGTTATGGCAATTTTATACAGAAGGCAATTTGTATAGAAAGCAATCTGTACAGAAGGCAATTTGTACAGAAAACAATTTATACAGAAGGCAATTTGTACAGAAACATGTTTAAGCAGAAAGCAATTTGTACAGAAAACAATTTTATGCAGAAAACAATAACAATTTTGTACAGAAAACAAAAACAATTTTGTATAGAAAACAATTTTAAACAAAAACAATTTGTACAGAAAACAATTTTAAACGAAAACAATTTGTACAGAAAACAAGAGCTGCAGTTTTCTAGACTACACTTTGCCAAAGCATTGCTACTTTATTGCCATTCGTGTCTATGCAAAGAATTTTCTTTCTATTTATCACAACTTTCCCCTATTGAACAGCCCTTTTAACTATCAGCATTGGAATATAACACGAAAATCGTTGGAGGCACAAACCCCAAAAAAGCGGGCGAGCTGCATTTAGGTCTCCCCGTGTTTGGGACAATTGCGGACGCGATGAAGGAAACAAAAGCCGACGCGTCTGCAGTATTCGTACCCCCGCCGCTTGCTGCGGGAGCCATAATGGAGGCAATTGAAGCTCAAGTTCCTCTTGTTGTCGCAATCACAGAAGGAATTCCTCAGCACGATATGCTGCGAGTGACATCGGCCTTGCGAACTCAAAACAAGACGCGTCTCGTGGGCCCAAACTGCCCTGGTGTGATTGCACCAGAGCAGTGTAAGATTGGCATTATGCCCTCGCATATTCACAAACGTGGCAAAGTGGGCATTGTCTCCCGCAGCGGGACGCTTACTTATGAGGCAGTTAATCAGACTACGCAGGTTGGATTAGGGCAGTCGCTGGTTATCGGGATGGGCGGTGATCCCTTCCCAGGGACAATGTTTCTCGATGCGCTGAGAATATTCTTGGACGATCCAGAGACGGAGGGTATTATACTGATTGGAGAAATTGGTGGGACTGCAGAGGAAGACGCTGCAGAGTTCTTGCGCCAGGAGAACTTGAAACTAGACTCGCCCAAGCCAGTTGTCGCTTTTATTGCTGGCGTGACTGCTCCACCGGGCCGCCGTATGGGCCATGCTGGTGCTATCGTGTCGGGTGGTAAGGGCACAGCTGCGTCCAAGCAGCAGGCGCTTTCTGCCGCTGGAGTAGTGGTGGAAAGAAGCCCGGCTCGACTTGGTGCAGCACTGTATAATGAGTTTGTCAAGCGCGATCTTTTGTAGGCAGGGGGTCGAGTATGTCGGCAGCATTGCTTTTGTTTTGATAATATAAAAGGAATATAGATGATTAGAGTTTGTTTGAGTGTAGATTGAGCGTAGATTGAGTGTGTTTGAGTGTAGTTTGAGCGCATTTTGTAGTTTGAGTGTAGTTTGAGTGTAGTTTGAGTGTAGAATTGTGAGTGTATATACTGTGGAATGCCAAGGACAGGCGTGTACGCTGTGCAACACCGTACGCTTTACAACAACACCGTTCGGTACAGTGTACGCTGTACAACACCGTACGCACCGTACGCTGTACAACACTGTACGGTACGCTGTACAACACCGTACGCACCGTACGCTGTACAACAACACTGTACGATACGCTGTACAACAACGCCGTTCGGTAAAGTGTACGCTGTACAACGCCGTAAGGCACGGTACGCTGTACAACAACACCGTTCGGTACGGTGTACAACAACACCGTCCGGTCGGTGTACGGTAACTAATCCCTTACAGTATCAAACACTCCCTCAAACGAAGACCGCCAAGGGTCTTTAACCGTGCCCGGCTGCCGCAAAGCCAGATTGTCCTCGCGGACAATCTGGCAGGCGTGCATGCCTGCGGCACGTGCCGCCTCTACTTCAGCCAGAACGTCTGATAAAAACAGCCATTCATCAGCGCCCGCTGCTTGCGCCGAGTCTACAATAGCGCTGTAGCTTGATTTTTCCTGCTTTGTGCCCACGCGCGTATCAAAGTAACCGGCGAAAAAAGGCCGTAGATCGCCCTGATCAGTGTGCGCAAACAGCAATTGCTGTGCGGGAACCGAACCCGAACTGTACACCCAAACGCGCTGGTTCGGTGTGTTCGTAAACGACGAGAGCGTGGGGACAACGTCCGCGTATATTGGCGCCTTGACGCGTCCAGACGCGTACGCGTCTCTCCATATTAACCCCTGTAGAGCCTTGAAAGGGCCGTACTTTGCATTCTGCGAGTGCAGCTCTTCTACTCGCGCGATCAGTGCGTTCGCTGACGCGCGAGTACGCTCGTCAGCGAACGCAGAGACCACGTTCTCCTGAAACTCAGAGTCGGACCAGTGCTCTGTGATGTAGTGCCGATACTCGCGCGCAGCGTACGGGAACAGTACGTCTGTGACAAAGGACACGGGCGTTACCGTACCCTCTTTGCCTGTGTCAGCCTTGACTTGAATTTGAGCTTACCAATGTCGAGCAGCAGGTGCTTTATACGGGACGCCATTGCCGTACAATGGCACTGACAGAGCGGGCGAACGTTGTGCCGTTTACTATAGCGAATTCGCGCTGACAGTGTGCTGTTTGCTGTGCTGTCGCTCTATGGGAGCATTTAAGTATAGCCAAATGTTTACAGTGCTCATATAAATTTTTATTACATCCTCCTGTTTGCAGTAGCGTACAGTTAATTATAGCGAATTGTCACTTGTTCGTACACATCTAATACGCTCCTGTTTGCAGTAAAACAGGTTCGCAGTAGCGTATAATTAATTATAACGAAATGCCACATTGTACGTATACATTTGCAGTACATTTGCAGCAACAACTCGTGTAATTGTATCATACTTGTATGTAATTTTATCTAAAATTACATACTCGTGCTGGGTTCGATTCGTGTGCGATCTTTGTCGTATAACAAACACATTACGTGTGCGATACACCGTACGCTCGTTTTTGCGATCGATGATTATATACGTATTTTATATTAATACGTGCAAAACAAGACGAACAGTACAACGGGCCGTGGTCGCCTTTTATTGCTTTTGAGATCTGACGAGGGCAATATAGGCGGGCGACAAAGTGTTACGGGTTCCGTGCCGCTCATCCATTGACGCGCTGCCTCTTTACTGAGCTTCGGGGGTTTGGTTGGGGTTTGAAAGCCTTTTATACTGCTCTTCCAGCCGCGCTCGCCTTTGAGGGATTCTGTCAAAGGGGAGGTAAGCAGGCGTGGCAGACCCGACTCGAGGATCCGTGGTTCGTTCTATATAAATATAAAGGGGTTCTCTTGCAATTGCCTCCGTTTGAGTACGGATCCGCGTGAGTACGGCCGTATTATTCGCTGGGATTAACGTGCCTGGACAAGTATCAGGCACTGGCTGAGCAAAGCGCTGCCTCTCTTGCGGTTTTGAGCGGCCATTGTACCTATCGTCATATCGTTAAAGGCGGTGCTGATATTCCAGCTGTACATTTATTTGTCCTTTACTGCTCTAATTGATATTTGTTAATTAATTAATTAATTAATAATTTATTTATTAATTTATTAATTTATTAATTTATTATTTATTATTTATTTATTAATTTATTATTTATTTATTAATTTATTTATTTATTAATTTATTATTAATTTATTTATTCATTCATTCTCTTTCTGTTTTGCCTCGTCAAAAAGACAGAGTCTCTGCTTTCTTTCCACTTTGTCTAGTGCGATTTATTGCCTTGTACTCTACAGGCTCACTGCCTCGTTATCAATTCGTGGCAACTTTTTGTGTTTAATCACGCTTCAATATGGCAGACGAGCTGAACGGCCCATCGGCAGTCCGAGCACCGTCTCCGCCTGCAGCGGCGTCTCAAGAAAAACCGGAGACGCTCAGATCCGTGTCCCAGCCAACACTCTCGGACCAGTTACAAAGGGTAGAAATATCGACAGAAACAGAAGCTGGAGACACGAAACCAGTGTCGCCTGACCCCCGGACTTGCTCGACTTTTGCCTACAATCGAAGCAAAGACCTTGCTTTAAGCAATGTAAATGCTGCTCGAAGGCCGCCTAATGCCCCTCTTTTCCCAGCCGGATCCGAGGATCGCCGGACGCCGTCTCCGGCCTCGAGCTTCTCCACAACTGGACCAAACAAGACAAGGCCTTCACCGGGAATAAGCGGGCTCCATACGAGCGCACAGGAACGGTTCCGGGCCTTTCAGCAGCAGCGAATGCGATCAAAGTCCGATGCGAGTATTGCAAACAGCAACAGCAATAATAATATTACCAACAAACCTAATGACAGCAACAATGCAAACAATAATGTAAACAATAATAATGAGAGCAGCAGCCCTTTCAACACCAAACCTGTTGACCAAAGGACGCTAGTTGCCCAGGAAATGGCAGCAGCGAGCCCTGCTCCAGCAGCCTCTACACAGTCTCCAAAACTGCCTTCGCCAGCAATAGGGATGGGTGGAGGACTGGCAGCGAGGAGAAATGCGCCCGGCAGACTGCCTGGTCCACCTGGAGCCAATGCGCCCAAGCCTGCAGTCGGCGGCATGGCAGCCCGTCGAGGCCTTTTGCTCAACGGCAATCCGACACTAAACAGCCGTGGCAGAGCAAATCCTGCTTCTTCAGCCGTCTCTGGAAGCCAGTTTGGACAGTTTTCTGATATTGTTGATGCCAGCACGGGGACACTGAATTTTAAAAACAAGGCGGTTGTGAATGCAGACGGAGTCAATTTCTCTTCAGGCAAAAAGTTCCGTATAAACCTGGGCGAGTTTGAAAAACTGGACGAGCTGGGCAAAGGCAATTATGGTGTAGTGTACCGCGTTCTGCATAAGCCGAGTGGTGTGCAGATGGCGTTGAAGGAAGTCCGGCTGAGTCTCGACGAAACGACGTTTCGCCAAATAATAATGGAGCTCGATGTCCTCCACAAGGCAACCAGCCCGAATATTGTCGAGTTTTATGGGGCCTTTTTCGTAGAGGGATGCGTCTTTATCTGCCTCGAGTACATGGACGCTGGATCCGTGGATAAACTGTACCAGCATGGCGTTGAAGAACCCTATCTCGCTCGGATAACAGAGGCAGTTGTACGAGGCCTGCTGAGTCTCAAACAGGACCACAACATTATCCACCGGGATGTTAAGCCCACAAACGTGCTTGTAAATACAAAGGGCCAAATCAAGATTTGCGATTTCGGAGTATCCGGCAATTTAGTGGCCTCGATTGCCAAAACGAATATTGGCTGCCAGTCTTACTATGCGCCTGAGCGGATTCAGAGCTCCTCGGGCGAGGCGAATACGTATAACGTGCAGGCAGACATTTGGTCTTTGGGCCTGAGCATTGTGGAAATGGCTGTCGGGGGGTACCCTTACCCAGCAGAGACTTATTCCAGTATCTTTGCACAGCTAAATGCAATCTGCGAGGGAGAACCGCCCGCTCTACCCGCCGAAAGGTACTCCCAAGAAGCCTGTGATTTTGTCAAACAGTGCCTGCAAAAGAACGCTGCTCGACGGCCTGGGTACCACGAGCTGCTAGAGCATCCCTGGCTCAAGCGGTACCGTGACGACAGCTCTATCGATCTCGCTGCTTGGGTCAAGAACCGATCAGAGACTGCTCAGGCAGCAAAGAACGCACGACCGGCTCCGGCTCTGCATAAAGTCAATCTGGACGAAGCAGGACAGCATTCGCCTTTACTCCAACAGCAGCCCGCTGCTTCTACTGCTCAGCATGAAGGCTGAGCACTGCGTGGCGCTTTTGCCGCTGGCAAACGCTCAGAGTGCTCTATGATATACATATACTATTTGAATTGTGCTTTTTATTTTCCCTTTTTCAGGTTGCCACTATTGTCTTTGTTCATATGTCTGGTTTCTGCAAACAGGTTCTTGTTGCCCATTTTCTTTTCCGTTTTCTCCTTTTGTATTTCTCTATTGTATCTGCTTCATGACTTTTATTCATTAAGCAGCTTCACATAAATCATGCTACTTTTGGAAAGAATCAATTCTTTTTTTTTTTTTCTTGGAAAATGTCTCACCTCCTGTCAACACGTTTTGTTACAGCCTTTTATACATCTGATGATTTTTCTTTTCTTTTCTTTTCCTTGATTTCTTTTTTCTTCCTTTTTTCCCCACTTTTCTTTGTTCAAAGGATTATTCAAAGGATTGTTTTTAATAAAATTTAATTTAATGGCAGGAAACATCAAGTAATTTGGACATAGTAGCCGGAATAAACGACACTTTTTTGCCAAAGCTGTTTTGTAAAGAATATTATTAATAAAGTTATTTATAGAGAAAATTAACTGATTTCAACAAATCTGAATTGCGTAGGGTAATTACAAGTTTGATATACATGCCGTGTCGCTAAAACCTAAAAAATCAAGACGCTACAAGAACCAGACTGCCACCAATAATAAAGGGGATCAATGAACGTTCCTTCAAGCGGCATTTTCAACATGAGAAAAATGGGGAGCGTCCATTTGTTTCTCAAAATTAGTGACCACTCCTTCGTCGATTTCACGGCCAAAGACGTCGACTTGCGTCTTTGCAAAATTGCGAGCACTCACGCCTTGCTCAAACAGCATATCGAGCTCCGCAAAAGTACGACCAGTCGGTTCAGGCACACGGAAATAGGTATAGACTATGCAGCAAAAGCAGATACCAGCCTGAATGTTAAAACATTAAAAAAAAAACAAATTAAATATATATAAATAAATATAAACATACCCAGAAAAAGCCAGCAAAATTACGCCAGTTCCAAGCACCCGGGTTGAGCATATAAGGCGTCAGTACACTGCAAACGATTCCCACAACAATACT
Source organism: Novakomyces olei (assembly GCA_016906335.1). Lineage (NCBI taxonomy): Eukaryota > Fungi > Ascomycota > Novakomycetes > Novakomycetales > Novakomycetaceae > Novakomyces > Novakomyces olei. Next base: position 1,606,853 of record JADEYG010000009.1, read on the forward strand.
GTTCGTTAGCGAATAATGTAGTTATTATAGACTTACTAGGACATGCGGCCAAGCACGACAGTCTTGATTTGCAGCCGTCTCGTAGAAATCTCACTGACTAGCGAGTAGCACACGGTGCCAACAGTGATCTGATAAGTAAAAGCCCAGCCCAGCATAATACTGCCAGTGGCAATTGACGCCTCGCGGCGATGGGCGTCGGGCACAAGGCCTAAGAATCCCATTACGAAAAGCATAACAAACAGTCCGCACAGGCCATACAGGTAGAGAGACCGGCGGCCAATACCAAACGTCATAAGAGCCCAGGCGCCAAAGACACCGACGATATTCATGCTGTACTGACCGAGGGCAAAAGAGTACGAGTCTGAGCTGCTCAGCCCGGCTTGCTCGAGGAAGTAAGTCGAGTAGTTGGAGAAAGAATTGCCGCTCAGGTTCTGGATTGCCCAGACCATACATACAATTTCTGTGCGGCGCAGATTATGGCCTCTAAAGCAGTCGAGGTACGAGGCCCCTTTTGTCTCTGACTTTTCCAGTGCAGTCGTATGAGCCATCATGGCAATCGTCTCCTCTGCGTCAAAATCCGTCTCGCGATTTGTGCTCGTCAGACGCAACAGAGCTTTTTTTGCATCGTCCATTCTACCCTTACGCACGAGCCACCACGGAGACTCCGGAGCTGCCAAAAGAGCAATAATCAGGGGGACTGGCCAAATCCATTGTAGAGCGTAGGGGATACGGTAAGCCCATTCGTCAGTACGGCCAATCATGGACTTGATAACGCCGATACCGATTACCTGTCCGATTCCCCAGCAGCAGTTCACGTACGTTGTAAGGTAACCGCGCATTGCAACGGGGCAGACCTCTGAGGCATACGTGACCGTCAGTGTTTGGAAGACACCCCATGGCTGGGATTAGTATTCAGCAGGGCAAGAAAAAGAAGAAAATTAAAAAGAAGTTAAAGAGAGATTAAAAAGAAAAAGCGAATACTATGAAGAATTATACTTTTGGAAATAAAAGCAAGAGAGTATCAAGTATTCTAAACTCAAAAATATATAAAATGTAAAAAGAAAAGAGGTAAGAATTGATAAAACAAAGTCACTTTGCTTGCTCTCGGCAATCTTTACGTACAATTCCACAAAGAATCTCGGCAACAAGGAGCGCGTACACGTGCTGAGCGGTAAAGAAAATCGTAATAAACCCAGTAAGAAGCGTGAGACAGGCAATAACTGTGTAGCGGTAGCCGAATCGTTCAGAAACCCATCCGTTCAATAAAAGACCGATAAACTCTCCCACATTGGCACCCTGATGGTAAGTACACGCACAAGTCTTTTTTGTTTCGGATAAAAAAAAACAATTGTTACTGCTAATCAGCTCTCACTTACATTGCTAAGTCCCGACTGCCAGGCGGCAGAGATCTGATAATCGCCATTCGGCAATCGCGTTCCGTACTTGCGATTGAACGGATCAAAAGCATAAAAGTTGTTGATCAGACAAACATCGTAGCCTTCCATAATAATACAGGTAGAAATAATCAAACTCCAGGCGATGGCTTTCGGGTATAGGCGAATGCCCTGCATGAGCGTCATGCTATGCTCCTTTTCCGTAGCATTTTTGGCCTCGAGAACGATACGGCCGTGTCCATGGTCGTTTTTTTCAGACTCCAAGTGCTCAGTAGCCCCGACTTTCTCCATCTATTGCCCACGTAATTGATCGCTTGTGCTTAGTCTCTTTTCCCGTCACCTTTGGGATTAAACGTGTTTGGTTCCTTTGCGTTTACAGCTCTTTACGCGAGCAATTGGACGCGTATATATATTAATATCCCGCGCGCTAAACAAAGCGTTCCCGGCAGTCAGCTCCGTACACAATCCAGCCAATAGCCAACGTCGAAATATAAATGATCTAGACCCTTGGTACGGCATGCCACCGGCGAGCCTAATTGGGAAGGAGCGTCGAACACTTTACCCCGCAGATAAATATATATGATCGGCACCTTGAACAAAATGCGCACCTCAATTTGTGTAATGTTCCTGTCAAACGAGTCCCTGAATGTGATTTTTGTTCAGTGCGTTGGCAAGTCTGCTGGCGGGATGGATGAAATTGCTAGGTTTTCCGGATTCCACTGTCCCACAATGATCGGGGCAAGACGATGCTTTTCTATAGTATTTCTTTACATACACGGCTAAATTATGGGTTTGCCAGTACATTTTTACAAGTATTTAGCCATTTACAATTGTGTCTGTTTTGCTAATACACTATTTTTACACCTTTCTTTTCTGCACGGCTCCAACGTCCTATAATAATTAAGAATAAATAGAATTATGCCCCCTATATTATTCTATAGCATTCGATAAACCAATAATATTAATTTTCACGCATAGAAAATCGCTGTTGCATATCCACCAGACACGTGGCTGAATTACAAATATAAATTACTGTTGAGAATGTCGTCAAAAATCTGCAATATGTACTATTGCTGCACATATTGCCGCAAGACTACCCTGATCGAGAGAAGTTATGATGACATTTTCAATCAATGTCTTGCTGATAAAATGCGCGGGAGGTACCCACCTTTTGGTAAAAGACTTGTTTTATTGAAAAATTTCGTATCTTGTTTGGGTCCTGCGTGGGACGCGATTTAATTGGGCATGAATTTGGTTGGGATAAACGTATCGAGCCGATGTCGCAGTAAGGAAAGGCCTGAGGTCCAAATTAGGATGGATTTACATATTGACATAGATTTGATTTATGAAGGATCCTTGCAGCCAGGATTTTAATATTGTATGTGAACCAAATTGCATTTGAAGAATATTTTAATCTTGGAACCCGTGATGAAGTTCGTAGTCTGCATATCTGGTGGCTCATCCATTCACGTTGGTTTGCCTTCTCATATATAGTGCTCACTTAGAGCCTAGCCGAGTACATTTTATAATCTTATCAAGGGTTTAGTATATAACGTGGTTTATCATATCGCAAATATAGTTTATCCGAGTTGATCATATCTTGAGTGGGATGTTCAGAGAATTGTGCGTTGTGCCTCAATTCCTGTGATTGCGGGGTGAATTTCGGATAACGCGGGTCTCGGAGGTGTTCGGGTATCAATTGAAATCAAACATTTTTATCTTTTTCAACACAGAACGGCCATTCATACAGAATGATCGTTTACAATTTCAGCGGACTCTGAAGTGAGTTGTCTGGACAACCTGCTGAGGCCTGCAGACAAATCGTATTGGCTGTGCTAGCTTTTAGAATGGTTCTATAAAAGAAAACCTATTTGCAAAATGACCGCATTTAAAAGAACTGTTGACTTGCAAGATGCTGATAGCTATATACTTTAATGCACACTAATTTGTTTTGTTGGATTTATTTGTTCTGGTCTGCTGCTTATACGAATACTATAACTGACCATGAGAAGAATGTTTTATCAGCTATTTTCAATATCTATAATCATTGCTTAATTCAATTTTTCTCACAAAAAAAAGGCTTCTTTTTTTTTTGTCTGACAAGCAAATTGAAATAGCTGCAAATGAACCTTTTTTTCAAATACTAATACTTACTTCGGATCTGGCCGGAAAGTGGAAGAAGAATCAGTCGTACAAACAAAAATATCCATTATAGATACGCTCTAATCAAAAACTTTAAAGGCGATAATTTTTATTACTGTCTAAAAGAATCGAACAAATGTTTTAAAAATAGTACCAATAAAGAGATCATTTATGCTTTTGAGTCATTAAAACCTGGTGTGTCGAATATGATGCTTGAATTGCCGTTAGAGGAAACATAAACTTCTTATGAACCGCATAATAAATTAAAGTTGAAGAATAGAAAAATGAAATGGTTGTTTAATCGAAACCACCTGGGATTAAACATTAAAAAAGATAAGGATACAGGAAAACAGGAAACTGAAAAGCGGATCTAAAAGAAAGAAAAAACAGGACGATAGATTTGTGAAGGACAACCAAATGGCTAGAATAGGACAACTGTAAAGAACCAATGATATAAGATGAAATCAGACCATTATGTATATATATTTAATCATTCTGTGCTGTGTTTGCTTTCCATGACTAGCTCCCCGTTATACTTTAAAGGCCGACCGCGGCCACGCTTGTCCGAAGCAGCAATTTCATCAGGCTGCTTTGCTTTTGGAGTTGCATTATTATACGAAAATGTTGTCTGTAGCGGCAGAGCACTGTCAAACCTAGCTGGAATATCATTGCCATCAGAATTTTTGCTATAGGAAGAAGAACCTTCCGTTCGATTTGCTAGACCCGGCTTTGAATCACCGCCCTTTGTCTGCCTTGAAATACTGTAACAAGTCGGATCAACCTTGTTCTGCTGAAATGGGCCTTTTGGTTTAAAGTATCGGAAAGTAAAAGCTTTTTGATCGGTTTTATTAGCTGATGAAGCCGAAAATGCAATTGACCGATTCTTCACGTTCTTTTTATTAGCAACTGACTGATTAGACGGAAGCATATTAGCATGATCCAGTGACAAGTCACTGCTGCTTAAATGCTCATTGGAGCCGTTTAACGGATTAGAATAATTAAGCGACGGTAATTGACCTGGACTAGTCTTAGTTAATTCTCGGCCTAAATCATCGCTAAAATTATTGTTCACATCGGCCTTGCTCAAAGCAAAGGTAGAATGTTCAAGTTCTTTAGAGCGGCTTTCATTACTGAATTCAGTTCTCGATAAACTTTGTCTTTTATTAGACATAGAGCGTTTCGCCATTACGCCTTTAGTGCCCGGATCCTTTCGGTTTATATGTGGATCCAGATTCAATCCTGATAATTCATCAGCAGAGTTTGCAATACTCCGAGCCTGCAAATTGTAATCGAGTACATTTTGACGTGAACCCGTTGGCGAATGCTTTGAGTTTGATCGTCGTTTTGCGACTCGACCGGTTTTAGGTTGCGAGGCAAAATTGGATGATTTCTCTGCTCTTGCAGATATAGAAGAAGAAGAAGAAGAAGAACCAAGCTTTCGATCTTTTGATAGGTTAAGGGAGGACCGGTTCAAATGCTGCTTTTTCTTTTGCTTTGCTTTAGGTTTTTGGGAAACAGACTTGTCCTTAATACTTGATTTATTAGCACTTGCTTTTCCAGCAGACGATGCAGCGGAAGCAATGTCCGCTGCATCATCGTAATCTTGCGCAAAATTGTCTGGCCTCTCGTGCTTCACATTAACGTCATTCGAGGAACCAATCCGATTGCAATCAGTGAAGTGTGAAAGGTTTATATCAAATAGCCTTTGCCCGCTGAAAGCTAAAGCAGCCAGTTCATTTGAGTTTAAATTAGAAGCATGAATGTCGTTCGCCAATCTCATATTGAAAAGACTGGCTAGAGCTCGATTTTCTAGTTCGGCCATCGATTTATCATTCTTCGAGTTGGTATTTGCTCCCAAAGACGATGCAACGGCATTCCGTGCAATCTGATCGTTTCCATGATCCAGAATCGAACCTGCTACTTCGAGCAAGCCGGGATCAATCGCACTATGGCTAGGCCAAACAGCTTTTGAGTCTTGCTTTGTTTCCATATTGTTGGCCCGAGCAAAGGAGTTGTAATTGGTGTCGGGCAGCGCCACCCGTCCCTGTTCAGCCACAGTTTGGCGAATCAAGCCTAAATCTTGGTCTATTTCCCAATTGCTCAAGTGGAAAATGTTGAGCGGCACGCAATATTTAGGGAATGGTGATTTCTCAGACAATTTTGGGTATATTTCACGTAATTTGACGTTACGGTATCTTTCAACAATTGCATAACGTTTACGAGAATTGTCTCTCAAAAGCTTTCCAAAAAGTTGCTGCTTTTGCCACTAGAGATACTGATTAGCGACGCAATCCAATATAAAGTGGCATTAAAAGACAAGATCGATCTCGAGATACAAAACAAATAGCACGAGTCAACAGAGATATAAAAAAAAGAAATTCAAATAAAGAAAATTAACATTAAAGTACCAAATATGTCTGTAGGCATTGCTGTGTCATTGAACGCTGAACTCTTCTCGACATTTTTTTCTTCATCGCCATTTCCGAATGCGCCCTTTGAATACGTCGGTCACGAGCAGCCGCCAGCTGCTGGATATCATCTGCAAACATTGAGCTCTTTCCTAGTCGTACATTTGTCTCCTCCGCCCGCAAAGATGCTTCTTTAAGATTGCACAACGTAGTAGCTATGGCCCTGTAAAAGTTTGCGAGTATATTTTGTAAGGAATCCTCATCGCGACTTTGACTATTCTCCGATACTTCTAGCATACTTGCAACTTGAGACTGTTGCTCTTGTTTTAGCGGCACCGAATTGATCTCTGGGTTTGAATAAATATTAGGGTTTAATCATAAAATTTATAAATTGAATACCCTTTGAATGATATAGCTTTCGTCTCTTGACAGGCGTAAACGATTCCATCTCTACATTTTCTTGTGACGGTTGTAAGCTTTCATTTTCCTGAGAAAGTCTGTCCGCCTCTTCATCCGTTTGTGCCATACGATTCTCTCGTTTAATTATTTCCCCGTTTGAAGAATGATTGCCATTTCTGAATGATAACGGCGAGGAAGCGTTTTCAGATTGCTTTTCTCTTGCAACAGGCGTCTCTGAGGTATTTCTTGTTGCGCTCGGCTCACCGCTTGATGCATCGACTTGCTTTCCTGTATATTCTTTTGCAAATGCAGTTAGTATCCACTCTGTAATGATTGCGTATATCGAAGAATAGACTTTTAAAAGAGAAACGAGCAACGAGAACCAAGATTCTTTGTATTTAGTATACTTGAAAAGGGCGACCATATAAAGGCCGAAGATTCTTCCGTCGGAGCGGAATTAGACCCCGCCGGAATAGTTTCCGGCTGTGGATTTTTCTTGAAAAAGGCGCGCTTTATTGCATTAGATCGATTATTGCCTATCCCCTGGCTAAATAGCCCAAAGGGCATTTTTCATCCCCAAACTTAGACGCAGTGCAACGATAAAAATAGGCGAACAAGGCAATCAAACCGAACAAAAAGTATCAACGGGGCTGCTAAACAAATCTGCAGCTTTTAGTTTAATCTTGGTCTAAAAAGTGACAAGGCCAAGACACAAAAGTGCGAGATTTAGTGGTGTATAATAATAATGTATGACTACTACATTGAGTTATAGCAATGTTTCTAATATAATAATTATGTAATTTGCATGCATAAATTACTTGGGCTCTCAATATGAGGATCAAATATTGAGGATCAATAATCCAGCTCATGGATCCGGCGACGACCAAGACGGAGATTCAGTTTTGAATCTACCCATATTTCTAATTCTGTTAAGAGAAACATTGGGCGACGTCTTTGGAGCCATCGGACTTTCTTCACAAATTTCACGTTAATAAAGAAGATGTAAAGACAACTTATTTTGGTCCATTCATATGCCGTAGTGACAGTCAGAGGAGTCCTTCAACGATACAAATATCATTCAGAGCGCCGCGAAGGCTAGGCTTAACAGAATTATGGCTTTAAAAGGGCATTGAATAAGCTCCGTAATGAATATAGAGACAGCCTTTGGCTAATAGTGAAGTATAATACAAATCTGGTAGAAAGGTTAAAAAAATTAATATTACATTCCATGGGTTCATCCGATTTAAAGCAAGCAAAATTGAATACCAGCAAACCGCTTCCTGTTTTCTAATTAACAATAAACTATAATCGCACAACTCTACTTCACTCCCATTAGCCTCTGTAGAAACTTTGCCATTTATACTACTTCATACAGCACATTGGACTAGTCAGTATCTTGTCTCATATTTAAAACCAGAAATTACTCTAATGGGACAATAATCAAGTAATGCACTCCACGCGCGATGCTACTGGTGCGTGAGTATATGTGTTTAGTTTCCTGCCAATTATATTTGCAGATCAAGATAAGCCCAAAAAAGTAATAGTAATCGCTTATCAAACTCGAACAACAAAATCGCAAAATAGTGTGTCAATCAAAAGTGGCGATTACCGAGATTTTGATAAATGGATACTATAAAATACTCCGAAGATGCTTAAAGAGTTTTGCAATTTATTCTACGACGCTACAAGAGATTTAATCTCTAAATCCAACCCAGTGCCTAAGCCAAGTCAGGCAAGCATTAAGATTTGTAAGGCAAAAGCCCGATTTTCAACAGAAACGACTATATTAGGAGCAAAAGGCCACGTGAAACTAGTAGAGACTAATAATTTGATTAAAAAATTTAGACGCTCAGCCTTGTTTGCGGAATCCTACGTTTATTTTTTTCGCTCACTTTAAAGGCTAAGTTAAGGCCAATTGTGACCCCTCAACTATAGCACAGTATAGTCGTTTTGACACGCAATTATATTAACAGTTTTCCAAATTAATTTGTTTATTTCACAATAATTATACTTCAAATTTAATCCCTAAAGTCATACTGACACTACTACGGCTGCACGCTCAATAACAAACTCGCACTGGCCAGTTGTCTTCGTAAATCAGCGTGATTAACATCATGCGTATCCTCAACTTCTCCCCATCTCTCAGCCTGGAACCGTTCTTCCAGTCCTGCGAGCCGAGCAACATCCTCAATAGACATATAATCAGCGGCCCCATTTCCCGCATCAACAACCATTCTTGTTGCCAGTAAGAAAGACTTTGTGGCCATAAGAATACGCTCAAATGCGCATAATCGCCAATTGTTGAGGCTTTCTAGCCATTTTAACACTGCCTCGTGACACTCAGCCGATTGTGAGTGAGGTGCGAATCCTTGATCTCCGTCTTGAGCAGAAATAGCAACGCCAAAGTACTCTTCCGCCCATAAACGTAGTGGATCCCACTCTTGATGCTGAGCATCTAATAAGCGGCCATCATACTCACTAGACGGAGAATATATCAACGTGGCATCCGTGTCGAGATAACGCAGAAATTTACGTACAGTAACTTTACGTTCTGTACGCCTTGCCTCCGTATCCGCTGGATTCTCTTTCCAAAAGTCAATAGCCCTTGTACAAAGACTCGTAAGTGGTAGGGAATAGTGCCGGATAGTGGCAGTATGTAGAGAATTCCATTCCCCAGCTACCAGCATGGCCAAGCGTCTCTTGGATTTTGGTATAAGTATTATATGGCCATCGGGAGTCTTTAAGGTACGAGAGTCAAGTAGAATGGTGTAGCCGTCTGATCCGTTAGTTTATATAGACCAAACCACTGTTAAGAAGGGGTAGAAAGACGTGATCAAATATGACACGAGTGAGGCACCGCACAGTTTAACGCCAGAAAAGAAAAGCAAAAATATAATAAAGTAAAGCTCAGAACGGAAGCAAAAAGCGATTAATTCTGTTCATAAATGAACTTGCGAAATCAACGAAAACGCGCTTGCGGACGTACCAATAGCTTCCCCGATATCTACAACGGAGTAAAAGCGACGAAATTTTTGCTTGTTCAAAGCCGCCTCTATTGCCTGTGTCTGTGCTTTTGCCGGTTCAGTGGCGTAGCATCGAGATTTTAAAGCAGAGAATGCATGAACGCGACCTGCATTGAACAGCCTCAGCTTTGTAGAAACCGGTAAACGGATCCGCAAACGAAGCGCCATCGACGGCGAACGAGATATGAGTATTTTTGCAACAAGACTTCCATATTATATAGTTTTGAATAGAATAATAAACTCGTTACATTATTCTTTATGTATATTAGCTATTGCGAAGACTATTATCCAATAAAATATTACATATTAAAATCATAATGCAGCTTTCACTAGGCCGGACAAGGGACCAGTCCATTTTTTAGTCCTCTTGTGTAGTCAAGACTTTTATGGTTAGCAATAAAGTTCAACTGTAAAGAGATAGTGTGATTATGCAAAATGATAAAGCATACGTCTCAAACCAGGCATAGGCATAATGCATTTGCCACTACTCTGTTATTAATCTCTTGATACTATTCTACACAAGCATCTTTTTGACATGTGTCTGTCTAACAGTTCATTGTGTGGGTATATTATGCAGTGAATATAGCAGATAGATTATCCTACAGCCACCACATAGCACTGAGTGATGCACAAATAAGCAAACCAATTAAAATAGCATTAAAATATACATCACATTACGGTGCAGGTCCTATAAAGGGCTTGAAAGAGTCCCTGTCCTATAAAGGACTTGAGAGTCCCTGAATCTGATCTTATATGATCGACATTGAGCGCAATTCAATTTTTTTGCCATTGAATTTGCCTCTAGCGAGCTTTTACGAACGATAGCACGGACAAAACAGGCTTTATCTAACAATGAGTCAATGAAGTGGTGACATAAATGTATCCTTACGTGGTATTGTCTCAGAAACACAGCATTCTTATTATTTAGTTTTCTTATTATTATTGATCTTTTTAATCTTGTCATTCTTAGTATTGTCATTATCTATGGAAGCCTGTCCGAAAAGGGTGACATTTTTTACGTCCTGAATATATTAAGCCAAAGATGCCGCTTTGTCCATATTTCAAAAGGCAATCATTTATCATTTTCAAAACGTGGAAATGATGCGTCTCGCAATTTTGGGTGTCAATGGTGGGTGTGCAAAAGAGGCGTGTCTTGAGGCAATTGCCAAAGGCTATGACGTGACTGTTCTCGTCAGGGACAGGTCCCGTTGTTCTGTCAAAGAACAAGAAAATGTCTCAATAGTCGAGGGCGGTGCCCGCGATCCTGTAGCCGTCAAAACCTTGGTCACAAATAGCGACATTGTCTTGTTTGCCGTTGGTGGCAAACCCGGGTTTACGCTGTTTCATGGCTTTGTCAACGATGATCCGCATATTTGCGGAGAGGCAATGTCAGTTTTGGCTTCCGTAATCAACAAACTCGAAGCGCCACCGCGTCGCGTAATAGCGATTTCGACTACAGGTCTAGAACCTGGGGCACAAGACGTTCCGTGGGCGTTTCGCGGCCTTTATCGTTACGCTCTTCATTCGCCACATCTTGATAAACAGGCTATGGAGTCTGTGCTGAGACAAGATGTTAAAGTGCCGGAATGGATTATCGTCCGAGCGAGTCTGCTGACTGACGGGGATAGCGCATATGATAGCGTACGCACTCAAGCTGTAGGCTATACTATTTCGCGAGTTGACGTGGGCAAATTTATTGCCCGTGAGTGTTTTGAGACTGACCGGTGGGTCAACCAGATTGTGACGGTTACGTACTAGCTGAAAACAGGAAACTGTTGAAAATCAAGGAGGGGAGAGTGGCCGTTCGTCCATCAGGGTCAGGGCTTGTATAGTTGCGATGATAACCATCAATTTTGGCGGGCAACCGTAAACAATTTATTGATTTATGTACTAGTGTTTAATCGAGATTATTCTAAACTAGTCTAATTTTTTAATTGTTTTACTTTTGCTTTACAATGACACAGATCTAATCGAAAGTGTATCATTTTGCTTGATCTCGTCCCGCGAATCGTCGTTCTTTCCATTTCTTCCCACAGTGTTCACCAATTTTTCTTGCTCGATAGAGCTACTGCTGTTTTTGGTGTTATTACCGAATTTGCGTAGTAGAGCCCACAGGAGAAAGGCAAAGAGAATAGTGGAAACGTTTAGAGCAAACGTCATTGGGTATGCCCGTTTATAATGTGGCGCCTCTGACGAAGGAAAAACTGTCGCCAAAAGAATCGCACTAATGGCTTGACCAATAGTGTTTGTGATCGTTAGAGCGAGGCCTCTATGAGCATGATTGTGCTTGTAAATGTCGTTCATCCAGCTATAAATGGCTGGGGACATTGCCGTACTGCAAAACAAGGTGTTCATGGCAAACCATGTTGCATTTTTTGGCACGTCCCAGATAGTCAGGATCAAGTTTCCAATACCGCAAACTCCACATGCTAGAATCGTTGGGACAAGGTACGAATCCAAGGAGTCCGCCAGGTAAGAGGCCACAACAACCCAAAAAAGTCCAATTGCTGGGGCAGTAATAGAAAGAATATTAAGGTAACTTGTAGTGAACTGATCCAGTGATTTCAGCCAAAGCAAGTACGAACCTGCTGAGGAAGCATTTCCTGCGTTCCAAAAGACAATATCAAAGGGAATAAGCACCCAAATTTTCCAGTCTTTAATGAAATTGAGAAAGACTCTCCATGTAATTCGAGAATCGTGCACATCACCGCCCACGCTTTCCATTCGAAGTCGTGAAATTTCGATTTCGCGTTTAGTTAGTAACAAACTGGTGCAGCGCTCTGGAATTCCCGGCCAGATTACATAACCCAGTAGTCCACAAAAGATTGTGACTACCCCGCAAATGACTGGGAAAGTTAGCTTTGGTAATCGTTGCTACTCAATAAATATTTGTGAAAATAAATAAAAAAGAAACATAAACATATAGACACATACTAAATGTCCATTGCCAGCCCTCAAGCTCGCCTCGTCCATGCAGATTTCTAATTGCAGCAGACTGAATAAGACCCGAGGTCAGTGTTCCAAGACAAAGACCCAAATAGAAAATTGACGCGCGCCGTTTCTAAAGCAAATTTGAGTAATTGTCAAATGGTATTGCGCCTTACAATTTCTGTAGGTTTATACCAAGAGCCTAGCAGGTAATGGACCGCAACAAAGTAAGGTCCTTCGCAGGCTCCAATGAAAAATCGGAAAGCGGCGAGGTCGTTAAAGCTGCGTGACCGATACTGGACAAGAGTAAAAATTCCCCAAACGATGTCGAGAGAAGGAATAAGATACTGGACTGGAACAATAGTAGCGCTATAGGCAAAAGTGAGCTGAAACACACACGTAGCCGCTGTGAAAATTGCTTGAAGATTGCTAAGATCATTGCCTGCTAAACCTGCACTGCCAAAAATTATGTTAATTAGAAATATTATTTCATTTTTTGCTGTTATGGAACTTACGATTCTCGAAGACCGCTCACCTGAAAACATTAGTTGGTTAGACTTGCAAAATATGCCGACAAATATTATTCAGGAGTAGCAGTAGCGACAATAAATGGAAAAAGTGAAAGTGAAATCGAATTAGCAGATGGATATTATTTTGTAAAACTGAAAAGAAAATCATCTAGCTCAAGACGAGAAAACTTACGTATGCATTATTCAAACTCGTTTGGTCCAAATATTTAATCCAATAGAGAATAAATCCGTAGACCGGGATCATCAAGTCCAGTTTGGTTAGCAGCTTTCGCTCTTCTGGTGTATCCTTGGGATCAAACCACCGAAATTTGGATAGAACGGAGACAGCCATTGTTTTTTTTGTGATGATGGAACCAGAGTTTTGAAAAGTGTAAACAAAAGAGCGTTCAGTCGGCAAACATCCAACCTTTAACAAGTTCAGAGATATCCATTGTCTTTTATAGACATCACCCGTATCAAGCACGTCAGTCCTCATTATTGCGCTAGTTTCTTATTTCATCGCCGGCATCTTGTGCGGAGAGCACGTAACTTGGTATAATACTACCGTATTGGGCTGCGTGGGATGCCAACATGGGACAAAGGGCCAATCACAGAGGAGTTTAAATGCGTGAGCAAAATACCATTATTAAGAGTTATTTTGCATGTTGCAATTACAGTATCTTCAGACGATTTGGAAAAGTCAAAAGGGCCAGGCTTACATACGCTTGCGAGCTATTTTGCTTTTAGGCTTCGAAATGGTGCTGCTAAGCGAGAGATCTAGCATATATTGTCGGCATGATACATTATAAGCGGAGACACGCGCGCAAAATACTCAAGTATAGGCTCCACAAATTAGGGCCAGGGTTTACACTCAAAGGCGGGAAGTAATCTTGCCGCCTCCCACGTAACGCGTAAACAGAATTGATAAAATTCGCTATTCACTTCCAACTGTTTGCAAATGCTAAACATATCGATGGCAAGAGCTTTCAAAATTTGCTTTTTGTATCTGTCTATCTTCTATTGTAATCGCACACAGCCAGGCTCATCCATACCGTTTATTACAATGAGGACTATCCTAAGAGTGTTCTCTTGTTATCACACTTAGAATTATAAAGTTAGTTCCACCGTAAATTATACAAATTTTGCACCTTGATACCACAAGCTCATGTCAGAAAAGCTTGGATTTATATATACAGACGGTGAATGATATCGAACAAGTTTATTAAAATAGCTTAGAATTAAAAAGTACTCCGCATTTCTCTGATCATGTGTAAATATTGCTCTACCATCTTACGTGATCATACCAATTCGCCAAACCAAATGACTATTTTATGCAATTGCTTCACGTATGAATATCAAAGTTTCAGCTCGAATCCAACTTTGAAAGTCCTCTAAAGAACTCTCCGTCGGCTCCCATCCAGCATTACGCGCTCTGACTGCTCGGGCTCTGCTGTTACTGCCGATCAGATAACTCGGCTCAATAGGCAGTGAAACACCTTTAAAAAAAGCATCGATTTCGGGCTGAGTAGTATTAACGACCTTTGAACCCGGCTTACTCAAACCCGCATCGATGAATGATTGGTTCACAGCGTGAGAAACGAATCTCCACTCAAACTCGCCATTCTCAGCAAAGTAAAATCCGCTATATTTTTCTTCGTCCTCCAATAGCTTGCTAAATAGCAGGGAATAAGCTCGAGCGAGATCAGTTACATTTATCTGTGTCCAAACCGCCAATCCTTTGCCGATATGAAAAGCCTGTCGGTTTTGTATTCCGATTTTGATGTTAAGCGGTACTTGAAACGAGTGCACAGTCAGTCCAGTCCCATGTCCCCAAATAAGTGGAGGCGCTATTATTGCAGTTGCAACACGGTTCTGCCTGGTGACATGCTGAATTAATAGATCAACGTTCCTATGTGGAGCATTATCAGGAATAGAAGCGAGTTCATGCTCATTGTCGTCATGATAAACTTTGCCGCCTTTGAATTGACCCTTTGCGTCGTCCTGTAGCAAACTCGTACCGCTCGTATGCAAATAAATCGGATTAGCTCCCGACTTTTTAGCAGAAACAAGTCCTTTTAATATTGCGTCGGCCGCATCATAGTCATCGGCATTTGCAGTATGTACAGTTGCATCAGCCGCAGCAGTCTCTTTTTCTAGTAAGCTTAAATCTTGCAAACTGCCTTGAATGATTTCAATATACTGCGCCCAACCTCTGAGCTCGGCCCAGCGCTCTAATTGCCGCTGTTTTTCTGGTGTGCGCACTAATACACGCACGCGTATATTCTTGATGTTTTGTAGTTGATCCGCCAAAATTCGGGTCAAAACGGTTCCCCCAATGTAGCCTGTTGCGCCTGTAAAGAATATCGTAAACGCCATCTTGTCTCTGTTCCACTACTTGCAACTTTTCACGGCTCATCCACGAGCCGAAGTCTGTATATATATATTTTGGCCATTGGCAATTTGACGTAATACAAGTAGTCGATTATGTAATCACAATTAGCACATATTGTATCAGTAAAATGGATCTCGATACTTTTTTACGGTTTTTACTACTTTCTGTTGAATCATGCATAATTTCTATTGCCTTGTACATCGACTCGTCCACAAAGATACGAACCAATTCAGCTGATGGAACAGCTATAAAACGCCTGCAATTATTATACGGTTTTTTGCGTATTAACTGTAACTTATTACAATATTAGAATAAAAGATTCAAACTTTGTACTATATGACGTAATAATTATGACACTTCTATGTTCTATCACCAAATTTACGAGTAAAATATGATATAAATGTATAAGACCTTAATTAATTCGCATCCCCATTATATGTTCAGCTGCATTCTGATCACCGAACTGTAATTTATTTGTTTAGGCGCTATCAACAAGAGCTAAATTACAAAACATATATAATTTGAACAGCTTCTACAGACTTGTTTGCTTGTTCTATCTTTATGCTCGCAGGCGCCGGTAAAAGCACGGATTTCCATATAGTACAAAAATCATCAACACATCAATAAAATGTACACCAGTTTTATAGTATCTCATCATCCCACTGAATGAAATCCTCACCTTTAAAATCCCAGTTTCTCGCAAAATACTTAGTATCAAACAGTTTGCCTTGACCCGTGTTTCAAATCCATTCTTGTATTACCATATATTATGCTCCAGCATTGTATTAAATACCCAGTCTGTATCGCTGCTTTGGATCGAATTTGCTAATGCCATTAATTGGGTTGCTGTTGACCCATCAACAAGGACGAGATCATCACTTATTATCGAATTAGCAGTCGGCCAAGCTTCCTCTGGAGTAATTTGATCAACCGCGTGTGCTAATTCCGGAGGCACTAGAGCACTGGATGAAGGTAAATTCACGTTTGATGCTTGGGGATTTATTGGATGCCCATTGTCGTTTGATGTACTAGACTCGCGTTCGAAAGAGCGCATTGAATCTTCCCGTGTTATGTAGTAAATATTAGAACTCAGCTGCTGAAGCTCTGAGCGACGATATTTCGCAATAAGATTGCCGCTTAAAACCATTTCTTTAAAGACTACATCCGCTTTTTTCAACCAGATTTCCCTGTCTTTTAAAAGATCTTGATTAATGGCAGAGCACGTTAAGAGAATGACGGTAGAAACGGATATATTCTCAAGATCATGCGCCAAAAATGTTTCTTTTACACCGTTAGCCGCTAGTATTCAAGCAAGCAAAATATATTAATTCGCAAACATTAATTCAACCACGAAAATTAAAATTTATATATAAATACCGAAACTCAAGATCAAAAGCAAACAAAAACTTTATCAAGAAATGAAACATTGAAGCTTAAAAAAGAAGACAACGAACTAAATTGAAATTCATTATTTTACCTAGTAGACCTTGTGATTGAAGTCTATTAAGAATATTAGTTATTTGCTGTGATGATTCGACACATGTACGCATAAGACTGCTGACGCTATGCGAAGAATATAGAAGGTCTAAAAGTGATTTCGAAGCTTTTAATCGGATTTTCAATAGGCAGAAAGCCAGTGGACGAATTGCAAAAACGATACACTTGTCTTTTAGTAAAAGCTGGCATCAAAGAATCCAGAAAATAGGCTAAGGCATCTTTATACTCTTACCTGGTGATACAAAAGATGAAGATGCGCTGACGTCCTGGAAACTCCACTTGTTTCCTTGTCAGATTGTAAAGGAAAAGTACTGCGAAGTTCATCGTTTAATTCTGCCAAATTCGATAATGCCGCCTTTGTGCTAAGTAAAAATGTTCGGTTTAGTCTTCCTTGAAGAGCATACACAGCTATTTTGTTAATTGTACGTATAAGATCATAGCAGCTATAGTTGCACTTACTGTTGTTAATTTTCGCAATAACTCTGGAGAGCTTTAAATGCATTTGAAGCGAAGTCGTCATTTCTGCCAATCCGGGAGAGCTTATAGGCATTATATTTGTGGCATCGTTGCTTAGGTATTGAGGTAGACCCATCAAAGAAGTCATCTCAAGATCTAAAACGTATATAGTCCACCATATTTTAGTGCATCTTGCGACTGTCTTTTCTCCTAGAGACTCTTTGGACATGGCAGTGTGCATGCCTTGCGCCATAGCCATTCTAACAGCTTGGCCAATCTATTTTATAGTTAGACAAAGATCAAACACTAAAGGCAAAAGGAAAATTATCGAGCAAAGACCAAACATGGAAGATTTAAAACATCAATATTCAGATATCGAAATATTTGTTAATGATATAAACACCAGAACCCCGAATTAATAGAAAAGACCTGATATCAGCTTACATAATTGTGAGCTGAGGCTCTATAATCAATTGCTTGGTAATAGAGCGCGATACAAGTCAAGATTTCTATAGATTGCACGTAATCGCGATACAATGCAGAAGGGTCCGGTAAGAGTTGCAGAGCCTTTACAAAAAAGACGGCTCCCGGCGGTCTATTATTGCTAAGACCCTTTTGCTGCGCGAAGCCTTTACCGAGCGCTAAAATAAGCAGGAAGTGAATGTACCACAAGCTGTTTTTAGACAGTGCGGAACAATCGTCCGAATAAAATTCTTGTAAATTCTGCATAAAGACATCCTCGTCGTATAAATGATATAATTGCCCACAATGAAACTTGACGGTATTGATAAGGTAAAGGGTATAATCTAACGTAGGGATCGGAAGAGAACATTCGTCACTAACATTAAACCGCAGCCCATCCCAGCCCGTATCATACGTCGACTCATCAAATATTAAAGCGTCCGTTGGCAAAGGTCTTTCGTACAAGTGCAGATAGGTCATGCTCAGAATTCTGAGTATAAACGACCAATTTGACGATGTTCCCATATAGACTAAGAGTCAGCATTTTGAAATATGCAGGAAAGAGAGTAGAAAAGTTAAAAATAAAATGAATAACTGTTTGTCGTGTCGAAAAAACATTGATAAATCAAAAGTGCTATTAGAGGCAATAAAACTGAACGTACAAGTTCTCCCGCGCGATGTTGACATGTATGCAGGCGGCCCTGAAGAAAGCGGGTTTGGTAGACTCGCTGCTAATTCTTCAGTTTGCCCTTGCTCATCGATCCCTTGATTAACAGAGCTGCTGTAGGCCTTATTGGGCTCTTGATGAGATATATCTTTATCAGTTTGTATATGCCCAGAGCCTTATAACCCATACCGAAATTTTGGGAGTGATCTAAAGACTGATCTTGTTCCATCTTGCTCTGTTCCATGGCAGCTATTTTCTGCTGCAGTCGCAAAACGTATCTGAGATTAGTATATCTCTTCATTGCCCCTAAATATTAGCCTTTAAATAATTACCCTTTAGTCACGAGAATCCGCTGCTCATGGCCATCAAAAACACACGCGAGGTTGCGTTTGCCGCATACATCGCACGGTTGAGTACCAGAACACTTGATTTTGAGCCTTCGACATCGCGAGCATCTAATACGGTACATTTAGCTTACGCATAATATTGTCAAACTTACGCGTTAGGGGCCCTTTTGTTAACCCGGTGAGCATTGCCCGCCATTGCCGCCCGCCTTTGGGCAGAGTGATGTATGTACCCCGAATAGACGGCGATACTGCACTATTATTTGTATTTTTATCAATTAATATAAATAGAGAGTGAGTGGGGAAATGTAGGAGAACGCTTGCCATAGTAAAATAAAAGGCATATGTACGAGGTCAGACAACGACATGATAAGGTCGATATGCGATGGGCAAATAGGCTTTGTCGCTATTGAATGTGGGAAAGTAAAATCTGCTTATTATGGGACTAGATACCATCGTTGTGATCATTGCTGAGCTATAGTCAGGCGAAATTCAAAACGAGGGAGAGTATTTATAAAAGTGGTCTATTAGGAAGCTGTGCCGTGGTGCAACACAAAATGCAGCATACCCAGGAAATTATTCCACATGAACGCTTTCAAGTTTGATTTGTGCTTGCACCTTTTCACTCATGTCATAAACTTTTAACAAAGCAATTTTAACTGAAAAATATAGCCTCCACTTTTTTTTTTTTTTTTTGCGCAAATGAGAATTTTATTTTATTTTATTTTTTTCTTCAATAAAATTGTATGCGGCAATTGATCACTTTTGCTGAGCAAGACAAATCAAATTTTCCTTCATATCAGCCGACAGCACTGTCTTCTTACAACTTCCAATCATTTTGAAAGACTTGGATGGCCAATTTTTTTATTTGCAGGGTTTGCGATACCAGATTGCCAGATAATATAGTAAACTTTGTTATAATTGATTCAATTGTTGGCAACCGAATGCTGGAATTTTTACAAATTGGGGGCAAGAGAGCCAGAAAACAGGTCGCACATAGAATAAGACTTTTAATCCAATCTGAGTGAAGAGAAAACGGCCAGCGCTTCTCGTCCTTTCGGAACGATAATTTGTTATCGCTGCTTAAGCAAGCGCGTCACATACATCCAATCGGAAACGTTCCCGATCGCTGAGTGGGTACGATATAGTCAATACTGATAAAGTGAGAAGGAGCTTACCTTTGTGTTACTTTCTTTATTCTATAAATACCTGTTATCGGAAGCGCTACCGCGAGATACGTGGGCGCAATGTAACCTGCCTTTCGGAGAGCGATCTGGTCTTACATCAGATACTCCATCTTTATGGACTTAATAAAGACTGAGTAACTACTTGAACTTAATTAGCAATTACAGTTCTGCTGCTTTGATATTTGAAGACGCGCAATATGAAAATTCAAAAGTCAGACCCAATAATCATAGTTGGTGGGGGCGCTTATGGTCTTTCGACTGCACTCCATTTGTTGCAAGATGGTTTCACCAACCTATCCGTCTTTGAAAAGAGCGAGACAATTCCTCCTTTACAGTCGGCTGCGAATGATCTCAACAAAATTGTGCGAGCGGAATACGAGGAGCCATTCTATTCGGATTTGACCTTGGTAGGCAGTATACTTTTTTTCAATAAACATATTTTTGTTCAATTTTGATCCGGTTTAGACATCGGCATAAAATGTTTTGTGCTATCATCTTTGGCTATTTACAGTTTTATTAATTTATCAGAAAGCAATTGAAGCTTGGAAAACTCCTCTTTTTGCGCCACATTTCCACCAAGTTGGTTTCGTCCACTGTGTGTCTGGAGCTGCTCCACAGGAAGCACAAAACACTCTAAACAGGTTCCAGAAGGCGGCGGAAAATAATCCGGTTCTAAAGCCTCATGTGAAACCAATTAACGGGCCCGTCGACGTGCATGAAACTTGCTGGCAATTCAATCAGGGCCAAACGCCAGGCTGGAAAGGCTACGTCAACTACTATGACGGTTACGCACACTCAGGAAATGCTCTTGTTTCTGTCTTTCGAGCCACAATTTCATCTGGCGTAAAGTACTTCTTGGGGCCTCAATACGAAGTCAAGAAAGTGATTTACGGTAAGCCTGTGTCTCAGAATTTTGCCGGTGTTCAAACAAAAGACGGTAAGATTTATAAGGCCGCGCTCGTTATTGTAGCGGCTGGAGCGGCAGTTGGACGCTTGATTCCAGAACTTGGAAGGCAAGTCGTTGCTAAGTCTTGGTCTGTAGCCCATGTCCATTTGACGGACGAAGAAACGTCGGCTTTACGTGGAATCCCTGTCACTTATGCCCGTGATTTAGGCTTCTTTTTCGAGCCTGATCCAAAGACAAATTTGTTGAAACTGTGTCCCATGGGTGGTGGCTATATCAATACTGACCCAATGAATGGAGTATCTTATGCTCCGGAGTCTTATGGAGATAGTGCGTTTATGCCAGAGGAGGACGAAAAGAAAGTACGGCTTTTACTAAAGCAAACCCTACCTTATTTGGCCGATCGCCCTCTGGTGCAAAAGACACTTTGCTGGTTTGCCGATACAAAGGACACAGATTTTATTTTCGATTATGCCCCAAATTCTAATTCTACAGTACTTGTAATGTCTGGTGACTCTGGCCATGCTTTCAAGATGTTTCCAATAATTGGTTCATGGATCGTCGATCTTTTGAAGGCTCCCAATGGCCAACAGAATACAAAGCGCTGGCGCTGGAAGGAAGCTAACGACAAAAAAGAGAAATGGGCCGGAGAAGTCAGCTGGCGGCTTGGCGCAAGCACAGAGTTTGCGGATATCAAGCAGCCAAGGTCCAAACTATAGATCTTGGCAACAGAATTGGGATTATTATTATTAGAATTATTTTTAGGTAAATAGTAAAAACATTTTCTTTTGAATTGGGAATCATGCTGAGCTTGAACAAATTAGATATAATAAAAATCAATTGAAATCGGGGAAAAATTACAGTGAAATGCAAAGGTGTAGTGTGAAGAAGAATGGGCAGCAATGTGAATTTACTAATGATAAGATTTGTCTTTTGTCCTTCGACAGAGGCAGCTGCACTAAATTAATAAGATCAGATATTTACAAAAATACAGTGCATTCTGACCTATAAAATTGCTCCTCGAGTTATAAGACAGACATAATGCGGGTAAGTGCTTTAGAACCTTTTTGCAATATGTAAAAAAAGGCTTTTTAACCTAAGAGACAACTGTAATTTAGATTGTATTAGCCAAATTGTTGAAATGAAACTTTTTATCATATCCGTCTATATATTTATAGTGACTCGAGACCTGATCAGCTAAAACTGGAGATGCTGTCGCGAACAACTTACTCGTTGCTTGGATATAAGAAACCGACCTGGGGAAAAAATTCTTCCTTGATCAAACGAGGATTACAGAATTTGCGTAATACGTCTGAGCTGCCCGCCTTATCGTTCGTACCGCTAGCTCGAGCGCCGCCGAAAGATTGCTGACCAATTAGAGCAGCAGTAGTTTTGCAGTCTGTGAAGAGTTAGAATTATTACAAAATAATAAATAAAACAGCTAAAATAAATGAACGTACTGATATAAAAGTTTCCGGCAGAATAGCGGAGCTCATTTTCAGCCTCTCGGATGATTTTCCGGTCCTGAGCGAAAATAGCACCTGTAAGGGCCAACCCGCCACCGGCCTGGTCAACAGTCTTAAGCATCTTTGAGAAATCGGCATCAGGGTAAACGTAAACAGTAAGAACAGGCCCAAAGATTTCCTCATTGAAAAGCCTATGCTCCGAACTCTTTGCAACGTAGACAGTAGGCTTGACATAATATCCCACAGAATCATCATAACTACCACCAGCAATGCACTCCAAGCTGGAATCGCTATTGCTCTCATCGATAATCTTCTTGATCTTATCGAAAGAGCGTCGGTGAATGACGGGGCCCATATAAGCTTCCATATCCTTGTCCGGGTTGCCGATAGTAATCTTGCTGATACCATCTTTCAACAGAGAGAGAAACTCTTGTGCTCGCGATTCCGGAAGGTACAAACGCGAAGTTGCTGAGCACTTTTGGCCCTGGTACTCAAATGATCCACGGATAGTGTGGTAAACAGCACTTGGAATATCAGCGGTAGAGTGAACAAGATGGAAGTTCTTCCCACTTGTCTCAGCTACAACACGAGGAAACTCGCGATAAGATTTGCTGGCAATTCCTTGACCAATACGGCCATAAAGAGATCGAAAAACATCAGAAGACCCAATAAAATTAAGACCAGCGAAGTCACGGTGTTTAAAGACCGCGTCGTTGATGATCTCAGGATCACCAGTGACGAATTGAATTACATTCTTTGGCAGACCTGCTTCCAAGAGGATTTTGTATACCAGATAACTGGCATAGACGCTAGAGGGAGAAGGCTTCCAGAGAACCACGTTGCCCATAAGAGCGGGAGCAGAGACCAAATTACCTCCTAGAGCGGTAAAGTTGAAGGGAGAGATGGAATAGACGAAACCCTCCAGAGGCCGATAGTCGAGTCGGCTATATTCAGGTTAGAATTGTGAACAAGGTATAAAACTGCAATACGCTAGTAAGATTGAGTATTATATATTTGAACATTAACCGAGCAGACACAAAAGTAAGCCAGGGAATCATACCTCCACATTCCATCACTGCCCCGGTCAGGCTGTCTAGCAAAAATTTCTGCGGCATAATTACAGTTCAATCGAAAGAAATCGGCCAATTCGGCGGCAGCATCAATTTCAGCTTGCCAGATGTTCTTTCCTTGGCCTAACATAGTGGCTGCAATAATCTCATATCTGTACTTTCCAGTCACCAATTCAGCTGCCTTTAAAAAGATGGCTGCACGATCGACGAATGGTGTGTTCTCCCACTCCTTCTTAGCACTTAGGGCTGCTTCAATGGCCTCAGAGACTTGCTCCTTTGTCGCAAGAGGGTAATTAGTGAATTTAATTGCGTGCTCTGCTGGTAAAGGCTGATCCCATGATTTTTCGCTACTGTGCGATTTGCCATCGAATACAATTTCGCTTTGCAAAGGCAATTGAGATCGGAGTCTCTTTAGAACAACTTCCAACTTTTCACGTTCCTCTGAACCCTTTTTATAGTGTAACTAGAACAAATTTAGCAAACAGTTTGGTTAATTGATAGCAAAATAAAGAATTTTTTGAACGGATTGGAGGAAAGTTTTTGCATTGGCGTACGTTAGACTCGTTTCTGGGATCAGGTAAGCGAAATGGCATGGTGGTGCTTGTTCGAAGTTGAACAAACCGACCCGCCTGGCGCATTGATCGCGCATTAGAGATTAATGATAATCTAGCCATATTACGATGTGCTGACGCCTTGCTTTTGTATAAAATGCTGTTACACCGGAAGTCTGAAAGCACAAGAACTGGCTTGTCAAAGAGCAGGCTGTCCCCTTTATACATCTGTTATCGGATAATAATTATTATAATTCAGCTACAATAAATGTACGTCGGATGCTTTCCCGATGGTTATTTTTTCCTTATCTTGTTTCCATATCGGACGGAACACTCCAAATTTGGAGTGGCGGTAAAGTGCGAATATATCCCTAGACACAAATCGCATTTGAATGGAATATGGAGAGCGAAGCAGACCATGTATTTGTAAGAAATTCTGTATTTTGATGTTTTCAAACTAAAATGACCCCAGCTGTCAAATGTTTGCGTGTTGTTTTGGGACTATTTTGTATCATGTTGATGAACCATGTGATGTGTTCAGTACTAGCAAGTGATGGTTAAATGTATATGTATTTTTTTCTAATAAACAATTACCTAAAACTACTGAACTTGTCGTTATAATTAACAGTGCTTGTAGAGCTATGGGAAAAGACATGCTGACCTAAGAAAATTCTGCAAAACATGTAGTCAGAAATAATTACCAATAAAATGTGCCGTCCTACTTAAAAGCCAGATAAACTTTGGACGTGAATTGAATCTCTTTAGCCAACTGAAGAATCTCATATTTTAATGAAGCAGATCAATACTGTAAAATCTATTTAAAACATTTTAGTGCCTTGTATCGTTAATGTGGGGTACACTTCCCATAAGGCGGGCTACGGTAACTGCTTCACGCACAGCTCGTCCCAAATGACCTCGAACCCCTGCTTCTTCCATGACCATCACTCCAGCGATTGTACAGCCTCCAGGTGAAGTGCCCTGATCCCTCAATTCCGCTGGAGATACCCCACTTTGAAGAATACCCGCTGTACCGCGCATAGACTGAAATATCATTTTACGGGCAAGACTGCGGGGCACGCCAACAGCGACAGAAGCATCAATCATAGCATCACAAACAATTGAGAAAAATGCGGGCGTAGAGCCAGCCACAGCAGTAGCTGCATCCATCAATTTTGGTTCAATTTGGACTGTTTCGCCAATTTGTTCGAAAATGAAATTTGTCAAGTAAAAAAGGTCCTCTGGAGGTTTTGGATCTGATACTTCAATAGCAGTCAGAGACTGTGCAACCTGGGAGGCAACATTGGGCAAGGTACGAACAACCCAAGCCCGATCTTTTGTATGGTTCTCAGCCGTAGTTTTAGATCCGTAAAGTGCTTCTTCCAATTCTGGTCTTGTCCAGCCAGCAGCTACACTTATCAAAAGTTTGCCCTTCAATACCTGACGAAGAGCGTCATTGTTCAGTACCTCTGCAATCTCGCTAGGTTCAACGCCTAAGATTATAGTATCTGCCTCCTCGACCGCTTTGACGTTCTGGCTTCGATAAACTGAAAGCTTGTCCGAGTATTTGGAAAAACGAGCCTCAAGTCTTGAGCCCGACGCTTCGCTGCGTACGCATGCAATGAACCGTGAAAAGGGGAAATGTTTCGCGTCTTTTTCAACAGCGGCAAGTAGACCGCCTAAAATGGCAACGCCCATGTTTCCTGCCGACAGAGCGAAAATTCAGGTCAGAGAAATACTTCAAAGGTGTGCTAGGCTAACGTACCACATCCTAGTATACACAGAGTCAAGTTACTAGGAGCCATTATATACAATAGAGTCTGCAATGGAGTTAAAGCAAAGCCTAAGCGCGTCCGGTTTTGTCTGGTCTACTGCTGATATTAATTTATTATATACGCTTGAAAAACAGAGAGTATAGTGCAAATCTTTCGATGCGTTATCTTCCAAATCTTCGGTATACGTGTGATAAAGCATTTAAATGGGTTCTATCGGGATTCGGATCCGATGATATCTTGTGCGGGATATATAAAACGGTGTGTGTGGGCGTAATATTAAATATAGTCTGAAATGGATAAGTCCGATAAGAAACTAATGAAATAATCTGCAAACTTTTTGGCGCTATTATTACTAAAATTTTCATAACTGGATCTACATAATCGATAACGGAAGGGTTTTACTCATACCTCGTAATCATCATTTATCTAAATTTCTTTTCATCGCTTAAATGTTCTGTGTTCAATTTGAAAATCAGGACTTCTATGTAGAGACAGCTGGTAAAAATCGAGAAAAACATCTCCGGGCCAGCTCCTTCTTTAAAGCTTTGTGTTCATCACCAGTGCGTGCTACAGCGTCTCTATTTTCAACAGCTCTGCGAAGAAGGTACGCCAGACATTCAGTCATCGTTCCCCATTGCGAGCACTTGTAAACCTCTGGAGTGCCGCTGTTGTCCTTCATTTGTAGTAGAGAGAAACTGACTTCGTCGGACATTCCATGAAGCTGTCCAAATCGAACTGGTACCGTTGGTAAATTGTGCTCGATTCGATGCTTGTGAAGATCGTGAGCTTCAATTACACTTTTCTTGTTGTGGCTTGCCAAGAAAAGGTTAACCAATGGGAATGGCTTATCAATACCAAATTGTTCAAACTGTTGTTTAAGTACAGACTGAGAGATGTAGTTGTAAGCATCGTCAGTATTCTCTTTTGTATCGTGGATCAGACACCTCTCGTCGGTATTCATATAGGCGCCTCTGACTAACTTCAGACCGAGTGTAAATCCTTCTTTTTCAGCCTCATCCATATGCTTGAGGATTGTCGACGGAGTACTTTTCAAGTAAGCCTGATATGTATTATAGATAATCGCATAGCCGTCCCTGTTATATTTGCGCATGAGAACCATGCCGGCTTTGAATATTCCCCATTGGAAACGCTGAGATTCAGCATCAATGAGGATGCGAATACCGCGAGATTTGCATTTTGTAGCAATTTCATCCATAGCATCAACTGCTTGTTGTGACGGAAGTTCGTTCCGTGCTAAAGCCGCCGCAACATTAGGCCCGGCTCCAGTCATTCTAAAAATTAGTTTAAAAGAATTTTCTAAAAAAGTCTTGAACCTGTTTCGGTTTCAAGGCTTTAGCGCCTTCTTTCACTTACTTTAGAGCCAGATAGTCCCCTTCTTCCAGAAACTCCACAGTCAATAAAGTTCCGACCCGCCAGGATTCTATGTTTGCACACTTAGCAAGAGCTGGGTCTACAGACAGTCCCTTTTCTTTTTTTTCCAACACCGCCATTCCTAAGCCTTGCTCTGTTCTTGTTTTATGATCGAAAGTTATCTCCTTCGCATAAGTCATAATCATGCCACGAAACCCCATATTTTTTATTTGCCGAACGGTAGATTTGACTTGATCAGCATTTTCTCCAGAACAAAACTGATTGTAAAACGTTTTCTTCAGAAGATTTTTTAACAAAGGGTTGCGATCGACATTATAAATAACTGATTCTCCTGGGCTTGAGATTTTTGTTAAGGCAGCAAGCGCTGGAGTAAGAAGATATGGTTTTGATGAGACTGTTGAAACGAGCAGTGACCTTAAAAGGATAGGAGTCGGTATCGCAGACAGAGGTGGTAACGCAGATGTCTCAGCAGGCTTATCGAGCTGCTCAGCCCGTACCCCGGCACTTGAAGAGGAGGACTGGATTCCCCTGACAAAAGATCGATCAAGTAATTTTGAAGAATTTGCAACCGACTTTAAAAGATCTAGTCTAGAATTTGACACAGCAATACTTGCCATTTCGATCTTACTTCTGTCAAGTTTAGTTTTTCGAATCTAGTATTTGGAGGTTCAAGGAGATGGAGCTTTGATTTAAAGGTGGTAGACTCCATCTCTTATCAGCATATCGAATCATGCCTATTAGATTCTTTATTCATTCTCGGGTTTAGTTTCCGTGTCAGGCACGACAGCGGTAAATACAGATTATTTTTGCTTTACAAATTGTCATTACTTGATTGTTCGCCATGCCCACAATTGCCGCCTGGAACTCCTGTCATCGGCCAATCAAAGACCACTATCTTATCAAGGGTGGAAAAAATAAAAAAATACACTAACCCTCTCCTTTCGGACATGACAGCGGGAGCTCTTCCGTCCGCCATATTGTGGAGACAGGGCAGTTTTACCGACGATGCTGCCGACACGGCAAAGCTCCCGATTACTTTCGTATGAAGTTGTTAAACAGGCACAGTAATCCCAGTCCGCTAGCAGCATTTATAAGCAAAGTTATTACAGTATTTTACTAATTTTATTGCGGCCTAGAACGAGAATCAATTGGTCTTCAGATGAAAGGGAAACCGATTTCTTGCCAAACTCCATTTCTCTAAAAGACGAGGAAAAACTGCTAGTTTTTGTCATTATATACTTCTAGACTCTTATTTCTAGTATTGCTCTAGCCGCCATCAAATCCATATTAACGTTCGTTTTCATCGGCTTCGAACTTCTATTCAAGGATTAATATAATAAATAAATAATGCCCAAAATATTTGCCCGACGAGTTTTACCATTGCTCAATTAATGATACAATATTTATGCAAGTTCTTACATCTAAGCTTTGACATTTATATGATTAAAATTGGCTATGGCAATTATCCTTTTAGCGCGTTGGCTATAGATTTCGCCACGTACTCAACATTTCCTGGATTAAGACCAGCAATGGAAATACGAGAATTTTCCGCCATATATATATGGTATTCCTCTTCATTTGTTAGAACAATCGATTATTGGATATAAGATGATAACAAACCTTTAAGTTTCCGAACAATCTCCGGAGACAATCCAAGAAAGCCGAACATGCCAGTCTGCTTGATTAAATGGTCCCAAGTCCCAGGGGCACCTTCGATATTAGTCAACAGTTCTAGTCGATATGATTTAAATGAAATGCTGAAGGAGATACCTAATGAAAGCAGATTCTCATATAATCTTTCCCTCATCAACCGAATCCTTGAGCTCATAGTAATCAAATCTCGGAACCATTCTTGCCGAAGATCATCATTGGTTAGAATATTTGTAGCGATTTTAGCCCCGTAAGCCGGAGGATTGGAGATTTCAGATCGCTGCAGCATTTCAAGCATAGATTGACTATTAATAGCTGACGTTGTGCTGTTCGTCTTGAGAACAAAGCATCCAACTCGTTCTCCTAGAAAGTAAAAACAGTCAAATAACTTTCAGAATAGAAATGCAACACCCAAATTTCTAATTAACATTAAAAAATTCATCTTTGTCAAGCTTCTTACCATAAAGACCCATATTTTTAGCAAACGATACACAAACTCCAGCTTCCATATGTAATTCGCCGATGATGTAGTGAATAGCAAACGCGTCGTTATCAATATTTCCAGAGTTAAATCCCAGATACGCGGCATCAAGCAGAGGGAACATTTCTTTAATTTTCAACAATTTGCACAATTTTACCCACTGATCTCGGCTTGGATCACAGCCAGTTGGATTATGAGCACAACAATGCAAAATGACAACTGACTTATCATCTGCCGCTTCCAAATGAGAATAATACGTATCAAAGTCCAAATCTTTAAATTCTTCATTATAATATTGCAATTTTTCACACTTGAAGCCTAGCGAAGAGAAAACTTGGAAATGATTCGACCAGGTTGGCACAGGAATATAAATTTTTGGTAGAGTTTTTGGATGACATGCCCTTAGAAGCGCTCCTGCCACATGCAAAGAGCCAGTGCCCGATAAGGTCTGACATGTTGCAATCTGAGATTAGCCCTTGACCAATTAATCTCATTTATAACATTTTAGACACATTCGAAAATGAATAGATGTTATACCTTGTCTTGAGACTTTGCATAAATCTCTGAGCCCAGAACCAGCTCGGCAACAGACTGCCTAAATCTAGGCAGTCCTAGAATTGGAAGGTATTCATGATTCAGACCCTCATATGCTAAGCTTTCGCGGCTTTTCCTGACAGATGGCAGGATCCATGGTTGTCCATTTTCATCACGATATGTCCCTTGTCCCAGATTGACTTTTCGTGTATCAGTGTCTTTCTGAAACTGTGCAGTCAGTGCAAAAATAGCATCAGGAGGAACGTATATGGCGCACGCCAGAAAAGACGGCGTCTCGTCTTTTGTCATTTTTGCCGATCCTGCTATTGAGCCCAAAATAATGGGTTCTTTTGAGAGGCACAAGGCACGTAGTCCTATATTATATGTACATATATATATTTGCCGGACCTCATCGAGTGTTCTGCGCTTTCGCCTTTATACATAGCTCCAATTCTCCAGAGATTACAATAGTGCTATAAGTGAATTGAGGTCAATTTTCACGTTATTGGAAGTATCTTGAGTTGTTCTCATTAACCCTGCGATACTTTTGCGAAGTTTCTTGGACACGGAAGCGATCCCGTTCATATCAAAGGCGCCCACTTAAGATTGATTAAATAAATGTTCAAGTTATTGAGAGTATAATTTAGCGCGCTTGGAACGACTTAGCAAAATCCCGTCTAGCAGCCAAACCTACGAGTGCTCTGCCGCAAGATAACAATGACAAACCATCCTAAGTTGCACGTTCCATCATCAGGCGTTTGGTGCCCGGCCATAACCTTCTTCAATCATGATACGGACTCATTGGATTTAGACTCACAATCGCAATATTTTTCGTACCTGGCGAGATCAGGGCTCACTGGACTCGTTATACTTGGCACCAACGCGGAGGCTTTTCTGCTGACCCGTGAAGAGCGCAAGCAGCTTATTGCAACAGCCCGCGAATCAATTGGACCCGAATTTCCGATCATGGCCGGTGTCGGAGCCCACTCTACAAAACAGACGTTAGAACTTGCTCAGGATGCTTATGAAGCGGGGGCTGACTACTTACTGGTTTTGCCTCCCGCTTACTTTGGCAAAGCCACCACCATAAGCGTGATAAAGAATTTTTTCGTTACTGTGGCAGCCAAAGCCCCGCTTCCAGTCGTCCTGTACAACTTTCCCGGTGTTTGCAATGGCGTCGATTTGGATTCAGATACAATTACGGCGATTACACGCGAAGCGCCTAATCATAATGTTGTGGGAGTTAAACTGACTTGCGGATCTGTCGGTAAGATCACCCGTTTGGCAGCAACATTTTCGCCTGAAGAGTTTGCCGTGTTTGGTGGTCAGTCTGATTTCCTTATTGGCGGTTTAGCGTCCGGCAGCGCAGGATGCATTGCCGCGTTTGCAAACGTTTTCCCAAAAACTATCTCTTGCATCTATAGGCTGTACAGTGAGGGCAAATATGAGGAAGCTTTGAAATTGCATCAAAAGGCAGCCCTGGCTGAGAGTGCTATCAAGGGAGGAATTGCTGCTACAAAATATGCTGTAGCCTACCATCTGGAATCTGCTGGAGTATTCAAGAGCATTACTTCAAAATTGGAGCCAAGGCAGCCATACGAGGCTCCTAGCGAGCCAGCTAAGCAAACTATCAGGGAAAAACTAGCTGAAGTTGCCAAGATTGAATCAAATCTGTAGACAAAGGTTTAAAGAGACGCCAGGTATATAAAGAAAAATTGTTAATTAGCACTGTATTTAAAATTTGGTCTGTGTTCCCGCTGATATTGAAAACTTTTTGGTGTAAATTGTTGTAAATTTGTTATGACCTTATTGGAGACCTATCGTAACTTGACAATCTGAAGGGATATCTGCCAGGTCCACTATACTAGATGCTCGACACAACAGTTTTGAGAAGGTTGGATTTCAGCTGGTCGAATAAATTGGATTAACCGAGCAACACTTTGTATAATTAGGATGAAACAAATAATTATACTTAGGGGAACTGTCTTCTACCGCCTTTTTTACAGGAGCAAGAGGAAATCAAAATTGTAAGTAGAAAAAAGCACATCCTACCTTTTGTTGATTATTGCCGAAAAACATTAATTATCATTCGAGTTCATGCGTTCAAAGTGGATTCGCCCGCATCAGGTTTGACTTTTTCTTCATTACAAGAGTCGTTCTTAAAAAAATCTAAAAACCTGAAGGTACGATTTGAGGTACGAGAGCTGTAGTTTGATCTTGATTGAGAGCACGCCAGAGTTCACCGAGTACTTCGTCTAAGTTTCGGACGATGAGTATAGTATGTGCAGTCAGCACTCAATCCGGCAAAATTAAGCGCTCGGAGAAACTCCATTTTTTCAAGCCAATCAAAGATTAAATCAATTATCAGATTAATTATCAGATTAACTATCAGATCAATCAGATTAATTATCAGATTGCGACATCGGCAATATGGTCTGGTTTAGTCAGCGAAGTTATTATTTTTTTCCTGTGTTTATCTCATACCCACTCTGCTGTTGTAAGCACATTGTTCTGCGCACATTCAAATGCCGATGGCCGCTTTGTGGACTGATGCAGTTCGCATGTCGAATATCCACCACGTTTCGCAGAAGGCATAAAAGCAAAAAGATACAGACACACAAGGCATTTGGTCTTTAAATTCTAATCCGACGCAATGCTGACAGGATCTGACGTAGAAAAAAGTCAGAATACTCGACCTTTAGACGACGAAATGGCAACGGCGGTGCTCAAGGATGGAGAATTGGCTTCAGAGCATGAAGTTAGAGATGACAGGTCCAGCGCAGACTCTTCCTCTTTTATTTCCAGCAATGATCTGGACAAAATTACGCAAATAGACGGTTCCAATGTGCTCTGTGCCAGTAAGTGCTTAATAAAATGTTCCTCGTGTCTAAGCATGTAGCCCTGCGGATGTGGGTAATTGCTATATTCCTGGTGACTATCGGTGTTGCTGTCAATTCCATATTTATGTTTCGTTTCCCTTCCGTAACAATTTCGGCCATTGTTTTGCAGATCGCCGCTTTCCCGCTCGGACGGCTTTGGGAGATTATTATGCCAAACAACTCTATATCTTTGTATAGATGGAGTATACCAATAAACCCCGGGCCATTTCACGTGAATGAACATTGCTGCATTTTTATTATGGGCAATTTAGCCTTACCGTAAGCACGAAATTGCTCAAAAAGAAAAAGACGAAAAAAGAGAATCTTTTTAGGATCAGAGATGCAAGAAACTGTTAATGGAAACGAGAACAATCTCGAGGCAAACCCTTGATCCCCAATCAAAAGCAGCTTTCAAAGAGACTTACAATTCTAGCATTCGCCTGAGTTCAGAAATTTTGTTAGAAATAAAACACTATTGGAAGCAAGATTTCAATGGGGGTTTCCAATATCTTTTTACAATCTCTGTTATGCTATTTGGACTGGGTATGGCCGGGATGTCAAGGTCCATTCTTGTAGACAACCCGGACATGCTTTGGCCTTCTAATCTCGGCAACATTGCTTTGCAAAACGTATTGCATGGCCGCAATTCTCAATCAAAAGAACTTACAGGCTGGAGAATTTCCGTTTACTCCTTTTTTATCTGTGTTCTTTCCGGCGCTTTTGTTTGGCATTGGTTTCCGGACTTTATTTTCCCGGCTTTAAGCACTTTGGGTGCCTTTATCAGCTGGTGCAAGCCGTCTTCAGCTACTCTTGCCCAAGTATTCGGAATGAGCACAGGCATGGGATTGTTTCCACTAACTTTAGATTGGAGCCAGATCGCCAACTTGGGCTCACCTCTCACCACACCGTGGTGGGTGATTACAAATATGGCTTCGTCAATTGTGTTTTGGCTGTTTATTGTTACCCCGGCACTGTACTATTCTAATGTTTGGGATTCTGCTTATTTTCCTCTGCTGAGCAACAAACGTGAGTTTGTCTCCAACCCCTTTGCATTTAACAACAGATTTTAAGCCTTGCCTACCGCCGTTTACGTATTTATTATTTGACTTTAAATTTTTATTTTTGCTTAGTCTTTGCCGTTACTAATAGGCCAGTTTATGACAAGAACGGTAAAAGCTACAAGACCGACAGAATACTAAGCGGCATCACTTTCAATGAAGAAGGGTACAGCAGCTATTCCAGTATCTATCTGCCTATTACATACGCTCTTTCTTTTGGATTGGAGTTTGCCACGATTAGCAGCACTATAGTAGACGTCGGTCTAAACGAGTTGCCTAAATTCTTTAAACCTCACCGTGATAAAAGCGCAACAGAAAATGTGTACAATCAAATACAAGTAAAACACAATCCGACACCCTACTGGTGGCACGGATCTATCCTTATAATTGGCTTTGCTCTTATGATGGCAGCATCTCAAGGCTGGGGTACACAAACGCCTTGGTACGCTGTGATCGTAAGCTGTCTTATTGCTCTCGTTACATTTGTTCCTTTTGGCGTGTTGCGAGCTAAAACAAATCAAAAGGTTTCAATTATGGTCCTGATGCAAATTATTGCGGGTTACTGGTTTCATGGAAGACCACTATCTGTAATTTTTATGATGGCTTTTGGGTTTTTGTCGGCTGATAAAGGTCTGGCATTTGCACAAGACATGAAGTTTGGGTATTACCTGGGAATCCCACCGAGAACTGTTTTCTTTGTACAGCTTGTTGGAATACTTTGGTCAGGTCTAGTGGAAGTTGGCGTCGTAAATTGGACGCTGGCAAATGTGGCGCACGTTTGCACTAAAGACGCTTATAATAACTTCAATTGCCGGTTTGCCCAATCACATTACAATACGAATATAATCTGGGGCGTTATTGGACCTCAGAGAGTTTTCGGCGAGACTCATTATGGCAAACTATATTGGTTCTTTCTCATTGGTGCAATATTGCCAGTCATCAGGTTCGTTATACTGCGCTTTAGGCCTAAATCTTTCGTGCGGCTTGTCAGTATTCCTTTGTTCTTTAGTGGCGCCAGCAATATTCCAACCATAACTGGTGTTAATATTACGTCTTGGGCAATCGTTGGTTTTGTTTTCAACTACGTCATCCGCAAAATAAACAGAGCCTGGTGGTTGATCTACAATTTTCCCTTGAGCGCTGCGCTGGATGCTGGTACCAGCATTGCAACGATCTTAATATTTCTTGTCATTAATTTGACTGGGGCGAGTAGTAGTTTTTCCTGGTGGGGGACAACTGTCGCAGGGAAAGGCTGCGACGCGGAGGGCTGCCCCCATTTAAATATTGCCAACAGCTAGCTGTAGACTGAATCCAGTCAACAAACTTCGTATGAATGAATAGATTAGAATTGAAACTAATTAAAAGGAAAACGGAAAACAGTAGCAGATAGCCAATGGAAAATTGAGTAAAGAAGGTAACAATAATCTAGAACTTTATCCCCATCGTCCATGTAGAACACTTTTATCTACAGTCACCTTTGAGGCTATAAGCTTGGCTTGTCCTCGCTTCAGGGTGTTGACCTCAGCAGTAAGATCTTCCCGCCTCTCCCTAATACTTCGCACCACAGTGTCCATTGGCAAGTCGCTTCCCGTAGACGATGCGTCCTCTTCAGACCCTTCCTCTACTTCAAACCCACGGGCCTTACACCATCAAACACTACGCATAATGCCAGCGCAGCAATTTAGGGTGAGGTAACTACTAACAATAATCTGAGTTGTATTTCTAATATAAAAAGTATCATTGGGCCCCTACAACAAGGAAGTCTACAATCGCCATGAAAAATACATTTAACATTTATTAAAGAATGCCAATTTGAAATTTTCAAGTAAAACAGATATTCGAAACCAAAATTTCCCTTTGAACTAATGCGCTAAATTAAATCAAGCAACGCTTATAGTAAAACGAAGTAATGTCCATGGCAGATATGCGGAATGCCTCTAAGTCCTACTTATCCGAGCCGACGAGGCAGTCATTATATATACTACCGATCAACTACTTACTAAACTAAGTCAGTGTACAACCTAAACTTCGTTAGTTTAATTCTTCAAAAGTGACTATTCAATTACTTAAATAAATCTATTAGGGTTATATATGGTTAGGGTTAGTTAGGTACCCGTATTACTTCTTAATTCTATTTTCAGACGCTGTTCAGCTCCGCCTTTCGTTTATCTTTGTCACGGGTTGCTTAAAAAGTGGCTGGGAGCACTTAAGTAAGCAACTTCGTAGTTTAGTTTAGTTAATTTAGTTTAGTTAGTTTAATTTAATTAGTTTAGTTAAGTTGTATTGGAGGAAGGTGCTTAGAGTAGCGCTCGGAGCTCGGACTCAAGCACTTCTGCAATAAGTTAATAACTTTAGTAGTTTCGTAGAGTGGGGTGGGATCTTTGGCTAGTAACGAGCCGAGCCCAAGTATAAGAAGAAGTATTCTTCTACTGGATTCGGGGCGTTACAAAAACCAAGGTTCCGCCTAATATAAGTGTCTTGAGATTAGTTCTAAAGATTGGGTCTCCCCAAAGTTCGATTACACGTAGCGAGAAAAGTAGAAGCAGGACCTCTATTTATATCCTCGCTATTTCGATAGGGGTTTCAGTGGGCAGAGATTACGGGAACTGCAGCTGAAAGCTAAGCCCGATATTGCGTAGTGTCAAAAGTCAGGGTTAAAGCCTTTTATACACTAAAGCTCCTATGGAAACTAAGTAATAGCACAAGATAGTGCTATATAGCACTACCTAGTACTATTGCTATAAACTACTATATAAAACCATATAGTCCTTATCCTTGAGTAATCCAGCTTTCGCTTTTTTAACATAGGGCCATGTCACACCTAAATTATGACCCCCCTCCCAGGGTAGGCTCTATTTCTTTCAGGCCTTCTCTACTAATTTCACCTAATCTATCTGCCCCTTTAATTCTGGCTCTTCTCCATTCCTGAGCCCCAATCGTGTGCTCCTCGTAGACATTTGCCAATGCCACGGAGTTGTCCGAATCCGCCGACAGTGTCTCCAATTCCCACCTCACTAGGCGTTCCACAGTGTTTTCCTGCCCAACTGGTATCACGCTGTAACCAGTGAGCGCACTGTTTTCCAAGGAGATCACTGCATGGAGCCAACCGGGTCCCATGTAGCAGGCGAATCCCTTCTTCAGGTCACAAACATGTAGCCCCTGAAGCTCATGAATGCCCTGGTACAAAAACATATCCCCCACCTTGTGGTGGTACTGCGCGAAGTAGTCAAGGTTCGCAGCCGACGGTGGCCAGGCGAATACCAATTTCCTTCCCAGCACGCAAACCAGCACGTGACCCAAGAACACGTTGTCCACGTGTATGTCCGTGATCGTCCCAGCCGGAGAGACCACCGTGCTCCAGTCCGTTTTGAGGCGGTTTTTGTATCTATTTGTAGCGGGTAAGGCCCTCGGGCTCAAGGTTAGTAAGCCCTGCGTCGAGGGCGGCACATTGTAAGCCGCGTACCACTCGATTTTTTCCGCGCCGTAAACGAAACCTGCCACAAACCGAGCCACCGAAATGTCCGTAGATTTTGCTCGGTCACGAACGTTAAAAAGTTGAAGGTCGTGCTGCAGAACGTCCTCCATAACGGCCGGCCACGTTGGCTCCCGCTCAAAACAGTCTTTCCGGGATTCCGTAACGGTATGAAGCCATTTGTGCTTCGTAGCCGCCGCTGCCCAAAGTATATTCCTACCCGTCCGGTGCGTCGGCATTTTTGACGTTCGAAGATCCCATTCCGACACCAGTTCTGTCATGATCCTCGCCTTGGCGAGTTCCTGACAACCGCGTTGGGAAGCGAGGGGCGACGCCTGTAGTCGGACTTGGGATGTCCGCGCGTCGCAAGCTTCGCCAACGCGGCCCAAGACCAGTCGGCGCGTAACGCGATGGTCTTGGGACGTAGAAGTTGTCTTAGTGCGCATGTAGGTACGCGCACTAAGCCAGCTTGGCCCACGGGAGCGAGGGGCTCCATGCACAATGTGCACGGACCTCGCTTCCCGTTCACATTCTCGCACGCTAGCGAGTGCGACCCTTCGCACTCTGCTAGCGCGAGAACATTCATAGTTATTTCCATAGACTAGTTTAGGCTGAGAGCTTCCCTCTCTAACTTGTGCGACCTTCGCATAAGTTAGCTTGGGAAGAGTAGTTTAGAATGCGAAGGAGCATCCGCTCCTCCGCAACTTAGTTTAGTTTATAGTTGCCCGTGAAGGCCTCTCGCCCTTCACGGGTTGATTATCTCAAAGTGGGAGTAATATATTATATTACTCCTGGTAAGCTTTACAGTAATCGCTAGATATATTCAAGACGGAATTATGGCGAAATTCCATTTTTATGTAATGTGATTCTTATTATGTATAATTCTAGTCAGGGTTTTCGCTTTTCCTTTACGCCATAATTCCATTTCGAAAAATAATTAATGTATGAGGGGGGGGTCATGCCAATTTCCTTAGCATTCCCGCGAATTATGGCGTAATTCTAATAAGAATGGTAGGAGAAACGTGGAGGCAGGGTTTTTTAGGGAGAATTTTCCGACTAAATTCCAAATTATAATATGGGAAATTGCGCGGGAATGCTAAGGAAATTGGCATAAACGGGGGTAAGAACGACGTAAGAGCAAAAATAGTTTCCGCCTTAATTCTAATACATTGGCAAACCATATTGCGGCGAGGGTAGGGTTGCTGAATTTATAAAATATAATTATTATACAAGATGGTCTACACATATTATAGCTATCTGATAATATAATAAAATATTATAGAGAGAGCCCCATAGTAATAAAGTATAATAAGAAAAACGTCAGAAAAATAAGAAAAATTAAGAGTGTGTAGTCCATGTGTAGAGGTGACAAAACGTCGAATGAACAAGTGTTTTTACAAAAAGTGTATGGTTGGATAGAGGGGTGCAGTAGGAGTGTAAATATATACTTGTTTACAAGATTGGATTAGTAATTATGGAGATATATGGGTTTAAAGATTTATAAAAAGCTCATGACGGCGCAGGATGCATTTTATGTGGCATTATAATAATGTATAGTAGAATAATTTATTGTAAAGCAATGTATGTATAATAATGTATAGTATAATAATGTATGGTAATTTAATGTATAGGAATAATGTATGTATAATAATGTATGGTATAATAATGTATGGTATAATAATATATGGTAGAATAATGTATTGTAAAGTTATTGTAAAGTAATGTATGTATAATAATGTATGGTAGAATAATGTATTGTAAAGTTATTGTAAAGTAATGTATGTATAATAATGTATGGAGGAATAATGTATGGAGGAATAATGTATGTATAATAATGTGTGGTATAATAATATATGGTAAAATAATGTATTGTAAAGTGAATAATGTATGTATAATAATGTATGGTATAATAATGTATTGTAAAGTAAAGTATGTATAATAATGTATGGTAAATAATATATGGTAGAATAATGTATTGTAAAGTTATTGTAAAGTAATGTATGTATAATAATATATGGTAGAATCATATGGTATAATAATATATGGCATTATAATGTATGGTATAATAATATATGGTGGAATAATGTATGGAGGAATAATGTATGTATAATAATGTATGGTATAATAATATATGGGGGATTAATGTATGGGAATAATGTATGGGGAATTAATGTATGGGGGATTAATGTATGGAGAATAATGTGTATGGGGAATAATGTATGGGGGAATAATGTACGGTGATATTTATTTAGGGTTAGGGTTATTTATGATCGAATGGAGTAGAGAATTATATTGAGATTGTTGGATATGAAAGGGAGGGAGAGAGTTGGAGTTGAGATAGGAAGTAAAGGGAAATAGAAAATGGGAATAGAGTAATGTAGAAGTTGCCAAAAAAATGTTTGATAAAGGACAGTTATTGAAAGGAAGATTGTTTTAATATTATTTAGTATTTTATAATATTTGGTTAAAGTTTAGAAAGGATCAAATAAAAATGATGATGTAAAAGTTTTAAAAGGGCGGAAAATGTGAATAATAATAGATTGAAGGGGTGTGAGGGGATGTGGAAAAGTGATGGGAGATGAAGAAAGAAAGATTTTGGAAGAGTTGAGGGAAGCAGATGGAAGTTGATGGAGTTAGGAGGTAGGGCTATGGTTAAAGTGAGAAGAATTAGGGTTATTTAGTTCTAAGTGTATGAATGTTAGGGTTAGTAATTTATTATAAGAGAATGATAGCATGTTGGGGGAAGAAGTTTATAAAATAGAGAATGGTAATGGGGGTTAGGGTTATGGAGGAATAATGTTTGGTAAAATGATGTATGGGGATTAATGTATGGGGGAATAATGTATGTAGGAATATATATGGTATAAATATAAGTATTTATTAAGCATGGAGACTAATATAAATATATTCAAAAAATATATATTCAAGACGAAGCTATTGCGAAATTTCATTTATGTGTAATGTAATTCTTAGTCTTTAGCTTATTAATTATGTATCTTAGCGGTAGTAAATTCACTTTGCCAAACAGTCATGGAGTATGTCAAGATTGAGCAATTTGGGGGCTTGCATCTGGTGGTGTGTAGAATTTGTTGTGTCTGCCTCAAAGCCGGCATTGGAAATAATGCGGTAGAAAGGCATTACAGACATACACATAGACTCAGGTCTGGGTCCCTTAAGCTTGTTGTTTCTTATGTTACTGCTAATTCACAGGTGGTTTCCCCAGTGACAACGATTTTAAAGCACACTCCGAGTCTGAGCGAAGTGTGTGAAAGAATTCCTTTTTTGAAAGTTCAAGAGGGTTACTATTGCAAAATATGTCTTAAAGTTGCTTCAACATCTCGAAAATGTCTACAGCAGCACGTCTCTGCTTGCCATCGCGATGGACTGGGTAAGCACGAAATACAAAGTGCCTTACTTCAGTCGTTTTTCTCTGAAAAACAGTTTATTCGTTATTTTCGCGTATATAAACCACAAGCGGAAATCCCCACTGCTGCTGCTCTAGATTTCATTTTGAAAACTCAGTCAACTCTACCAGCAAATTTGATGAATTACAATTCAGATGACAGAGATACACCCCCGTGGGTGCTAAAATTTGGTTTTCATAAAGTGCACATAAAAACTACAGGCGGGAATATCTTGAACAGTTGGGACGAATCGTATAATGTACTTATACGTCAAGAAGTTGGTTTTATGTACGAAGAGATTTTTGCGATGTGCGACGAGTCAGGAGGGAAAATGACCTCGGCTATGGCAACCAAACTGAGCAGTTTTGTGCCAGATCAGTCAGGCCGAGTTCATTATTTTCGGCGAACAATTCAAAGTTCTACCCGGCAACGCTATTTTTCGTATTGGGCCGGTGCAGTTGAGTATTACTTTAAGTATTGTTCTCACGAATTAAGTGAATGCAGAAACCTAAATGTGAATGGATGCATACTTGCTTTGAAGCCGGAATATTGAGTCTTGCTCGGTCCTTTATATTCAATATTAGCTTGAGTCTCATTCAGCAACCAATTCACGAAAACGATTTTGATTCGCCCATTCTAAGATTCTGTGCGTCACGGGCATGCTTGGATGAAGGCGACCCATCTAAAGGATGGAAGAAACCGACCAGTTTCAATACAATACTATCTGGGTTGATTTATTGTGCGCAACTAGCTCTTTTCAAAGAAGCGCATCGTTTACCAGGAGATACGAGTTCAGGCTT
The DNA here is from genome assembly GCA_016906335.1 of Novakomyces olei. Lineage (NCBI taxonomy): Eukaryota > Fungi > Ascomycota > Novakomycetes > Novakomycetales > Novakomycetaceae > Novakomyces > Novakomyces olei. The sequence continues at coordinate 1,648,094 of JADEYG010000009.1, forward strand.
AAATACTCTGGTGGAGCAATTTTTAAATCCGGGGAAGAGTACGTCAATCGGTATACTGTTGAATTGGAGAGTTTATCTTTTTCAATTCTCAAAATATTATATGAATACTGACCAATGTATATGGAACACAAACAAAGATCAAGTGTCATACCATAAAACCTCTATTTTTATGTATGAAGTTACCCGGCTATACGTTTCATCTGTGAAGCAAGCTTTCAAAGTTTTGAGAACTGCTCTTATGTTTGACACCGAATTCAAATTTTTATGCACTAGACATTTATACGATTTTATTTACAATACAGAGTTTGGATGGTGGTTTGGTGTCGCACCCGAAAACCAGCGGTATTTACATCAGACGGAAAAATATTTGTATAAGCTTTTGACAGCGAATACGATTGTAACGGCTTTTTTTCATGACAGAATGGGAGATTGGGATCGATCAAAAGTACAAAGTTACTTGTATTCCGCAGATATGTTCCTTCGGTATGCATATACGTTGTTATCGATTTCAGCCCCGCCACTGCGAGGGACAGAAACAACTACAATCTGGTACAAGAACGGTTCACGGAAACGCAATATTTTTATCAAGGATGGCAAAATGGTCATTGGGACGACGTATACTAAAACTCAAAATCTGACTGGAAGACCGCGAGCTATAAGCCGATTTTTGCCTGAAGATGTTGGTGATCTGCTGTTGAATTATATTGTGTATGTACAACCATTTTTATTCTACCTTGAAGGAATTGTAGGGTTGAGAAGAGACCAACCATCTTTATTCATGTCTAATGGTACTTTATGGGATGCCAGAAACTTATCAAGATATCTTGCACAATGTTGTTCACACGCTTGTGTGCCAAGTCTTTCAGTGTCTTCATGGCGACAAATATCGGCTTCAATCATTAATGTTAAATTTGCAAACCAAAACTTTGAGAAAGCACTGGGAGATATGGATGACAGCAGCGACGAAGACGATCTGGCTCATAGCGGTATTGCGGGAAACCTTATTCAGCTGTCGAATCACGCGACTTCTACGCACGATTCAGTTTACGGTAACAGTACGGGATTTGCAAATATACCAGATCTTGTATTGAATAACAGCCAAAAAGCATGCGAAGCATGGATTACATTTTTTAAAATGGATAAGCGATATCTCAGTCAAAAAATTGATACTAACGCGCCAGCCGCACTTCTTGACAAGGTAGGCTTACCAGGTCAACACAAATTCACAATGGAGGATGCTTTGAGAACAGCTAGGCGATTATTTGGAAATCATTACCAATTTCGCTCCAACATTCAAGGCGAAGCTATTATGGGCCTTGTTAAGAAAATCCCAGAAGTAGTACTTGTTTTTCCAACCGGATATGGAAAGACTAGTGTTATACAAGTGGCCGCTAGCACGCATGGTGCAGTGTGTACCGTGGTTATCGTTCCTTTTGTTGCTTTGATGCTTGATATGGAACGTCATTGCAAATCCATTGGCATAAACACAGGGGTTTGGACTGCACAGGACAATCTTGACAAGTACTACAGCATTACACTTATGTCTATTGAGATCGCAATTTCAGGCTCTGGGCAACAATACCTAACAAATTTATATCAACGCGGTATTATTGACCGGCTCGTTTTTGATGAATGTCATTTAAGTCTAACGGCGTCATACAGAGCCACATTAAAAAAGCTCCCTGATTTGAGAATGAATAACGTACCTATTGTATTAATGTCTGCAACTTTGCCGCCATCTATACGAGCAAGGTTTGCTGAGCATTTTTTGCTAGAGGACGCAACTTATTACACCGTGCCAAGCCGGCGAGAGAATATAAGTTACAGCGTTAAAAGATGCAAAAACATTATTTTGGCCGCCTCTAGCACACTCAAGAACGCTACATTAAATGAAAGAAACCGTGCAATGTGTATTACACGAAGCCGAAAAGATGCGGAGGCTATTTCTGAGCGCTGCGGCGCACACTGTTTAACAGCACGATTGAGTAAGGATACTAAAGAACAGACGCTAATGAACTGGGTTAATGGGGAACAAAGCAAAATTTTAGTAGGAACAACAGCAATTGGGACCGGAATAAATATGGAGCACGTCCGCTTGGTTATCCATGCGGGGGTACCCTACGGCTTGATAGATTTCAGTCAGGAATCTGGGCGTGCAGGCAGAGATGGTGAACAGTCTGTGAGTATAATATTAGACGACAGAACAGAAGCCCAAGCGATCGAAAAACCATTGCTCACATATCTCGAGACAACAATTTGTCGACGGAAGACTCTTGATAATTTCTTTGACGGCATTGAAAACCCCCCAGCGTGTGCCCCTGATGAGTCACTTTGCGACATATGTCAAAATTCGCAAGAAATGTCAGATACAGTGGGCAGGGAGACTGCGAGAGAACGCGTATTGAAACGAAAGCGGTCGGATATTTTAATTACAGAAAACATAGAAGAATTGATGATAAAATTAACCGGAAAATGTGTGCTTTGTTTACTCGCAGGACATCAAGAAATAGAACATACGTTTTATCAGTGCAAAAATCAGCTTAAGTTTAAGTATATGGACGAGAAAAAAAAGGCGTTGAATCGAAGTCAGCGAGGATGGATCAAGTCTAGTAGCGTGTGTTACCGCTGCTGCTTACCACAAAATATATGCCAGGCAGCACTTAGTGCGGGCACGAAACCGTGTAAGTATACTGACAGAATCATGCCTGCATTGTTTGCTATTTTTGAATTGAAGTATGATAAGCTTACGTACGAAAACTGGATGGAAGAAGAGCTTCCTGCACGAGGGTCAGACTGTTTTATCTGGGGCGGAAAGGAGACGTCTGGTGCGGCAAGAATTCGAGCCGTCAGACTTGTTTATGATTATTTTAATGGCACTGAGAAAATATAAGCCAAATTAAACAGGCCATAGCTGTTACAGGTGTTATAGATCTATATTTAATTCTAAATCTCCAGTTCTTTTGCAAAGCAAAGACGTGTACTGTACTCCGAACGTTTGCAGAATCGAAGAAAGAAACTAAATGTACACACATGTATATGAACTAGACGATCAAATCAGCAAAGAACTAGATTTCAAACAAATTATTTTAAGGATTGGTGAGTCCGTGCATTACGCTAACCTGTTGTATAAGAACGCTAGCTGCTATTACTATAGTTATTCCACCTTGCATTTCACGTCTTTTACAAAAATCCTCCCATTTCATTCGCTGAGCGCCCTTACATTTTAGGAAAGTCCTGTCCATGTTACGTGAATTACACGTACGCAACTTGCATTTCACGTAACCTGTAAATCTTATTGGACCGTGCCATTTACTATTACTTGCTGCCGCTAAACTTACAAATACTGTCGGCGAGGGTAGGGTTATTGAATTTATAAATATAATTATTATACAAGATGGGCTGCACATATTATAGTTATCTGATAATATAATATAAATATTATAGAGAGGGCAACATAGTAATAGAAGTATAATAAGAAATACGTCAGAAAAATAAGAAAAATTAAGAGTGTGTAGTCCATGTGTAGAGGTGACAAAACGTCGAAAGAACAAGTGTTTTTACAAAAAGTGTATGGTTGGATAGAGGGGAGCAGTAGGAGTGGAAATATATATTTGTTTACAAGATTGGAATGGTAGTTATGGAGATATAAGGGTTTAAAGATTTATAAAAAGCTCATGACGGCGCAGGATGCATTTTATGTGGCATTATAGTAATGTATAGTAGAATAATTTATTGCAAAGTAATGTATGTATAATAATGTATGTATAATAATGTATAGTATAATAATGTATAGTATAATAATGTATGGTATTATAATGTATTGTAAAGTAATGTATGTATAATAATATATGGAGGAATAATGTATAGAGGAATAATGTATGTATAATAGTATGGTATAATAATGTATGGTATAATAATATATGGTAGAATAATGTATTGTAAAGTTATTGTAAAGTAATGTATGTATAATAATGTATGGAGGAATAATGTATGGAGGAATAATGTATGTATAATAATGTGTGGTATAATAATATATGGTAAAATAATGTATTGTAAAGTGAATAATGTATGTATAATAATGTATGGTATAATAATGTATTGTAAAGTAATGTATGTATAATAATGTATGGAGGAATAATGTATGGAGGAATAATGTATGTATAATAATGTGTGGTATAATAATATATAGTAAAATAATGTATTGTAAAGTAATGTATGTATAATAATATATGGTAGAATAATGTATGGAGGAATAATGTATGGTAAAGTAATGTATGTATAATAATGTATGGTAGAATAATATATGGCATTATAATGTATGGTATAATATATGGCATTATAATGTATGGTATTATAATATATGGTAGAATAATGTATGGTAGAATAATGTATGGAGGAATAATGTATGGAGGAATAATGTATGGATGAATAATGTATGGATGAATAATGTATAGAGGAATAATGTATGGTAAATTAATGTATGGGCATTAATGTATGGAGGAATAATGTATGGATGAATAATGTATGGATGAATAATGTATAGAGGAATAATGTATGGTAAATTAATGTATGGGCATTAATGTATGGGGGCATAATGTATGAGATTTGTTCAGTTAGGGTTAGGGGTAATTATTGGGATAATGTATGTGGTATTATAATGTATGAGGAAGTTGTTTTATTAGGGTTAGGGTTGTTTATCAGGGAGTGGAGTAGAGAAATTTGTTGAGATTGTTGGATAAAGAAAAGGATGGAGAGAGTTGGAGTTGAGATGGGAAATAGAAGTAGAAAATGGGAATAGATTTATGTAGATTTTGGCAAAAAAAGGTTGAAAAAGGAGAGTAATTGAAAGAAAGATTGTGATAATATTGTATAGTATGATATAGAGTTGTATGTTAGATTATAAAGGGATCAAGCAGGGTTAAGGATATAAAAGATAAAAAAAGGCAGAGAATGAGAATAATAATTGATTGAAGTGGTGTGGGGGGATGGTGAAAAGAGATGGGAGATGAAGAAGAAAGAATTTGGAAGAGTTGAGGGAAGGAAATGGAAGTAGTTGGAGAAAGGAGGCAGGGTTAGGGTTAGTTAGGGTTAGTTAGGGTTAGTTAGGGTTAGTTAGGGGTTAGTTAGGGTTAGTTAGGGTTAGTTAGGGTTAGTTAGGGTTAGTC
>JADEYG010000010.1:0-27026 GCA_016906335.1 Novakomyces olei
AAATAATTACCCTTTAGTCACGAGATCCGCTGCTCATGGCCATCAAAAACACACGCGAGGTTGCGTTTGCCGCATACATCGCACGGATTGAGTACCAGAACACTTGATTTTGAGCCTTCGACATCGCGAGCATCTAATACGGTACATTTAGCTTACGCATAAATATGTCAAACTTACGCGTTAGGGGGCCCTTTTGTTAACCCGGTGAGCATTGCCCGCCATTGCCGCCCGCCTTTTGGGCAGAGTGATGTATGTACCCGAATAGACGGCGATACTGCACTATTATTTGTATTTTTATCAATTAATATAAATAGAGAGTGAGTGGGGAAATGTAGGAGAACGCTTGCCATAGTAAAATAAAAGGCATATGTACGAGGTCAGACAACGACATGATAAGGTCGATATGCGATGGGCAAATAGGCTTTGTCGCTATTGAATGTGGGAAAGTAAAATCTGCTTATTATGGGACTAGATACCATCGTTGTGATCATTGCTGAGCTATAGTCAGGCGAAATTCAAAACGAGGGAGAGTATTTATAAAAGTGGTCTATTAGGAAGCTGTGCCGTGGTGCAACACAAAATGCAGCATACCCAGGAAATTATTCCACATGAACGCTTTCAAGTTTGATTTGTGCTTGCACCTTTTCACTCATGTCATAAACTTTTAACAAAGCAATTTTAACTGAAAAATATAGCCTCCACTTTTTTTTTTTTTTTTGCGCAAATGAGAATTTTATTTTATTTTATTTTTTTCTTCAATAAAATTGTATGCGGCAATTGATCACTTTTGCTGAGCAAGACAAATCAAATTTTCCTTCATATCAGCCGACAGCACTGTCTTCTTACAACTTCCAATCATTTTGAAAGACTTGGATGGCCAATTTTTTTATTTGCAGGGTTTGCGATACCAGATTGCCAGATAATATAGTAAACTTTGTTATAATTGATTCAATTGTTGGCAACCGAATGCTGGAATTTTTACAAATTGGGGGCAAGAGAGCCAGAAAACAGGTCGCACATAGAATAAGACTTTTAATCCAATCTGAGTGAAGAGAAAACGGCCAGCGCTTCTCGTCCTTTCGGAACGATAATTTGTTATCGCTGCTTAAGCAAGCGCGTCACATACATCCAATCGGAAACGTTCCCGATCGCTGAGTGGGTACGATATAGTCAATACTGATAAAGTGAGAAGGAGCTTACCTTTGTGTTACTTTCTTTATTCTATAAATACCTGTTATCGGAAGCGCTACCGCGAGATACGTGGGCGCAATGTAACCTGCCTTTCGGAGAGCGATCTGGTCTTACATCAGATACTCCATCTTTATGGACTTAATAAAGACTGAGTAACTACTTGAACTTAATTAGCAATTACAGTTCTGCTGCTTTGATATTTGAAGACGCGCAATATGAAAATTCAAAAGTCAGACCCAATAATCATAGTTGGTGGGGGCGCTTATGGTCTTTCGACTGCACTCCATTTGTTGCAAGATGGTTTCACCAACCTATCCGTCTTTGAAAAGAGCGAGACAATTCCTCCTTTACAGTCGGCTGCGAATGATCTCAACAAAATTGTGCGAGCGGAATACGAGGAGCCATTCTATTCGGATTTGACCTTGGTAGGCAGTATACTTTTTTTCAATAAACATATTTTTGTTCAATTTTGATCCGGTTTAGACATCGGCATAAAATGTTTTGTGCTATCATCTTTGGCTATTTACAGTTTTATTAATTTATCAGAAAGCAATTGAAGCTTGGAAAACTCCTCTTTTTGCGCCACATTTCCACCAAGTTGGTTTCGTCCACTGTGTGTCTGGAGCTGCTCCACAGGAAGCACAAAACACTCTAAACAGGTTCCAGAAGGCGGCGGAAAATAATCCGGTTCTAAAGCCTCATGTGAAACCAATTAACGGGCCCGTCGACGTGCATGAAACTTGCTGGCAATTCAATCAGGGCCAAACGCCAGGCTGGAAAGGCTACGTCAACTACTATGACGGTTACGCACACTCAGGAAATGCTCTTGTTTCTGTCTTTCGAGCCACAATTTCATCTGGCGTAAAGTACTTCTTGGGCCTCAATACGAAGTCAAGAAAGTGATTTACGGTAAGCCTGTGTCTCAGAATTTTGCCGGTGTTCAAACAAAAGACGGTAAGATTTATAAGGCCGCGCTCGTTATTGTAGCGGCTGGAGCGGCAGTTGGACGCTTGATTCCAGAACTTGGAAGGCAAGTCGTTGCTAAGTCTTGGTCTGTAGCCCATGTCCATTTGACGGACGAAGAAACGTCGGCTTTACGTGGAATCCCTGTCACTTATGCCCGTGATTTAGGCTTCTTTTTCGAGCCTGATCCAAAGACAAATTTGTTGAAACTGTGTCCCATGGGTGGTGGCTATATCAATACTGACCCAATGAATGGAGTATCTTATGCTCCGGAGTCTTATGGAGATAGTGCGTTTATGCCAGAGGAGGACGAAAAGAAAGTACGGCTTTTACTAAAGCAAACCCTACCTTATTTGGCCGATCGCCCTCTGGTGCAAAAGACACTTTGCTGGTTTGCCGATACAAAGGACACAGATTTTATTTTCGATTATGCCCCAAATTCTAATTCTACAGTACTTGTAATGTCTGGTGACTCTGGCCATGCTTTCAAGATGTTTCCAATAATTGGTTCATGGATCGTCGATCTTTTGAAGGCTCCCAATGGCCAACAGAATACAAAGCGCTGGCGCTGGAAGGAAGCTAACGACAAAAAAGAGAAATGGGCCGGAGAAGTCAGCTGGCGGCTTGGCGCAAGCACAGAGTTTGCGGATATCAAGCAGCCAAGGTCCAAACTATAGATCTTGGCAACAGAATTGGGATTATTATTATTAGAATTATTTTTAGGTAAATAGTAAAAACATTTTCTTTTGAATTGGGAATCATGCTGAGCTTGAACAAATTAGATATAATAAAAAATCAATTGAAATCGGGGAAAAATTACAGTGAAATGCAAAGGTGTAGTGTGAAGAAGAATGGGCAGCAATGTGAATTTACTAATGATAACAGTTGTCTTTTCCTTCGACAGAGGCCAGCTGCACAAATTAATAAGATCAGATATACAAAAATATCAGTGATGTGACTATAAATGCTCTCAGTTATAAGACCAACATAATGGGGGTAAGTGTTTAAACCTTTATTTGCAATATGTAAAAAAGGCTTTTTAAACCTAAGAAACAATGTAATTAGATGTATACCAATGTTGGAAAAGAAATTTATCATATCGTACATAATTAGTGACCGAGACTGACTAAATGGAGATTCTGTCGCGAACAACTTACCGTTGCTTGGATATAAAACCGACAGGGGAAAAAATTCTTCCTTGATCAAACGAGATACAGAATTGCGTAAACCGTCTGAGCTGCCGCCTTAATGTACGTACGCTCGCTCGGAGCGCCGCCGAAAGATGGCTGACAAATAGAAGCATATTTTGCAGTCTGTGAAGAGTAGAATTATTACAAAATAATAAATAAAACGCTAAAATAATGACGTATGGAAAAAAGTTTCCGGCAGAAAGCCGGAGTATTTTCAGCTCTTGATGATTTTCCGGTCCTGAGGAAAAAGCACCTGAAGGGCCAACCCGCCACCAGGCCGGTCAATCAGTCTTAAGCATCTTTGAGAAATCGGCATCAGGGTAACGTAAACAGTAAGAACAGGCCAAAGATTTCCTCATTGAAAAGCTATGCTCCGAATCTTTGCAACGTAGACAGTAGGCTTGACAATAATATCCCACAGAATCATCAATAATACCACCAGCAATGCACTCCAACTGGAATCGGCTATGCTCATACGATAATCTTCTTGATCTTATCGAAGAGCGTCGGTGAATGACGGGCCAATAAGCTCCAATCTTGTCCGGGTTGCCGAAGTAATCTTGCTGATACCATTTTCAACAGAGAGAGAAACTCTTGTGCTCGGCGATTCCGGAAGGTACAAACGCGAAGTTGCTGAGCACTTTTGGCCCTGGTACCAAATGATCCACGGATAGTGTGGTAAACCAGCACTTGGAATATCAGCGGTAGAGTCGAACAAATGGAAGATTCTTCCCATTGTCTCAGCTCCAACACGAGAAACTCGCGATAGAGATTGCTGGCAATCCTGTACCAATACGGCATAAAAGATCGAAAAACATCAGAAGACCCAATAAAATTAAGACAGCGGAAGTCAGGGTGTTTAAAGACAGCGTCGTTGATGACTCAGATCACCAGTTGACGAATTGAATACATCTTTGGCAGACTGCTTCCAAGAGGATTTTGTATACAGATAACTGGCATAGACGCTAAGGGAGAACTCCAGAGAACCACGTTGCCCATATAAGAGCGGGAGCAGAGACCAAATTACTCCTAGAGCGGTAAAGTTGAAGGGAAGATGGAATAGAGAAACCCTCCAAGGCGATAGTCGAGTCGGCTAATTCAGGTTAGAATTGTGAACAAGGTATAAAACTGCAATACGCTAGTAAGATGATATTATATTTGAACATAACCGAGCAGACACAAAGTAGCCAGGAATCAACTCCACATTCCAATCACTGCCCGGTCAGGCTGTCTACAAATCTTGCGGCAATTACAGTTCAATCGAAAGAAATCGGCCAATTCGGCGGAAGCATCAATTTCAGCTTGCAGATGTTCTTTCTTGGGCCTAAATATTTGCTGATAGTTCTCATATTGACTTTCAGTCACCAATTCAGCTGCCTTTAAAAAGATGCTTGCACGATGACGAATGGTGTGTTCTCCCACTCCTCTTACACTTAGGGCTGCTTCAATGCTCAGAGACTTGCTCCTTTTCGAAAGAGGGTATTAGTGAATTTAATTGCGTGCTCTGCTGGTAAAGGCGATCCCATGATTTTCGCTACTGTGCATTTGCCGATCGAATACATATTCGCTTTGCAAGGCAATTGAGATCGGAGTCTCTTTAGAACAACTTCCAACTTTTCACGTTTCCTGAACCCTTTTTATAGTGTAACTAGAAAAATTTAGCAAACGTTGGTTAATTGATAGCAAAATAAAGAATTTTTTGAACGGATGGAGGAAAGTTTGCATTGGCGTACGTTAGACTCGTTTCTGGGATCAGGTAAGCGAATGCATGGTGTCTTGTTCGAATTGAACAAACCGACCCGCCTGGCGCATTGATCGGCGATTAGAGATTAATGAAAACCAGCCATATTACAGATGTGCTGACGCTTGCTTTGTATAAAATGCTGTTACACCGGAAGTCTGAAAGCACAAGAAAATGGCTTGTCAAAGAGCAGGCTGTCCCTTTATACATCTGTTATCGGATAATAATTATTATAATTCAGCTACAATAAATGTACGTCGGATGCTTTCCCGATGGTTATTTTTTCCTTATTGTTCCATATCGGACGGAAACTCAAATTGGAGTGGCGGTAAAGTGCGAATATATCCCTAACACAATCGCATTTGAATGGAATTGGAGAGGAAGCAGACCATGTATTTGTAAGAAATTCTTATTTGATGTTTCAAACTAAAATGACCCAGCTGTCAAATGTTTGCGTGTTGTTTTGGACTATTTTGTATCAGTTGATGAACCATGTGAATGTGTTCAGTACTAGCAAGTGATGGTAAATGTATATGTATTTTTTCTAATAAACAATTACCTAAAACTACTGACTTGTCGTTATAATTAACAGTGTCTTGTAGAGCTATGGAAAAGACATGCCTGACCTAAGAAAATTCTGCAAAACATTAGTCAGAAATAATTACCAATAAATGTGCCGTCCTACTTAAAGCCAGATAAACTTTGGACGTGAATGAATCTCTTAGCCACTAAGAAATTCATATTTTATGAAGCAGATCAATACTGTAAAATCTATTTAAAACATTTTAGTGCTTGTATCGTTAATGTGGGTAACTTCCCATAAGGCGGGCTAACGGTAACTGCTTCAAGCACAGCTCGTCCAAATGACCTCGAACCCTGTTCTTCCATGACCATCACTCCAGCGATGTACAGCCTCCAGTGAAGTGCCCTGAACCTCAATTCCGCTGGAGATACCCACTTTGAAGAATACCCGCTGTACGCGCATAGACTGAAATCACTCATTTTACGGGCAAACTGCGGGGCACGCCAACAGCGACAGAAGCATCAATCATAGCATCACAACAATTGAGAAAAATGCGGGCGTAAGAGCCAGCCACAGCAGTAGCTGACATTCCATCAATTTGGTTCAATTGGACTGTTTCGCCAATTTGTTCGAAAATGAAATTTTGCAAGTAAAAAGGTCTTGAGGTTTGGATCTGATCTTCAATAGCAGTCAGAGACTGTAGCAACTGAAGCAACATGAAAGGTACAAAAACCCAAGACCAGATCTTTTGTATGGTTTCAGCCGAGTTTAGATCCGTAAATGCTCCTTCCAATTCTGGTCTCAGCCACATACACTATCAAAAGTTGCCCTTCAATACCTGACGAAGAGCGTCATTGTTCAGTACCTCTGCAATCTCGCTAGTTCAAGCCTAAGATTTAGTATCTTGCTCCCTGACCGCTTGACGTTCTGGCTTCGATAAACTGAAAGCTGTCGAGTATTTGAAAACGAGCCTCAAGTCTTGAGCCCGGACCGCTCGCTGCGTACGCATGCAAGAACCGTGAAAAGATGGTTCGCGCTTTTTCAACAGCGGCAAGTAACCGCCTAAAATGCAACGCCATGTTTCCTGCCGAAAAGCGAAAATCAGGTCAGAGAAATACTTCAAACGGTGGTGCTAGCTAACGTACCACATCCTAGTATAACAAGAGTCAAGTTACAGGAGCATATATATACAATAGAGTCTGCAATGGATGTTAAAGCAAAGCCTAAGCGCGTCCGGTTTTGTCTGGTCTACTGCTGATATTAATTTATTATATACGCTTGAAAAACAGAGAGTATAGTGCAATCTTTCGATGCGTATCTTCCAAATCTTCGGTATAACGTTGTGATAAAGCATTAAATGGTTCTATGGATTCGGATCCGATGATATTGTGCGGGATATATAAAACGTGTGTGTGGGCGTAATATTAAATATAGTCTGAAATGGATAGATCGATAAGAAATAATGAAATAAATCTGCAAAACTTTTTGGCGCTATATTACTAAAATTTCATACGGATCTACATAATCGATAACGGAAGGTTTACTCATAATCGTAATCAAATTTATCTAAATTTCTTCATCGCTAAAGTTCTGTGTTCAAATTGAAATACAGGACTTCTATGTAAGACAGCTGGTAAAATCGAGAAAAACATCTCCGGGCAAGCTCTTCTTAAAGCTTTGTGTTCATTCACCAAGTGGTGCTACAGCGTCTCTATTTTCAACAGCTCTGCGAAGAAGGTAAGCCCAGACTTCAGTCATCGTTCCCATTGCGAGCACTTGTAAACCTCTGGAGTGCCGCGTTGTCCTCATTTGTAGTAGAGAGAAACTGACTTCGTCGACATTCCATGAGCTGTCCAAATGAACTGGACGTTGGTAAATTGTGCTGATTCGATGCTTGTGAAGATCGTGAGCTTCATTACACTTTTCTTGTTGTGGCTTGCCAAAAAAAGGTTAACCAATGGGAAGGCTTATCAATACAATTGGTTCAAACTGTTGTTTAGTAAGACTGAGAGATGTAGTTGTAAGCATCGTCAGTATTCTTTGTATCGTGGATCAGACACCTCTCGTCGGTATTCATATAGGCGCCTTGACTAACTTCAGACCGAGTGTAAATCCTTCTTTTTCAGCCTCACCATATGCTGAGGATGTCGACGGAGTATTTTCAAGTAGCCTGATTATGTATATAGATAATCGATAGCGTCCCTGTTATATTTGGCATGAGAACCATGCCGGCTTTGATATTCCCCATTGGAAACGCTGAGATTCAGCATCAATGAGGATGCGAATACCGCGAGATTTGCATTTTGTAGCAATTTCATCCATAGATCAACTGCTTGTTGTGACGGAAGTTCGTCCGTGCTAAAGCCGCCGCAACATTAGGCCCGGCTCAGTCATTCTAAAAATTAGTTTAAAAGAATTTCTAAAAAGTCTTGAACCTGTTTGGTTTCAAGCTTTAGCGCCTTCTTTCACTTACTTAGAGCCAGATAGTCCCTTCTCCAGAAACTCCACAGTCAATAAAGTCCGACCCGCCAGGATTCTATGTTTGCACACTAGCAAAGCTGGGTCTACAGACAGTCCCTTTTTCTTTTTTTCCAACACCGCCATTCCTAAGCTTGCCTGTTCTGTTTTATGATCGAAGTTATCTCCTTCGCATAAGTCATAATCATGCCACGAAACCCCATATTTTTTTATTGCCAAACGGTAGATTTAGACTTGATAGCATTTCTCCAGAACAAAACTGATTGTAAAACGTTTTTTCAGAAGATTTTTAACAAAGGGTTTGCGATCGACATTAAAATAACTGATCTCCTGGCTGAGATTTTTGTTAAGGCAGCAAGCGCTGAGTAAGAAGATATGGTTTTGATGAGACGTTGAAACGAGCATGACCTTAAAAGGAAGGATCGGTATCGCGCAGACAGAGGTGTAACGCAGATGTCTCAGCAGGCTTATCGAGCTGCTCAGCCCGTACCCCGGCACTTGAAGAGGAGGACTGGATTCCCCTGACAAACAGATCGATCAAGTAATTTGAAGAATTTCGAACCGGATTTAAAAGATCAGTCTAGAATTGACACAGCAAACTTGCCATTTCGATTTACTCTGTCAAGTTTAGTTTTCGAATCTAGTATTGGAGGTTCAAGGAAGGAGCTTTGATTTAAGGTGGTAGACTCCATCTTATCAGCATATCGAATCATGCCTATTAGATTCTTTATTCATTCTCGGGTTTGTTTCCGTGTCAGGCACGACAGGGTAAATACAGAATATTTTGCTTTACAAATTGTCATACTTGATTGTTCGCCCATGCCCACAATTGCCGCCTGGAACTCCTGTCATCGGCCAATCAAAGACCACTATCTTATCAAGGGTGGAAAAAAAAAAAAATACACTAACCTCTCCTTCGGACATGAAGGGGAGCCTTCCGTCCGCCATATTGTGGAGACAGGGCAGTTTTACCGACGATGCTGCGACACGGGCAAAGCTCCGATTATTTCGTATGAAGTGTTAAACAGCACAGTAATCCCAGTCCGCTAGCAGCATTTATAAGCAAATTATTACAGTATTTTACTAATTTTATTGCGGCCTAGAACGAGAACAATTGGTCTTCAGATGAAAGGGAAACCGATTTCTTGCCAACTCCATTCTCTAAAAGACGAGGAAAACTGGCTAGTTTTTGCATTATATACTTCTAGACTCTTATTTCTAGATTGCCTAGCCGCCATCAATCCATATTAACGTTCGTTTTCATCGGCTTCGAACTTCTATTCAAGGATTAATATAATAATAAATAATGCCAAAATATTTGCCCGACGAGTTTTAACCATTGCTCAATTAATGATACAATATTATGAAGTTCTTACATCTAAGCTTTGACATAATGATTAAATTGGCTATGCAATTATCCTTTTAGCGCGTTGGCTATAGATTCGCCACGTACTCAACATTTCCTGGATTAAGACCAGCAATGGAAATACGGAATTTCCGCCATATATATATGGTATTCCTCTTCATTTGTTAGAACAATCGATTATTGGATATAAGATGATAAAAACCTTAAGTTTCCGAACAATCTCCGGAGACAATCCAGAAGCCGAACATGCCAGTCTGCTTGATTAAATGGTCCCAAGTCCAGGGGCACCTTCGATATTAGTCAACAGTTCTAGTCGATATGATTAAATGAAATGCTGAAGGAGATACCTAATGGAAAGCAGATTCTATATAATCTTTCCCTCATCAACCGAATCCTTGAGCTCATAGTAATCAAATCTCGGAACATTCTTGGCCGAAGATCATCATTGGTTAGAATATTTGTAGCGATTTTAGCCCCGTAAGCCGGAGGATTGGAGATTTCAGATCGCTGCAGCATTTCAAGCATAGATTGACTATTAATAGCTGACGTTGTGCTGTTCGTCTTGAGAACAAAGCATCCAACTCGTTCTCCTAGAAAGTAAAAACAGTCAAATAACTTTCAGAATAGAAATGCAAACCCAAATTTCTAATTAACATTAAAAAATCATCTTGTCAAGCTTCTTACCATAAAGACCCATATTTTTAGCAAACGATACACAAACTCCAGCTTCCATATGTAATTCGCCGATGATGTAGTGAATAGCAAACGCGTCGTTATCAATATTTCCAGAGTTAAATCCCAGTACGCGGCATCAAGCAGAGGGAACATTTCTTTAATTTTCAACAATTTGCACAATTTTACCCACTGATCTCGGCTTGATCACAGCCAGTTGGATTATGAGCACAACAATGCAAAATGACAACTGACTTATCATCTGCCGCTTCCAAATGAGAATAATACGTATCAAAGTCCAAATCTTTAATTCTTCATTATAATATGCAATTTTTCACACTTGAAGCCTAGCGAAGAAAAACTTGGGAAATGATTCGACCAGGTTGGCACAGGAATATAAATTTTTGGTAGAGTTTTTGGGATGACATGCCCTTAGAAGCGCTCCTGCCACATGCAAAGAGCCAGTGCCCGATAAGGTCTGACATGTTGCAATCTGAGATTAGCCCTTGACCAATTAATCTCATTTATACATTTTAGACACATTCGAAAATGAATAGATGTTATACTTGTCTTGAGACTTTGCATAAATCTCTGAGCCCAGAACCAGCTCGGCAACAGACTGCCTAAATTAGGCAGTCCTAGAATTGGAAGGTATTCATGATTCAGACCCTCATATGCTAAGCTTTCGCGGCTTTTCCTGACAGATGGCAGGATCCATGGTTGTCCATTTTCATCACGATATGTCCTTGTCCCAGATTGACTTTTCGTGTATCAGTGCTTTCTGAAACTGTGCAGTCAGTGCAAAAATAGCATCAGGAGGAACGTATATGGCGCACGCCAGAAAAGACGGCGTCTCGTCTTTTGTCATTTTTGCCGATCCTGCTATTGAGCCCAAAATAATGGGTTCTTTTGAGAGGCACAAGGCACGTAGTCCTATATATATGTACATATATATATTTGCCGGACCTCATCGAGTGTTCTGCGCTTTCGCCTTTATACATAGCTCAATTCTCCAGAGATTACAATAGTGCTATAAGTGAATTGAGGTCAATTTTCACGTTATTGGAAGTATCTTGAGTTGTTCTCATACCCTGCGATACTTTTGCGAAGTTTCTTGGACACGGAAGCGATCCCGTTCATATCAAAGGCGCCCACTTAAGATTGATTAAATAAATGTTCAAGTTATGAGAGTATAATTTAGCGCGCTTGGAACGACTTAGCAAAATCCCGTCTAGCAGCCAAACTACGAGTGCTCTGCCGCAAGATACAATGACAAACCATCCTAAGTTGCACGTTCCATCATCAGGCGTTTGGTGCCCGGCCATAACCTTCTTCAATCATGATACGGACTCATTGGATTTAGACTCACAATCGCAATATTTTTCGTACCTGGCGAGATCAGGGCTCACTGGACTCGTTTATACTTGGCACCAACGCGGAGGCTTTTCTGCTGACCCGTGAAGAGCGCAAGCAGCTTATTGCAACAGCCCGCGAATCAATTGGACCCGAATTTCCGATCATGGCCGGTGTCGGAGCCCACTCTACAAACAGACGTTAGAACTTGCTCAGGATGCTTATGAAGCGGGGGCTGACTACTTACTGGTTTTGCCTCCCGCTTACTTTGGCAAAGCACCACCATAAGCGTGATAAAGAATTTTTCGTTACTGTGGCAGCCAAAGCCCCGCTTCCAGTCGTCCTGTACAACTTCCCGGTGTTTGCAATGGCGTCGATTTGGATTCAGATACAATTACGGCGATTACACGCGAAGCGCCTAATCATAATGTTGTGGGAGTTAAACTGACTTGCGGATCTGTCGGTAAGATCACCCGTTTGGCAGCAACATTTTCGCCTGAAGAGTTGCCGTGTTGGTGGTCAGTCTGATTTCCTTATTGGCGGTTTAGCGTCCGGCAGGCAGGAATGCATTGCCGCGTTGCAAACGTTTTCCCAAAAACTATCTCTTGCATCTATAGGCTGTACAGTGAGGGCAAATATGAGGAAGCTTTGAAATTGCATCAAAGGCAGCCCTGGCTGAGAGTGCTATCAAGGGAGGAATTGCTGTACAAAATATGCTGTACCTACCATCTGGAATCTGCTGGAGTATTCAAGAGCATTACTTCAAAATTGGAGCCAAGGCAGCCATACGAGGCTCCTAGCGAGCCAGCTAAGCAAACTATCAGGGAAAAACTAGCTGGAGTTGCCAAATTGAATCAATCTGTAGACAAAGGTTTAAAGAGACGCCAGGTAATAAAGAAAAATGTTAATTAGCACTGTATTTAAATTTGGTCTGTTTCCCCTGATATTGAAAACTTTTTGGTGTAAATTGTTGTAAATTTGTTATGACTTATTGGGACCTATCGTAACTTGACAATCTGAAGGATATCTGCCAGGTCCACTATACTAGATGCTCGACACAACAGTTTTGAGAAGGTTGGATTTCAGCTGGTCGAATAATTGGATTTAACGAGCAACACTTTGTATAATTAGGATGAACAAATAATTATACTTAGGGGACTGTTTCACCGCCTTTTTTACGGAGCAAGAGGAAATCAAAATTGTAAGTAAAAAAAGCACATCCTACCTTTTGTTGATATTGCCGAAAAACATTATTATCATTCGAGTTCTGCGTTCAAAGTGGATTCGCCCGATCCAGGTTTGACTTTTTTTCATTACAAGAGTCGTTCTTAAAAAATCTAAAAACCTGAAGGTACGATTGAGGTACGAAGTGCTGAGTTGATCTGATGAGAGCACGCCAGAGTTCACCGAGTACTTGTCTAAGTTTCGGAGATGAGTATAGTATGTGCAGTCAGCACTCAATCCGGCAAAATTAAGCGCTCGGAGAAACTCCATTTTTCAAGCCAATCAAAGATTAAATCAATTATCAGATTAATTATCAGATAACTATCAGATCAATCAGATTAATTATCAGATTGCGACATCGGCAATATGGTCTGGTTTAGTCAGCGAAGTTATTATTTTTTTCCTGTGTTTATCTCATACCCACTTGCTGTTGTAAGCACATTGTTCTGCGCACATTCAAATGCCGATGGCCGCTTTGTGGACTGATGCAGTCGCATGTCGGAATATCCACACGTTTCGCAGAAGGCATAAAAGCAAAAGATACAGACACACAAGGCATTTGGTCTTTAATTCTAATCCGACGCCAATGCTGACAGGATCTGACGTAGAAAAAGTCAGAATACTCGACCTTTAGACGACGAAATGGCACGGCGGTGCTCAAGGATGGAGAATTGGCTTCAGAGCATGAGTTAGAGATGACAGGTCCAGCGCAGACTCTTCCTCTTTTATTTCCAGCAATGATCTGGACAAAATTACGCAAATAGACGGTTCCAATGTGCTCTGTGCCAGTAAGTGCTTAATAAAATGTTCCTCGTGTCTAAGCATGTAGCCCTGCGGATGTGGGTAATTGCTATATTCCTGGTGACTATCGGTGTTGCTGTCAATTCCATATTTATGTTTCGTTTCCCTTCCGTAACAATTTCGGCCATTGTTTTGCAGATCGCCGCTTTCCCGCTCGGACGGCTTTGGGAGATTATTATGCCAAACAACTCTATATCTTGTTAGATGGAGTATACCAATAAACCCGGGCCATTTCACGTGAATGAACATTGCTGCATTTTATTATGGGCAATTTAGCCTTACCGTAAGCACGAAATTGCTCAAAAAGAAAAGACGAAAAAGAGAATCTTTTTAGGATCAGAGATGCAAGAAATGTTAATGGAAACGAAACAATCTCGAGGCAACCCTTGATCCCCAATCAAAAGCAGCTTTCAAAAGACTTACAATTCTAGCATTCGCCTGAGTTCAGAAATTTTGTTAGAAATAAAACACTATTGGAAGCAAGATTCAATGGGGGTTTCCAATATCTTTTTACAATCTCTGTTATGCTATTTGGACTGGGTATGGCCGGGATGTCAAGGTCCATTCTTGTAGACAACCCGGACATGCTTTGGCCTTCTAATCTCGGCAACATTGCTTTGCAAACGTATTGCATGGCCGCAATTCTCAATCAAAAGAACTTACAGGCTGGAGAATTTCCGTTTACTCCTTTTTTATCTGTGTTCTTTCCGGCGCTTTTGTTTGGCATTGGTTTCCGGACTTTATTTTCCCGGCTTTAAGCACTTTGGGTGCCTTTATCAGCTGGTGCAAGCCGTCTTCAGCTACTCTTGCCCAAGTATTCGGAATGAGCACAGGCATGGATTGTTTCCACTAACTTTAGATTGGAGCCAGATCGCCAACTTGGGCTCACCTCTCACACACCGTGGTGCGGTGATTACAAATATGGCTTCGTCAATTGTGTTTTGGCTGTTTATTGTACCCCGGCACTTACTATTCTAATGTTTGGGATTCTGCTTATTTTCCTCTGCTGAGACAACAAAACGTGAGTTTGTCTCCAACCCCTTTGCATTTAACAACAGATTTTAAGCCTTGCCTACCGCCGTTTACGTATTTATTATTTGACTTTAAATTTTTATTTTTGCTTAGTCTTTGCCGTTACTAATAGGCCAGTTTATGACAAGAACCGGTAAAAGCTACAAGACCGACAGAATAACTAAGCGGCATCACTTTCAATGAAGAAGGGTACAGCAGCTATTCCAGTATCTATCTGCCTATTACATACGCTCTTTCTTTTGGATTGGAGTTTGCCACGATTAGCAGACATAGTGACGGTCGGTCTAAACGAGTTGCCTAAATCTTTAAACCTCACCGTGATAAAAGCGCAACAGAAAATGTGTACAATCAAATACAAGTAAAACACAATCGACACCCTACTGGTGGCACGGATCTATCCTTATAATTGGCTTTGCTCTTATGATGGCAGCATCTCAAGGCTGGGGTACACAAACGCCTTGGTGACGCTGTGATCTAAGCTGTCTATTGCTCTCGTTACATTTGTTCCTTTTGGCGTGTTGCGGCTAAAACAATCAAAAGGTTTCATTATGGTCCTGATGCAAATTATGCGGGTTACTGGTTTCATGGAAGACCACTATCTGTAATTTTTATGATGGCTTTTGGGTTTTTGTCGGGCTGATAAGGTCTGGCATTTGCACAGACATGAAGTTTGGGTATACCTGGGAATCCCACCGAGAACTGTTTTCTTTGTACAGCTTGTTGGAATACTTTGTCAGGTCTAGTGGAAGTTGGGGCGTAAATTGGACGCTGGCAAATGTGGCGCACGTTGCACTAAAGACGCTTATAATAACTTCAATTGCCGGTTTGCCAATCACATTACAATACGAATATAATCTGGGGCGTTATTGGACCTCAGAGAGTTTTCGGCAGACTCTTATGGCAAACTATATTGGTTCTTTCTCATTGGTGCATATTGCCAGTCATCAGGTTCGTTATCTCGCCTTTAGCCTAAATCTTTCGTGCGGCTTGTCAGTATTCCTTTTCTTTAGTGGCGCCAGCAATATTGCAACCATAACTGGTGTTAATATTACTCTTGGGCAATCGGTTGGTTTTGTTTCAACTACTCATCCGCAAAATAACAGAGCCTGTGGTTGATCTACAATTTTCCCTTGAGCGCTGCGCTGGATGCTGGTACCAGCATTGCAACGATCTTATATTTTTTGTCATTAATTTGACTGGGGCGAGTAGTAGTTTTTCCTGGTGGGGACAACTGTCGCAGGGAAAGGCTGCCGACGCGGAGGGCTGCCCCATTTAAATATGCCAACAGCTAGCTGTAGACTGAATCCAGTCAACAAACTCGTATGAATGAATAGATTAGAATTGAAACTAATTAAAAGGAAACGGAAAACAGTAGCAGATAGCCAATGGAAATTGAGTAAAAAGGGTAACAATAAATCTAGAATTTTCCCCATCGTCCATGTAGAACACTTTTATCTACAGTCACCTTGAGGCTATAAGCTTGCTGTCCTCGCTTCAGGGTGTTGACCTCAGCAGTAAGATCTTCCCGCCTCTCCCTAATACTTCGCACCACAGTGTCCATTGGCAAGTCGCTTCCTAGACGATGGCGTCCTCTTCAGACCCTTCCTCTACTTCAACCCACGGCCTTACACCATCAAACACTACGCATAATGCCAGGCAGCAATTTAGGGTGAGGTAACTACTAACAATAATCTGAGTTTATTCTAATATAAAAAGTTCATTGGGCCCCTACAACAAGGGAAGTCTACAATCGCCATGAAAAATACATTTAACATTTATTAAGAATGCCAATTTGAAATTTTTCAAGTAAAAAGATATTCGAAACCAAAATTTCCCTTTGAACTAATGCGCTAAATTAAATCAAGCAACGCTTATAGTAAAACGAAGTAATGTCCATGGCAGATATGCGGAATGCCTTAAGTCTACTTATCCGAGCCGACGAGGCAGTCATTTATATACTACCGATCAACTACTTACTAAACTAAGTCAGTGTACACCTAAACTTCGTTAGTTTAATTCTTCAAAGTGACTATTCAATTACTTAAATAAATCTATTAGGGTTATATATGGTTAGGTTTAGTTAAGTACCCGTATTACTTCTTAATTCTATTTTCAGAGCTGTTCAGCTCCGCCTTTCGTTTATCTTTGTCACGGTTGCTTAAAAGTGGCTGGGAGCACTTAAGTAAGCAACTTCGTAGTTTAGTTAGTTAATTTAGTTTAGTTAGTTTATTTAATTAGTTTAGTTAAGTTGTATTGGAGGAAGGTGCTTAGAGTAGCGCTCCGGAGCTCGGACTCAAGCACTTCTGCAATAAGTAATAACTTTAGTAGTTTCGTTTAGAGTCGGGTGGATCTTTGGTAGTACGAGCCGAGCCCAAGTATAAGAAGAAGGTATTCTTCTACTGGATTCGGGCGTTACAAAAACCAGGTTCCGCCTAATATTAAGTGTCTTGAGATTAGTTCTAAAGATTGGGTCTCCCCAAGTTCGATTACACGTAGCGAGAAAAGTAGAAGCAGGACTCTATTTATATCCTCGCTATTTCGATAGGGGTTCAGTGGGCAGAGATTACGGGAACTGCGCTGAAAGCTAAGCCCGATATTGCCCTAGTGTCAAAAGTCAGGGTTAAAGCCCTTTATACACTAAAGCTCCTATGGAACTAAGTAATAGCACAAATAGTGCTATATAGCACTACCTAGTACTATTGCTATAAACTACTATATAAACCATATAGTCCTTATCTTGAGTAATCCAGCTTTCGCTTTTTTAAATAGGCCATGTCACACCTAAATTATGACCCCCCTCCAGGTAGGCTCCTATTTCTTTCAGCCTTCTCTACTATTTCACCTAATCTATCTGCCCCTTTAATTCTGGTCTTCTCCTTCCTGAGCCCCAATCGTGTGCTCCTCGTAGACATTTGCCAATGCCACGGAGTTGTCCGAATCCGCCGACAGTGTCTCCAATTCCCACCTCACTAGGCGTTCCACAGTGTTTTCCTGCCCCCAACTGGTATCACCTGTAACCAGTGAGCGCACTGTTTTCCAGGAGATCACTGCATGGAGCCAACCGGTCCCATGTAGCGCGAATCCCTTCTTCAGGTCACAAAATGTAGCCCCTGAAGTCATGAATGCCCTGGTACACAAAACACACCACCTATGTGGTGTACTGCGCGAAGTATCAAGGTTCGCAGCCGACGGTGGCCAGGCGAATACCAATTTCCTTCCCAGCACGCAAACCAGCACGTGACCCAAGAACACGTTGTCCACGTGTATGTCCGTGATCGTCCCAGCCGGAGAGACCACCGTGCTCCAGTCCGTTTTGAGGCGGTTTTGTATCTATTTGTAGCGGGTTAGGGCCCTCGGGCTCAAGGTTAGTAAGCCCTGCGTTCGAGGGCGGCACATTGTAAGCCGCGTACCACTCGATTTTTTCCGCGCCCGTAAACGAAACCTGCACAAACCGAGCCACCGAAATGTCCGTAGATTTGCTCGGGTCACGAACCGTTAAAAGTTGAAGGTCGTGCTGGCAGAGTCCTCCATACGGCCGGCCACGTTGGCTCCCTCAAACAGTCTTTCCGGGATTCCCGTAACGGTATGAAGCCATTTGTGCTTCTAGTCCGCCGCTGCCCAAAGTATATTCCTACCCGTCCGGTGCGTCGGCATTTTTGACGTTCGAAGATCCCATTCCGACACCAGTTCTGTCATGATCCTCGCCTTGGCGAGTTCCTGACAACCGCGTTGGGAAGCGAGGGGCGGACGCCTGTAGTCGACTTGGGATGTCGCCGTCGCAAGCTTCCGCCAACGCGGCCAAGACCAGTCGGCGCGTAACCGCGATGGGTCTTGGACGTAGAGTTGTCTTAGTGCGCATTGTAGGTACGCGCACTAAGCCAGCTTGGCCACGGGAGCGAGGGCTCCATGCACAATGTGCACGGACTCGCTTCCCGTTCACATTCTCGCACGCTAGCAGTGCGACCCTTCGCACTCTGCTGCGCGAACATTCATAGTTATTCCATAGACTTAGTTTAGGCTGGAGCTTCCCTCTCTAACTTGTGCGACCTTCGCATAAGTTACTTGGGAAGAGTAGTTTAGAATGCGAAGGAGCATCCGCTCCTCCGCAACTTAGTTATAGTTTATAGTGCCGTGAAGGCCTCTCGCCCTTCACGGTGATTATCTCAAAGTGGAGTAATATTATATTTACTCTGGTAAGCTTTACAGTAATCGCTAGATATATTCAAGACGGAATTATGGCGAAATTCCATTTTTATGTAAGTGATTCTTATTATGTATATTCTAGTCAGGGTTTTCGCTTTTCCTTTACGCCATAATTCCATTTCGAAAAATAATTATGTATGAGGGGGGGTCATGCAATTCCTTAGCATTCCGCGAATTATGGGCGTAATTCTAATAAGAATGGTAGGAGAAACGTGGAGGCAGGGTTTTTAGGAGAAATTTTCCGACTAAATTCCAAATTATAATATGGGAAATTGCGCGGGATGCTAAGATTGATAAACGGGACGACCTTAAGAGCAAAATAGTTTCCGCCTTATTCTAATAATTGGCAATATTGCGGCTGAGGGTAGGGTTGTGAATTTATATATTATATAAAGATGGTTAAAAATTTTAGCTATCTGATATATTAATAAAAAATTATAGGAGAGCCCCAGTATAAGTTATAAGAAAACGTCAGAAATAGAAAAATAAGAGTGTGTATCCATGTGTAGAGGTGACAAACGTCGATGAACAATGTTTTTACAAAAAGTCATGGTTATTAGAGGGTGCAGTAGGAGTTATATATATTGTTTACAGTTGGTTAGTTTATGGGATTTATGGGTTTAAGATTTTAAAGCTCATGACGGCGCAGGGATGCTTTTTTGTGGCATTAATAATGTATAGTAGATATTTATTTAAGCAATTATGTATATTGTAGTATAATAATGTATGGTTATTTAATGTATAGGAATATGTATGTATAATAAGTATGGTTAATAATGTATGGTTAAATATGGTGAATGTATTGTAGTATTGTAAGTTGTATGTATATAATGTTGGTAGATAATGTATTGTAAAGTTATTGTAAGTATGTATGTATATAATGTTGGAGAATATGTATGGAGGATATGTATGTTATATTGTGGTATATAATATATGGTAAATAATGTATTGTAAAGTTAAATGTATGATAATAATGTTGGTTTAATGTTTGTAAGTAAATGTATATAATGTATGGTAAAATATATGGTAGATATGTTTGTAATTTTGTAAAGTATGTATGTATAATATATATTGGTTAGAATCATTGGTATTATATATGGCATTTAATGTTTGGTATTAATTATGGTGGTAATGTATGGAGGGATATGTATTATAATGTATGGTTATAATATTGGGGGATATGTATGGGATATGTATGGGGAATTAATGGTATGGGATTAATGTATGGAGAATATGTGTATGGGGAATAATGTATGGGGGAATAATGTACGGTGATATTTATTTAGTGGTTAGGTTATTTATGGATCGAATGGAGTAGAGAATTATTGAGATTGTTGGATATGAAAGGGGGGAGAGAGTTGGAGTTGAGATAGGAAGTAAAGGGAAAGAAAAATGGAATAGAGTAATGTGAAAGTTGGCCAAAAAATGTTTGATAAAGGACAGTTATTGAAAGGGAAGATTGTTTTAATATTATTTAGTATATTTTATAATATTGGTTAAAGTTAGTAAAGGATCAAATAAAATGATGATGTAAAGTTTTAAAAGGCGGAAATTGTATAATAATAGTGAAGGGGTGTGAGGGGATGTGGAAAAGTGATGGGGATGAAGAAAGAAAGATTTTGGAAGAGTGAGGGAAGGCAGATGGAAGTTGATGGAGTTAGGAGGTAGGGCTATGGTTTAAAGTGAGAAGAATTGGGTTATTTAGTTCTAAGTGTATTGAATGTTAGGGTTAGTAATTTTTTATAAGAGATGATAGCATGTGGGGGAAGAAGTTTATAAAATAGAGAATGGTAATGGGGTTAGGGGTTATGGAGGAATAATGTTTGGTAAATGATGTATGGGGATTAATGTATGGGGATAATGTATGTAGGAATATCTATGGATATAAATATAAGTATTTTATTAAGCATGGAGTACTAATATAAATATATTCAAAAAATATATATTCAAGACGAAGCTATTGCGAAATTTCATTTATGTGTAATGTAATCTTAGTCTTTAGCTTTTAATTTAGTATCTTAGCGGTAGTAAAATTCACTTTGCCAAACAGTCATGGAGTATGTCAAGATTGAGCAATTTGGGGCTTGCATCTGGTGGTGTGTAGAATTTGTTGTGTTCTGCCTCCAAAGCCGGCATTGGAAATAATGCCGGTAGAAAGGCATTACAGACATACACATTAGACTCAGGTCTGGGGTCCCTTAAGCTTTGTTGTTTCTTATGTTACTGCTAATTCACAGGTGGTTTCCCCAGTGACAACGATTTTAAGCACACTCCGAGTCTGAGCGAAGTGTGTGAAAGAATTCCTTTTTTGAAAGTTCAGAGGTTTACTATTGCAAAATATGTTCTAAAGTTGCTTCACATCTCGAAAATGTCTACAGCAGCACGTCTCTGTTGCCATCGCGATGGACTGGGTAAGCACGAAATACAAAGTGCCTTACTTCAGGTCGTTTTTCTCTGAAAAACAGTTTATTCGTTATTTTCGCGTATATAAACCACAAGCGGAAATCCCCACTGCTGCTGCTCTTAGATTTCATTTTGAAAACTCAGTCAACTCTACCAGCAAATTTTGGATGAATTACAATTCAGATGACCAGAGATACACCCCCGTAGGGTTGCTAAAATTTGGTTTTCATAAAGTGCACATAAAAACTACAGGCCGGAATATCTTGAACAGTTGGGACGAATCGTATAATGTACTTATACGTCAAGAAGTTGGTTTTATGTACCGAAGATTTTTGCGATGTGCGACGAGTCAGGAGGGAAATACCTGGGCTATGGCAACCAAACTGAGCAGTTTTGTGCCAGAGTCAGCAGGCCGTTAATTTTCGGCGAAAATTCATTCTACCCGGCAACGCTATTTCGTATTGGCCGGTTGCCAGTTGAGTATTCTTTAAGTATTTTCTCACCGAATTAAGTGAATGCAGAAACCTAATGTGAATGGATGCAACCTTGCTTTGGCCGGAATATGGTCTTGCTCGGTCCTTTATTCAATATTAGCTTGGTTCATTCAGAATTCACGACGATTTTTGATTCGCCCCATTCTAAGTTCTGTGCGTCACGGATGCCTTGGATGAAGGCGACCCATCTAAAGGAATGGGAAAACCGACCAGTTTCCATACATACTATCTGGGTTGATTTATTGTGCGCAACTAGCTCTTTTCAAAGAAGCGCATCGTTTACCAGGGATATCTAAATGGTGAGGATCGATCGGTATACTGTTGAATTGGAGAGTTTATCTTTTTCAAGTCTCAAAATATTATATGAATACTGACCATGTATATGGAACACAAACAAAGATCAATGTCATACCATAAAACCTTCTATTTTTATGTATTGAAGTTACCCGGCCCTATACGTTTCATCTGGTGAAGCAAGCTTTCAAAGTTTGAGAACTGCTCTTATGTTTGACACCGAATTCAAATTTTTATTTGCCATAGACATTTTATACGATTTTATTTACAAATACAGAGTTGGATGGTGGTTTTGGTGTCGCACCCAAAACCACGGTATTTAATCAGACGGAAAAATATTTGTATAAGCTTTTGACAGCGAATACGATTGTAACGGGCTTTTTTTTCATGACAGAAGGGAGATTGGGATCGATCAAAGTACAGGAAGTTACTTAATATCCGCAGATATGTTTCCTTCGGTATGCATTATACGTTTTATCGATTTCAGCCCCGCCACTGCGGAGGGCAGAAACAACTACAATCTGGGTACAGAACGGTTCACGGAAACGCAATATTTTTTTATCAAGGATGGCAAAAATGTCATGGGACGACGTATACAAAACTCCAAAATCTGACTGGGAAGACCGCGGCTATAAGCCGATTTTTGCCTGAAGATGTTTGGTGATCTGCTGTTGGATTATTTGTGTAGTACAACCATTTTTATTCTACCTTAAGGAATTGTAGGGTTGAGAAGAGACCAACCATCCTTTTATTCATGTCTAATGGTACTTTATGGGATGCCCAGAAACTTATCAAATATCTTGCACAATGTTGTTCACACGCTTGTGTGCCAAGTCTTTCCAGTTTCTTCATGGCGAAAAATTCGGTTCAATCATTATGTTAATTTGCAACCAAAACTTTGAGAAGCACTGGGAGATATGGATACAGCAGCACCGAAACGATTCTCTATAGCGGATTGCGGGAACCTTATTCAGCTTCGAATCACGCGACTTCTACGCACCATTCAGTTTACGGTTAACAGTACGGGATTTGCAAATATACCAGATCTTGTATTGAATAACAGCCAAAAAGGCATGCGAAGCATGATTACATTTTTTAAAATGGATAAGCGATATCTCAGTCAAAAAAATTATACTAACGCGCCAGCCGCACTTCTTGACAAGGTAGAGCTTACCAGGTCAACACAAATTTCACAATGAGGATGCTTTGAGAACAGCTAGCGATTATTTGGAATCATTACCAATTTCGCTCCAACATTCAAGGCGAAGCTATTATGGGCCTTGTTAAGAAAATCCCAGAAGTAGTACTGTGTTTTCCAACCGGATATGGAAAGACTAGTGTTATACAAGTGGCCGCTAGCACGCATGGTGCAGTGTGTACCGTGGTTATCGTTCCTTTTGTGCTTTGATGGCTTGATATGGAACGTCATTGCAAATCCATTGGCATAAAACACAGGGGTTTGGACTGCACAGGACAATCTTGACAAGTTACTACAGCATTACACTTATGTCTATTGAAGATCGCAATTTCAGGCTCTGGGCAACAATACCTAACAAATTTATATCAACGCGGTATTATGACCCGGCTCGTTTTTGAATGAATGTCATTTAAGTCTAACGGCCGTCATACAGAGCACATTAAAAAAGCTCCCTGATTTGAAATGAATAACGTACCTATTGTATTAATGTCTGCAACTTTGCCGCCATCTATACGAGCAAGGTTTGCTGAGCAATTTTTTGCTAGAGGACGCAACTTATTACACCGTGCCCAAGCCGGCGAGAGGAATATAAGTTACAGGCGTTAAAGATGCAAAAACATTATTTTGGCCGCCTCTAGCACACTCCAAGAAACGCTACATTAAATGAAAGAAACCGTCAATGTGTATTACACGAAGCCGAAAAGATGCGGAGGCTATTTCTGAGCGCTGCGGCGCACACTGTTTAAACAGCACGATTGAGTAAGGATACTAAAAGAACAGACGCTAATGAACTGGGTTAATGGGAACAAAGCAAAATTTTAGTAGGAACAACAGCAATTGGGACCGGGAATAATATGGAGCACGTCCGCTTGGTTATCCATGCGGGGTACCCTACGGCTTGATAGATTTCAGTCAGGAATCTGGGCGTGCAGGCAGAAGATGGTGAACAGTCTGTGATTAATATTAGACGACAGAACAGAAGCCCAAGCGATCGAAAAACCATTGCTCACATATCTCGAGACAACAATTTGTCGACGGAGACTCTTGATAATTTCTTTGACGGCATTGAAAACCCCCCAGCGTGTGCCCGCTGATGAGTCACTTTGCGACATATGTCAAAATCGCAAGAAATGTCAGATACAGTGGGCAGGGGAGGACTGCGGAGAGAACGCGTATTGAAACGAAAGCGGTCGGATATTTTAATTACAGAAAAACATAGAAGAATTGATGATAAAATTAACCGGAAAATGTGTGCTTTGTTTACTCGCAGACATCAAGAAATAGAACATACGTTTTATCAGTGCAAAAATCAGCTTAAGTTTAAGTATATGGACGAGAAAAAAAGGCGTTGAATCGAAGTCAGCGAGGATGGATCAAGTCTAGTAGCGGTGTTGACCGCTGCTGCTTACCACAAAATATATGCCAGGCACACTTATGCGGGCACGAAACCGTGTAAGTATACTGACAGAATCATCCTGCATTGTTTGCTATTTTTTGAATTGAAGTATGATAAGCTTACGTACCGAAAAACTGGATGGAAGAAGAGCTTCCTGCCACGAGGGGTCAGACTGTTTTATCTGGGGCGGAAAGGAGACGTCTGTGCGGCAAGAATTCGAGCCGTCAGACTTTGTTTATGATATTTTAATGGCACTGAGAAAATATAAGCCAAATTAAACAGGCCATAGCTGTTACAGGTGTTATAGATCTATATTTAATTCTAAATCCCAGTTCTTTTGCAAAGCAAAGACGTGTACTGTACTCCGAACGTTTGCAGAATCGAAGAAAGAAACTAAATGTACACACATGTATATGAACTAGACGATCAAATCAGCAAGAACTAGATTTCAAACAAATTATTTTAAGGATTGGGTGAGTCCGTGCATTACGCTAACCTGTTGTATAAGAACGCTAGCTGCTATTACTATAGTTATTCCCACCTTGCATTTCACGTCTTTACAAAAATCCTCCCATTTCATTCGCTGGCCCCTACATTTTAGGAAAGTCCTGTCCATGTTACGTGAATACACGTACGCAACTTGCAATTCACGTAACCTGTAAATCTTATTGGACCTGCATTTACTATTACTTGCTGCCGCTAAACTTACAAATACTGTCGCGAGGGTAGGTTATTGAATTATAAAATATAATTATTATACAAGTGGCTGCACATATTATAGTTATCTGATAATATAATAAAATATTATAGAGAGGGCAACATAGTAATAGAAGTATAATAAGAAATACGTCAAAAAATAAGAAAAATTAAGAGTGTGTAAGTCCATTAGAGGTGACAAAACGTCGAAAGAACAAGTTTTTTACAAAAAGTGTATGGTTGGATAGAGGGGAGCAGTAGGAGTGGAAAATATATATTTGTTTACAAGAATTGAATGGTAGTTATGGAGATATATAGGTTTTAAAGATTTATAAAAAGCTCATGACGGCGGCAGGATGCATTTTATGTGCATTATAGTAATGTATAGGTAGAAAATTTATTGCAAAGTAATGTATGTATAATAATGTAGTATAATAATGTATAGTATAATAATGTATAGTATAATAATGTATGGTATTATAATGTATTTAAAGTAATGTAGTATAATAATATATGGAGGAATAATGTATAGAAGAATAATGTATGGTATATAGTATGGTATAATAATGTATGGTATAATAATATATGGTAGAATAATGTATTGTAAAGTTATTGTAAAGTAATGTATGTATAATAATGTATGGAGGGAATAATGTATGGAGGAATAATGTATGTATAATAATGTTGGTATAATAATATATTGGTAAAATAATTATTGTAAAGTGAAAATGTATGTATAATAATGTATGTATAATAATGTATTGTTAAAGTAATGTATGTTATAAATGTATGGAGAATAAGTATGGAGAATAATGTATGTATAATAATGTGTGGTATAAAATATATAGAAAATAATGTATTGTAAAGTAATGTATGTATAATAATATATGGTGAAGAATTAATGTAATGAGAATAATGTATGTAAAGTAATTATGTATTAATAATGTATGGTAGAATTAATATAATGGCATAATTAATGTATGGTATAATATATGGCATTAAGTATGGTATTATAATATTATGGTAGAATAAGTATGTAGAATAATGTATGGAGAATATGATGGAGGAATAATGTATGGATGAATAATGTATGGGATGAATAATGTATAGAGAATAATGTATGGTAAATTAATGTAGGCTAATGTATGGAAATAATGTATGGAGAAATGAGAGAAAATGAAGAAATAATTAGAAATAATGTAGGGCATAATGTAGGGGCATAGATTATAGATTGTTCAGTTAGGGTTAGGTTAATTATTGGGATAATGTATGTGGTATTATAATGTATGAGGAAGTTGTTTTATTAGGTTAGGTGTTTATCAGGGAGTGGAGTAGAGAAATATTGTTGAATTGTTGGATAAAGAAAAGATGGAGAGAGTTGAGTTGAGATGGGAAAATAGAAGTAGAAAATGGGAATAGATTTATGTAGATTTTGGCAAAAAAAAGGTTGAAAAAGGAGAGTAATTGAAAGAAAGATTGTGATTAATATGTATAGTATAATATAGAGTTGTATGTTAGATTATAAAGGGATCAAGCAGCAGGTTAAGGAATATAAAAGATAAAAAAAAGCAGAGAATAGAAATAATAATTGATTGAATGGTGTGGGGGGATGGTGAAAAGAGATGGGAGATGAAGAAAGAAAGAATTTGGAAGAGTTGAGGGAAGGAAATGGAAGTAAGATTGGAGAGGAGAGGCTTAGGGTTATTTAGGGTTAGTTATAGGGTTAGTTATTAGGGTTAGTTAGGGTTAGTTAGGGGTTAGTATTAGGGGTTAGTTAGGGTTAGTTAGGGTTAGTTAGGGTTAGTTAG
>JADEYG010000011.1:0-16976 GCA_016906335.1 Novakomyces olei
AACCAACAAACCAACAAACCAAACAAACCCAACAACCAACAAACCACAAACCAACAAACCAACAAACCAACAAGCCAACAAACCAACCCAAACCAAACAAAACCAACAAACCAAACAAACCAACAAAACCAACAACCAATAATCTTCAAATCCTCCAACTTCCAGTCTTCCAAACTTCCATCTTCCAAACAAGGCATCCCAAAAAACATTCATCACAATCATAAAAACAATTAACAATCCAAAAACCAGCAGCTATCAATTAAAGAAACCAATGAATCAATCAAATTTTTTAATCCAATTTTTTTTTTTTGTTTTTTTTTTCTCAATTTTTAGTTCATTACAAAATTTTAATCTTTTTTTTTTTCTTTTTTTTTTTTCTTATTTTTTTTCTTCGGTATTTTTTTTTGAGGCTCCTCATTTTGTGTTTTTTAGCTGAGAGTAGACGAAATTCACTGGAAATTAGTAAAAAATATCATAAAAACCTCGAGGAGACTTACACAATATTTCTATCTTCCATCCTCCAATTTTCTTCCAAAATCTTCCAATCTTCCATTCCAATCTTCAAACTTCCAATCCTCCAATCCTCCATCTTCCAATCCCTCCAATCCTCCATCCTCCATCTCCAATCCTCCAATCCTCCAATCTTCAAATCTCCCAATCTTCCAATCTTCCAATTCCAATTCCAATCTCCAAACAACCATCCAAAAAGACATTCAAATCAAGCAATCAATAAAACAATTTAAACAATCCAAAAACAGCATCATTTAGAAGACCAATGAATCAAGGCAGAATTTTTTAATACAGTTTTTTGTTTTTATTTTTCTCAATTTTAGTTCATTACAAAATTTTAATTCTTTTTTTTTTCTTATTTTTTTTCTTTTTTTTTTTTTTTTTCTTGTATTTTTGAGCTCCTCATTTTGTTTTTAGTTGTAGAACGAAAATCCACTGTGAAATTAGTAAAAATATAAAAACCTCGAGGAGACTTACACAATATTCTATCTTCCAATCCTCCAATCTTCCAATCTTCCAAACAAGCATCCCAAAAGAATTCATCAAGCAATCATAAAACAATTAAACAATCCCAAAAACAGCAGCTTCAATAAGAAAACCAATGAATCCAATCAGATTTTTTTAATCCAAGTTTTTTTTTTTATTTTTCTCAATTTTTAGTTCATTACCAAAATTTTAATTCTTTTTTTTTTTTTTCTTTTTTTTTTTTTTTTTTTTTTCTTATTTTTTTTCTTGATTTTTTGAGGCTCCTCATTTGTTTTAGCGATGAGTAGACCGAAAATTCACGTGAATTATAAAAAATATCATAAAAAACCTCGAGGAGACTTACACAATATTCTATCTTCCCAATCCTCCAATCCTCCAATCTTCCATCCTCCAATCTCCAATCCTCCAATCTCCAATCCTCCAATCCTCCAATCCTCAATTTCAAATCCTCCAATCTTCCAGTCTTCCAATCTTCCAAACAAGCATCCAAAAAGACATTCAATCAAGCAATCATAAACAATTAAACATCCAAACAGCACTATCAATAAGGAAACCAATGAATCAATCAGATTTTTTTAATCCAAGTTTTTGTTTTTTATTTTTTTCAATTTTAGTTCATTACAAAATTTAATTCTTTTTTTTCTTATTTTTTTTTCTTTTTTTTTTTTTCTTGGATTTTTTAGCTCCTCATTTTGTTTTTAGTTGATGAGTAGACGAGAATTCCACTGTGAAATTATTAAAAATATCATAAAAACTCGAGGAGACTTACACAATATTCTATCTTCCAATCCTCCAATCCTCCAATCCTCCAATCCTCCAATCCTCCAATCTTCAAATCTCCAATCTTCCAGTCTTCCAATCTTCCAGTCGTCCAAACAAGCATCCAAAAAGACATTCAATCAAGCAATCAATAAAACAATTAAACATCCAAAAACAGCAGCTATCAATTAAGAAACCAATGAATCAATCAGATTTTTTAATCCAAGTTTTTGTTTTTTATTTTTTCAATTTTAGTCATTACAAAAATTTTTAATTCTTTTTTTTTTCTTATTTTTTTCTTTTTTTTTTTTTCTTGGGTATTTTGAGGCTCCTCATTTTTTTTTAGTGATGAGTAACGAGAATCACTGTAAATAGTAAAAATATCATAAAAACCTCGAAGAACTTACACAATATTCCTATCTTCCAATCCTCCAACCCCAACCTCCAATCTTCCATCCTCCAATCTTCCAATCCTCCAATCCTCCCATCTTCCAATCCTCCAATCCTCCAACCTCCAATCCTCCAATCTTCAAGCAAGCATCCAAAAAGCATCAACAAGCAATCAATAAAACAATCCCAAAAAGCATCCATCGGATCAAGAAATCAATCAAGAAATCTAGCAAAACCAATCAAAATTTTTTAATCCAATTTTCGTTTTATTAATTATTTTTTTTTAACATCCAAAGTTTATATCTTTTTTTTCCCTTTTATGTCAATTTAACACTCGGTCGGGTGTTCCATCAGTTTCCGTGAACCCATCTCTTTTTTCCATCCCTGTAACCCCTTCATTGCGCACTCTTCGCTTCATATTCAGAGCTGAAAAATCGTTGCAGTACCCTTGATGCTATACTTCAGCTCTTCCGTAGACCTGGCTCTTCTTTCCTAATTCTTCCCAGCATTTGGGCATAAAATACTCCGAACTAGAGGTCTGTATTATTTGTATTCGTTGAGGGAAGCAATTCTGGCTTTCCTGGGGCAACCGACTGCGGCTGTCTTCTCAGCTCTGCCAGTCTTTCTTTCTAGTATTCTAATGCTGCGAGCATAATTGCCTTGAGCTTTTGTCTAATGAGAGCTCCTCTTCAGCCTGGCTTTCATCCCCTTTTCATCCGCATCTTCCCTCTAAAAAAGCTCTTTCTTGCAGCTTCGAGTCGAGCATAAGACACCGTTACCTCTGGACTCAAGGGGCACACCTCTTCTGGTCTTCCCCCGCCATGCTGAGTTTTTCGTTCTTCCTCCCTTTGGTTCTAGATTCTATGTTGCTGCGAGCATAATTGGCCTTAGCTTTTGTCTAAGGAGAGCATCCTCTTCAGGCCTGTTTCTCCCGCTTTTCATCGCGATCCTTCCCTCTAAATGCTCTTTCTTGCAGCTTCGATCGAGCATAGACACCTTACACTCTGGATTCACAGGGGCACACCTCTTCTGGTCTTCCCCCCGCCATGCTGAGTTTTTCTTCTTCCTCCAGTCTTCTGTTTCGTATCAGGGTTGCTGCCGAGCATTAAATGGCCTCGAGCTTTTGTTTAATGAGAGCATCCTGTTCACCTTGCTTTTCATCCCGCTTTTATCCGCGATCCTTCCTCCAAATGCTCTTTCTTGCAGCTTCGAAGTCGAGCTAGACACGTGTACACTCTAGACTCACAGGGGCACACCTCTTCTGGTCTTCCTCTCCATTGCTTGAGTTTTCGTCTCCTCCATCTTTCCCGGCTTCTTGCCTTTGCTCTTGCTCCGCCTTAACTTTTGCTGCTGCAAGGCATTCCGCTCGCACTTTGGCCTAATCTCGTTTGTAAATTCGTTCCCGGCTCGCGCTTTTGTCTCGTTTCCTAATATTGGTAACGTGAAGACATCAGTTTTCTTACATTTCGGCTAACCATCTGCCTCTTCCTGGGCAGCCCGTCTCTTCGGTAGGCGTGAGCTCCTTCCACATCTTAGCTCGAGCATAATCTGTTCTAATGCTCTAATTGTTTTCTGGTAGTCCGAACTCTTCATCCACCGCGAGAGTTCGTCCCCGATCGAACTCTAAGTTCCCTTTCGACTGTAGCCTCGTTGCTTTACATAGCATTTCGCGTTCTCTGTTTTATTAGACTAAACACCGATAATCCCTTACCGTGACCGTCTACCAAAATAGTACAATCAGGAAAAAATTAAGAACCAGCATCACAAGCGAAGTATGACTCTTGCTATGAATGCAAAGGACGTAAATCTCTTTCAAAATATCAATGGTGTTTTCTGAAGCGCTGTTGTTTTTCTGAAGGCTTGTGTTTTCTGAGGGCGTTGTTTTTTTCTGAGGGCGTTGGTGTTCTGAGGCGTTGTTTTTTCTGGGGCGTTGTTTTTCTGAGGGCGTGTGTTTTTCTGAGGGCTTGTTTTTTTCTGAGGTTGTTGGTTTTTTGGGGGCTTGTTGTTTTTCTGAGGGCGTGGTTTTTCTGAGGGCCGTTGTGTTTCCTGAGGGCCGCTCTGGCCTTTACCGCCTCAAGAGTTTTTATTTTTGCCACCGAAAGCGTAACTCACTTCTGCTTATGATTGGTCTTTTTACTTTTGCTGCCATTTTATTACTTGGCAAGGCCATTAATGATTAATTATCGCAAAAAAGGAATACGCGATCACGTGACATTACTTAATATTTCGCCCAACTGAAGTCTTCTCGCCGAAAATATTAATTAATAAAAATTAAATATGAAAACAAATTATTGTTTTATGTAGATCCCCGTAGATCCCCGATGTACAGTAAATATTTCTGTGATCAATCAATTGCTGGACTTTTTTTGTGAGTTCTGAGCATAGGAATTAATTTTAGTAAAAGATTATATGTCTAAGCATCAAGCATTAGTATCAAATAGAAGTTTCGGTACGGCATAGTTGATTTATAAAATCTATTTGAATTTCAGAATTAAGACACTTCAAATTAAGTGCGGCAGGATCAATGATGATTCCTCAATGATGATTTATATAATGCTCTTGTCCAGCGACTGAGCTACAGGAAAGTTCCAAGTAACAATATTAGCATAAGTACCAATGGCAACATGGTTTACTTCGCGAATGTGAATTAACGCAGCGCTTCAGTATACTTAAAAAGACAGATATCATACTTCTAAGCTGCAGATACGTAGCCATGTATGATGGCTACGTAATACATTGTCGTAAACATAGGTTGAAATTTATTCTTATGGTAGAATTGAATAAAATAGAAACTCACGATTGCTTTAGCTGAATCTCCCGAAGGGTATGAGGGTTCGCTTGGGCTATATATATAACTATGTATCTTTGAGTGAGGTCCTGTAAAGCTGAAGTCAAACAACTGCCACTCATGGTAGGTTTATGGTAGGTTTATGGTAGGTTTTGTCTTAATCGGTGAGTGAGTCGGCAGGTGTATTATAATATAGGGGATAATAGATTCATATTTCAACTATTTCAACATACCCTGGTCGGAATTAAAAGATCTGGATAGAGTATTTATTGTACACATTTGAGGTCTAATGTTTTATACTCATGTCAGGTAAAAAAAAGCGAATATAAATATGATATCGGACTGTTCTGTAAAAAGTTCGTCAATGAAGAATAATGGAAGCTGTTATGTTATTATTAATTGGTTGCAATTTGACAAAATTCAAATACCAATGCTCACAATTCAATGTTCATGCTTCAGAATTAGCATCGCACATATACTTGATTTACGAATAAACTGATGGTAGGTTAATAAACGAAAATAGAGTGTACGTATATCGCCCCATAAAATGGGTCACTGTTTCTCGAGTAGATATATCTATTTTCCTGTACGTATTTTGTAAATAGAGAAAAAGAAAAGTGGATCGAAACTCAAAAGCCATGATGGAGATCACAAGGCAAGATGTATCGGGAATGTTTGGGTACGAATACAACAATGCCATTTTGACTGCTCAGCTGTCTGATATTTATTGCATCGTGCCAAACTCTAACATCTTAGGGCGATTTCTATTGCCTGCTGGATAGTGGGTACGGAATAAGTGCTCGTCTTTTCACGGTTCTAATCAGCAGTTTTGATGCCTCAAGTTTATGAAAACTGGAAAAACAAAAAGTAAGTGTTTGGGTGTTCTTGGGTTGTTGTTGCTCTTGACAAACAAAAGAAATGAAATTTCTTAATCATACCGAATTACTCACGTTCTCCTATTTGTGACCTTTTTATCATTTTTTATCAAATGGATTGGAATTCTGACGTGTCCAGTGCGGACGGTATTTCTTTGGCATTTCTTCTTGTATGGCTTGTGGGCGACCTTCTTAATTTTGCTGGAAGTTTCTTTGGGGGGTTGATCGGCTCTGTAGTTATCACCGCCCTGTACTTTATGTTTTCCGACTCTGTTATTGTTAGTCAGGTTGTATACTATCAGTATTTTGCCGAACCTCACCCTTTACACCACCACCACCACCACCACCACTATCATGCTCAGCATAGCGAAGCTACAGAGTCAGAGTCCCTTCTTCATCGCCAGCAAAGTGCTACTTCTACTAATGCCTCGAACCGACGAATTGCTCGACGCCGGAGAGCGATCACAATGAATACTCTCTCTGTCGTTCTGGTTGTCGTATTTGGTACCTTGGGTTTTTTAATCTCTAAAATACAACGAGATACTGGTCCACAACTGTTTGCGGTTGAACCAAAAATATCGGAAAGTGCAACAGTCCTCGGTTACCTTAGTGCCGCATTGTATCGTAAGCAGCTAAATTTGAGGAGAGATTGGCCAAACTAAACAGACAGTATTTGCTCGGGTTCCTCAAATTTACAAGAACTATAAGAACAAGTCAACAGAAGGTAATTTTGTTTCGATTTAAAACCTACTCTTGAAAAAGCTTGCGCATTTGCGTTCTCGATTGAATGCTTCATCAGTATTCCATTAGTATTGCATTTCTGAATAATGATGTTCCTATGCTATTCTTGCTTGAATTTTAATACCTTTTTGATTATTTTCCGATTTTTATTTGGGTTTATGAAACTCACTTTTCGGCTGTCAGTTAGTATCCATTTGAAAAAGCCAATTTTATTTCATTTTCACTCATCAAACTAACAATCAGGCCTTGCTATTCTATTCTTTGTCTTCTCAGTTCTTGGAAACGTGGCGTACGCTCTCAGCATTTTATTTTACAGCACGGAGCACAGCTATGTTATACGCAACGTGCCTTGGCTTATTGGAAGTCTAGGAACACTTGCCCTGGACTTTACGGTATATTTATATGTCGTAGATTCACTTGCTGAGATTCTATCTAGATTTTTGCGCAGTTCGCGATTTATATGGAGCCAGATGATGATTCTGATGCCGAGGAATAGACTTTTTTTATCCTTAGATCCCAGCATTAGATCCTAAACGAATGGCTCGTGCTGTAAACTTTGGTGTTTAAACAGTCCTCTTCTAAGTTTGTTGCGATAAGGGACTAGCTGCTTTATTATGGACTTGACGGAATGATTTTGTTGTAATATTATTGATAATACTATCTACATACATCGCAAATAAATAATTAAATAGACTAATTAGATCTCTTAAACTTTGATTGTAATAGAAATTAAATCACTGAATGCTTCGTGGTTATTTTATTGCTCTGGAAATTTGCGTTTAATTGTTAATGCGATAATTTTAAGGAAGCCATTTACAATTGCCCAGATGTACACGTGATTCACCAGTTTTCTGCGTTAATTTAGGACATAATATCAATCGAAACGAATTACATCATTTACGCTCAACATACGGTGGGCAAATAGAAACATGAAACATTAAAATTAACAGTATATCGCAATCTATAGTGTCAGCGTGGTCAATCGCTTATACTATAGGTCCAAATTTTATATCTCACAAATACATAAATTTTAGACCTGAATTATATCATTATTCTGTACAGTACTCGAAAATATTTCAAATTTAAAGGCAGCAGAAACCATGGCAGAAGCTGCTGTGAATGGAATCGCGGCGGCCGTCAACAGCGCCACAGAGAAGTTGAAAGATGTTGCGGGTAAATATTAGAACATAATTTGGACCTTTTGCTGTTAGATTTTCCATTTTAGCAGTGTTTTTAATCGATTTTTATCATTTGTAGTTTTCTTTCTAGGTTTCTTTTCATCCAGATCGCTAATTAGCAGTCGGTGACAAGGCTAACGGAGACGCAACAGCCACCAGTAAGACAAACAGCACCAGTAATAATACGAATGGGGTCAGTGATGCTGACAGCGATGACGAACGAGACGAAAATGATATTAGTTCTGGTAATCCATCAGATGCAGCAGCAGCTGCCGCAGCGGCTGAAAAGAAGAAAAAAAGCAAACAAAAAGAAGCGTGATCGTAAAAAGACCAAGAAGCGGGAAGAAGAAGGTGCTTTCGCCGCCGGACAAAGCCAGACTATCCCTCCTACCATCCCAGTGTCCAAGTTTTATCCATCCGGAAACTATCCCGAGGGCGAGATATGCGAGTATGAAGCAAACTTATGGCGGACTACGTCAGAGGAAAAACGATACTTGGACCGTCAAAGCTTTGATGTATGGAACGATCATCGTCGTGGTGCTGAAGTACACCGGCAGGTGCGCAAATATGCTCGTGAGCATATTAAACCCGGGCTTACAACGACGGAGATTGTCAATATGATTGAGAATGGGACTCGAGCTTTGGTGGAAGCAAACGGCATGAAGAGTGGGATAGGTTTCCCTACTGGAGTAAGTCTAAACAATTGTGCTGCCCATTACACACACTAACGCCGGCGATAAAACTGTTCTGGCCAAGGAAGACGTGCTCAAAGTCGATATCGGTGTACACGTAAACGGACACATTGTTGATAGTGCGTTCACTATGGCCTTTGACCCGGAGTATGATCCATTACTGGAGGCTGTTCGCGATGCAACAAACACGGGTGTAAGAACGGCGGGTATCGATGTACGGCTTTGTGATGTGGGGGCAGCAATTCAGGAGGTAATGGAGAGTTATGAGGTTACTATTCGTGGTACCACGTACCCGGTGAAGCCGATCCGTAACCTGAGCGGCCACAACATTCTCCCCTACCGAATTCATGGTAGTAAGAGTGTACCGATTGTTAAAGGCGGCGATCAGACACGAATGGAGGAAGGCGAGATATTTGCTATTGAAACGTTTGGAAGTACGGGGCGGGGCTACGTTCACGATTCAGGCGAGTGCTCACACTATGCTAAACGGGCAGATGTGGGACACGTGCCCTTACGGTTACCACGCGCTCGCTCCCTGCTAGCCACTATAAACGAACACTTTGGGACTCTGCCTTTCTGTCGAAGGTACTTGGATCGCCTTGGCGAAGAAAAATACTTGCTTGGCTTAAACAATCTCGTGCAGGCTGGTATAGTGAATGATTACCCCCCTCTGGTTGACTCCAAGGGCAGTTACACCGCCCAATTTGAGCATACAATTATGTTGCGGCCAACTGTGAAGGAAGTCGTTTCTCGCGGCGATGATTACTAGGTTTCAAGTGTACTTCCTTGTAGTGTTATTAATCCTAGTTGTCGCCTACACAAATTCCTATATACTTTAAAAACAGTTTTACTCCTGCTCTTAACATATACACTGTTATTTTTTAAAAAAAAATATTTTCTTTTTTGTCAGAAGCGCTCTCCAAGTTTTGTTTAGATGTACGCGTTATCCAATCCCTTTTGGTCAGGTAAACTTAGTTTCAGACATCAGGGCTTCTAGTGACAAATTTCATGGGAGACTAAGGATTAAAGTACACAAGTCAGACAATGAAACATTCACTTTTCAATTAGACAATATACTGGCTAGCACTCACTCGATTGATACAATAACCCCTTGTTCTAACCTGTAAAAGGGTCTGAGATTGAACGAATGCAGATTGTACCCAAGTCACTAAAAGAAAAAATATGCCAGAAAGAAAGCAGCCAAGCACAGGGCAGCCACAATCTGCACGGGAATGCCTTCTGAAGCCGGTGGCTTGACCGAAGTAGCCTCAGCGGAAGATGAGCCCGAAGCCACGCGGCGTGTGCTATCGGCTACAGCAGCATCATTTTTACGCTGCCGTAGCTGTGCCTGTTGCAATTCTTGCTGCAGTCTCCGAATCTCTGCTTGTGCAGAGGAAATATCAGTAGGGCCAGCAGCAGAAGACGGGCCTGACGTCTTGTCCTGGGAAGTTGGTATGCTTTTCTCGGGAACCGGTCCCGGCGTTTCTCCGCCATCTTTTGGGGCGTTCTCAAATTGCTCCGATACCTAATATTAGGAACCCATACTAAAATATATAGTTGAGAAATGAAAAGTTTTATGGAAGAGTTACATCAGGCTGAGTAGTATCCCCGGCATTAGAAGCAGCACCAAAAGTAGCAGGGTCTATATGATGTCCGCCAGTTTCTGAAGGAGGGAAAATGACGCATCGAATTTTCTTTTCCCGTATCTCGTCTTTAAATTGCTTTTCCGCACGTGCCCACTGGTGATTAGAGAAGGAGCGTAAAGAAAATACAACAAAACAAAGATATAAGGAGAATGATGAGAGTTTAAGACACTCAAAACCAACCAGAATAATGGATATTCAAAAAAAGAGAAAGCGGCCATGAGAATAATGTGTCCAAATACATAAAACCGATAGCAAGACATACCAGATCCTGAATCGCTTCGGACTCTCGATCCGCCGTAATGGGTAGAGACTGCACAAGAAATTTGTCTTTGCAACGGAAGTCTGCGGGTGGATCTTCTTTTCATTGCTTGCAGCAGAACTGGCAAACGTTAGCACATAGAAATAGATCGCGAAATAGAGAAAGTATGGCGAAAGAGCACGCCTGACGTCGTCCAAGACTTACTTTGAATCTCGACAGTCTGACCAGGCTCAATACGACCAGAGTTTGGCCGAACGCAATACTGGCGCGGTGCAGTCGTCTTTAGCTTGAAGGCAACAGGCTGTTGATTCGGATTACGGACGGACAATGATTCTTCCACCATGGTCGTGAGAGGTCTATGGAAACCGATCTGCGACGGACACTCGACCGACATAATGGCAAGTTGCGTTTTTAAATGGCACGAAATCACAACCTTGATGAGCCCGCGTCTGAGAATAAAGAAGTGTCGTCACGGGACACGTACTACGCAGATTGATTCCGACGGCTGTGCTAATAAGTCTATAATAATATGGACTAAAATATAACAACATAAACTATACACAGAATGTGCCGCCATTCATTCGTTATACGGAGGATGTTTTTTATAAATTTTATCGTCGCTAAATAAGAGTAAGATTACTATGCGTGAAAAACGCCAAATGGTTTCTAGTTCGCCTAAATACATTTGGTTCAGTTCACAGATAAAAGCTCGCTTTACTTCCGGCGTTCTCTCCTTACATTTTGATTTAAAATTTTATTTCTGAACTACTACTGCCTTGATTATTTTCACTTATTCGGGGTACTGCGTTGTGTCGATCCAATTATGTATGCAACTCGTTTGCCATACGTTCTTTATGAGTGTAAGAATTATGCTTATCTTTTGCGGATTAGATGAAAACCATGGAAGTATTAGATTGAATATCTCTCCATAGTCCCCCTGTATATATATCGTCATTGGTTTATACGCACTATGCGTGACATATATTATAGCATTCAAACGGAGCCAAAGGTGTGCACGGCAAGCTGTCAAACTGTAATCTAGCCGCACCAAAATTGAGCAAAGCCATTATTTGTCTTTTGTACGAATACAAGGAACAGCTGGAACGACTCGATATTGTGTATCTACGGTTCGCACGTTCAATTCCTTGCAAGATCTACGCGATTGGGCTTATCAACTGTTACAGAATCTGACAACGGTGACTAATGTAAGCGTGCATGCCAATTTGTTTTCTAATCAAAGGAGTACCAAGATCCGTTTATCGAGCGACGTTTGTGGTCCCCTGGACCGATCGAGTTTGCCCACATTTTCTCTATTTTTACACCAATTGTACCCTAGGATATAAAGTGAATTGCCGCGCAAGAAAGCTATTATTTTGTTTTAAAG
The DNA here is from genome assembly GCA_016906335.1 of Novakomyces olei. NCBI lineage: Eukaryota > Fungi > Ascomycota > Novakomycetes > Novakomycetales > Novakomycetaceae > Novakomyces > Novakomyces olei. The sequence goes on from JADEYG010000011.1 coordinate 11,709, forward strand.
CTTAAAATAAGAAATGGCACAAGAGCACGATAAAGCTGTGGATGGAAACCTTCGCGAAGCGACAGCAGCGGAATGGCACGCTGTAAAAGATGGGCAATCGGAGCCATCGATTCCTGAAGAGGAGGTAAGCAAGGAAAGATAATAAGTGTAAATGTTTTACGAGAAACGAAACTGAAGAGCATCACTCTGCGAAATGAGGCCAAAATACAGCAGGTGCAGAACTCCTCATTCTGGAAACAGATGTTTAAGGCTGAAATTTGATCATATCAAATAAACATATGTCAAGACGAATAGAGAATTAAAAAAATATCTTGGGTGAAGTCAAATTCTAATTTTACAGACGCGGCCTTTAACTGAAGAGGAGAAAGCACAAAAGTTATCTTTACTTAGAGAGCGACTGGCTGCAAAACGAGCTCAAGAAGCCCGTGACGATGCGCAGCGACAGCGTGAAAACGAAGTTATTCGACGAAAAGCAGACGCAGATTCGGCTCGTGCTATTGAAGATCAAAAACGTCAAGCGATACTTCGAGAAGCAGAAAAGCAGAAAAGGCAGCGCCGTGAAGACCAGTTAGCCCGACAACGAGTAAAGGATCAAATAGAGGAGGACAAGGCTGCCCGTCGGGCCAGCAGGAGAATGATAAGAGATTGCGGGAGCAGTCAATGGGCAATGAACAAGCTCAAATCCAAGACAATAAGAAACCAGTGACTGAGCAGCAAAGCACCTCTCAAGATCAGCCACAAGAAAGAAAGCAGCAACCGACAGAAACACGTTTGCAGCTGCGGGTCACGGGGAAGGCTCCAGTGGTGGTAAAGGTCCCCGTAACTTTTACGCTTCTGCAGGTGGCAGATCAAGTGCAGGGATCTACTGGTATTGCATCTCAAAGTGCTCGTTTTACGACTACGTTTCCGCGCAAAACTTTTGCTGGTGCAGATTTGGAAAAGAATCTTGTAGATTTAGGTACTGACATGCTTTCAAATAAAAAGGCTAACAAATATCTTAGGATTAGTACCTTCTGCCGCGCTTATAATGGAATAATTGGCCCGAAAGGGTCGTCTAGTCAAATTACAAGATGGCTCGTAAATCATTTACAATACTGAATAATTAAGGTACACGTGGTATATGCTTTGATGTTAAATACGGCAGGACGAAAAGGATTGATAAAAATTGAGCCTGATGTATTCCAGCCGAATAAACGTACAGGCACCATTTGCGCACCGTAAATTCGCGTGGGAATTCAGCTCCACAAGAATAATACTTGAATTAATTGTAGCCCTTTGTAATTCACATAAAAGCCATCTAGTACTATGGCTCCAATATAAGGACGGGCCCCATCCCTTAGTAGTGGCCTACGTATGAATATAATTATACTCTAATTGTACTCGTGATTACATAAATTTATCATCGTTGCAGTGCACATGATAATCCAGCATCGTCATACGTATGATTTTCATGGTACGTTAAAAAATTCAAGATTAACCCTCCTTGCTCAGCAATTACAATGCTCTAGAAGCCTGCAACTGCCAACAATTGTTGCAATATGAGCCCAGCGAGAAAGGAAAAGACACTTGCTTTACCTGCAGAGCAAGTAAAGTCGTCGGGAAATACAAACAATGCTGCCAATGAACTCGTACAGGAACAAGAGGCCGTCCGTAAGAAAGAGGAGGCAGAGCCAGAGGCCAATGTGGCTAAAGACGTGACTCGGGCAGCACTGAAAGGTGGCACAAGTACCAGCACAACTCAGCCCAGTTCAATTCCCCATCAATCATTAAGAAAGCGGAGAGGCTCGGACTCCGATGCGGATGCGGGTGCAAAGTCCGGGACGGAGGAAGGAGAGCCTGTTCGTAAACGCCGAGAGACGGTGCAACCAAGCGAGGCGGCTTTAAGCACGGCTCATTCTCACGGGTATCATATCAACCCACCTCCGAGTGATAGGCCGGTTAGGGTTTATGCGGATGGTGTTTTTGACCTTTTCCATCTTGGTCATATGCGCCAATTGGAGCAGGCCAAAAAGGCCTTCCCTGATACTTATTTATTGGTAGGACTACCTTCGGACACGGAAACACATCGTCGGAAAGGTTTAACCGTGCTTACAGATTATGAGCGAGCAGAAACTCTGAGGCACTGCCGTTGGGTGGATGAAGTTGTGGAGGACGCTCCTTGGTTTATTACTCCTGAATTCGTAGCCATGCATCATATTGACTACGTGGCCCATGATGACTTGCCTTATGCTGCTGGAGACGTGCAAGATATTTATGCGCCTTTAAAAGCCAAAGGTCAATTTCTCCCCACTCAGCGTACAGCTGGAGTGTCTACTAGTGATATAATTACGCGTATTGTGCGCAATTATGATTTATATGTATTGCGCAATCTTGCTCGTGGCGTCGATAGACGCGAGCTTAATGTTAGTCTGTTGAAAAAAACGAGCTGGAACTTCGTCAACATATTAAAGAGTTTCGGGATATGCTGCGCACACAATGGATGGCGAGTACTCGTGACTTGCGTGAAGATGTACGGTCTTTTCTAGCTTCCACAAGAGAAAATTTTGGCGGCAGCCATACTGGGTCTGAGGTATCGCCTACTGCATCCGGCAGCAATAATGGAAATAATAACGGTGGTGGAAGTGGAGGATTTCTGGCTGGTATGTCCAAGTGGATGGCTCGTAGGGCTGGAAGCAGTTTAAGGCTGAATTCTCCGAGAGCCGTTATGAGTAGGAAGTCGAGCTATTTGAGCTCAGACAGTGCAAGCAGTGATGAGGAGTACAACAAAAGTCATAAAGAAAGCATGAGCAATTCACCTAGCAAAGAAGAGGTGGATAAATAATTCTTACACCAGTGCATATAGCAAACAAATAAGAAGGAGGGTGCGTGGAGGTTGTGTTGGTGTATGTTAATATAGGTCAAAGCTTGATGGCCAACCTTTAAGGGTTCAGAGGATTGTTTCTCAGTGTGCTAATATATGGCTTGGTGGCAGGATACAAAACGTTCAAATTTTATCTTTTTGAAAAGCGCACGATGCTCCTTTCCGTTAATGTGTTGTACCATTTGTTTTACATCTTGTCCTCGTTCCAGCAATATTATTTAAATAACAAGTCGAGCCCGTGCCTATAATATTCTTATTAATTAGTTTCTAGGGTAAAGTCGGCTACAAAGATTACGAAATAAAATATTCAGTTGCACAAGCGTAGCTAGCAGAACCAATCCGATTTTTTACGGTATTTGTTTCATTATTTCATTTTCATTAAGATAAAACTGTAGACGTGTCTAAGCGAGTGTGTAGAAGTAGTTCAACGTTAAAATTTTCTCTTTTGAACGTACCATTCATTAATGAGAAATCCCTCGCTTTGCTTGTTCTCGCTATCTTTCCTGTTAGCCTCATCCCCTGATTCCCGGATTCCTGTTGTTTATTAGCTAATGATGTTTGTATTTTTAATTTGTTGCCAACTAGCCCTAACATAGTTCGTAGAAAATATAATATATTTATTTAATTTAAAAACTTTATATAAATATTGTTAGATTTTGTTAATAGTTAGTTAATGTCTGCTCAATCGCAGATATATAGTTTAGCTAGGGTTTTCTATATCATTGAATAAATAAATGGATAAAGTGAGTCGATCAGGTTAGTGTATGAGTCCTAAATTCAATATTAGGGACCATATTCCAGCAAATATAATAATATAAAGAATAATTAATAAATATAGGTGTAAGTATAAAAATAAATGTATGTCCTCTGTCTGTAATATGAAATGATATTTGATATTAGGCAATCAAGTACATCAGTTGGCCATACGATTGTTGTGCCGTGAACTAGCCAATTTAATGAATTCAAATTTCTCACCAATTTTGTTTCAAATCTTTCTAGTTCGCTATACTAAAATGTCTTTATGGTTTATCATGGTTACAAATGCTAAGAGCATTTTGAAACAATCTTATATTTCGTTTTCAATCACTTTTACGAATTATTTTTATTGGAATGGCGGAATATTATCAGCTCGCATAAAAATGTGAATATTTGAATTAGCCCTTAGTGTACTAGCTACATAATATCTACTGTCTATTGAAGCATGCTTAGCTACGTTGATTTCGTTTTGTCGCTCTATCGGCTACCTCCAAGGCATTGTTTACAATAAGGCCTTCTTCAGTCAAGAATATTGGTAGAAAAGTGGAGGTAGGACAACTTCAGCACATGATAATAAATAAATCGGGTTACACCAAAATGAATTATTCTGTACAGAGTTACAATTGTAAAGTTGTCCATTTATTTAACAATTTCGAGTTGACGATCTGTGAGGAAATTTGTTTCCTTATCCCTCTCATTTGTTGAGGTATTTATAGGTGTGTGTGAATCAGGAATAAAGAGCATTATTTATGCTTATTTACGACAAGAAACTCTAATGCCACTAGTCTAAAAGGGAACTTTAATACTGAGCGGCAGCTCGCTATTACATCTCGCCAGGCGGAAAATCTAATTCTGGCAAAAGAAGCGAATGCTATTATTATTGGTCGTCAACAGAAAGACAGCAAAGGAGGTAAAAAAAACCCCGAGAATCATGTGCGCATAAAGCAAAGTTTAATACAGTAGATCCCCGCTTAAACCCTCCTTTGCGCCAAGCGATGCATCAACCAACGGTTGCATACGTATTCAGCGGCAGATGAATAATGACCGCCCAACTATGAGACGGCAGCGATTTCTGTGAAACTTTTCGAGACATCCGTAACATATGGATGGCGTGTACATGCATAATGTATAAATAACGAATACATATACGTTTAATGTTGATGTCTGAAATACTTTGGTAGCAAACACTAAATAGGAGTTCTCGCACAACTATGAAGTTTTAAACTCGAATTCTATGCCCCTCCTAACGACTTTCAGGGCCCTTCTCAGCCTACAATGTAAAGCGCTGATCGAAACGGCCTCCTCATATTTGCTCGCACTACGAGTCAATCCCTCGGCCTTTGCTATCCAGGAGGAGGTTTATTTAGTATTTCATAGAATCGCTGCTCAACATTACTTGATATATATTACTTTATGAAATTGCTTTAAACCTTGATAACATTATCGTTTTGAATTGCCGAGCGTTGCTATTAATATACTTGGGGCAGCGGTAAACCTCGATTCGCGCAACGCACGAGTGTGAAAGGGGAAAAAGATGCACGCGTCAACGCGCCAAGCCACACCAGTTTTGCGCTAGACAAGTCTGTCAGCATCCTGTTGCTAGGCACGAATTTCTGGTAATTCTCACACTATATTCGGCTCCATGCTTATGT